>CM038676.1:437308475-437881481 GCA_021605205.1 Aegilops longissima | reverse complement strand
TACCAAATAACAAAAGAGTCTCTTGTGTCAACACACCCAATACAATGGTAAATTGTATAGGCACACTAGTTTGGCGGAGAATGGTGATAAAAGTGCAATATGGATGGTAGATATAGGTTTTGTAATCTGAAAATATAAAAACAGCAAGGTAGCAAGTGGTAAAAGTGGTAAATGGTATTGCAATGCTAGGAAACAAGGCCTAAGGTTCATACTTTCACTAGTGCAATTCTCTCAACAATAATAACATAATTGGATCATATAACTATCCCTCAACATGCAACAAAGGTCACTCCAAAATCATTAATAGCGGAGAACAAGCGAAGAATTTTGTAGGGTCGAAACCACCTCAAAGTTATCATTTACATCGATATATTCAAGAGTCCGTAGTAAAATAACCAACTATTCTTTATTGATCTATCATAGAGTTAACTAGAATAACACCTTAAGACACAAATCAACAAAACCTAATGTCACCTAGATCTCAATGTCACCTCAACTATCCGTGGAGGTATGATTATCGATATGCATCACACAATCTCATATTCATCTATTCAACCAACATAAGAACTTCAAGAGTGCCCCAAAGTTTCTACCCGAAGAGTCAAGGCGGCATGCCAACCCCTATGCATAAGTTCACAGGTCACTGAACCATAAGTTGATCACCAAAACATACATCAAGTAGAATCAATAGAATACCCCATTGTCACCACGGTTATCCCATGAAGACATACATCAAATTGTTCTCAAATCCTTAAAGACACAATCCAGATAAGATAACTTCAAAGGAAAACTCAATCCATTACAAAAGAGTAAGAGTGGGAGAAACATCATAAGATCAACTATAATAGCAAAGCTCGCGATACATCAAGATACGTGCCAAATCAAGAACAAAGAGAGAGAGAGATCAAACAAACACGCAAGCCTCTTTGGTACATACCCTCAGCCCGAGGGTGAACTACTCCCTCCTTGTCATAGAGAACACGGGGCGATGAAGATGGCCACCGGTGAGGTGAGGAGTCTAGATTAGGGGTATCCGGATTGCGGACTGTGTACAACGTCCGGACTATTAAACATGAAGATACAAGACTCAAGACTTGGCCCGTGTCAGGATGGGACTCTCCTTTGCGTGGAAGGCAAGCTTGGCGATCCGGATGTTGTGTTTCCTTTCTTGTAACCGACTCCATGTAAACCCTAGACCTCTCGGTGTCTATATAAACCGGAGAGGTTGGTCAATAGAAGGCCGATCACAATTACAATCATACCATCATAGGCTAGCTCTTAGGGTTTAGCCTCAGCGATCTAAATGGTAGATCTACTCTTGTACTACCCATATCATCAATATTAATCAAGCGAAGTAGGGTTTTACCTCCGCCAGAGAGTGCAGAACACAGGTAAACATCTGTCCCTTGCTTCTGTTACCATCAACTTGACACCACGGATCGGGACCCCCTACCGAGATCCGCGGTTTGACACCGACATTGGTGCTTTCAGAGAGTTCCTTTGTATTGTGCATTGTCGAGGCTCGATGGCTCCTTCAATCATCATCAACGGCGCTGTCTAAAGGCGAGACTTTCCTCCCGGACGGATCTTACGTGTTCGGCGACTTCGCAGCGTGCCCAACTTCGCTTGGCCATCTGGGCGAATCGGCGGCTTCGCCCCCACCAGATCAGGTTGAAACCTTGAACTACGGAGGACATCCGCGGAGACTTGATCTTGATGGATTTGGGCCTATGCCGGGAGCACGGACGATCCACGCGAGCACGCGGCTTAGACACATCTCGGGACGAAGCTCGAGGTATCACCCCGTAGTATCCTCGGACCTAGATCCGGGCAGGCTGCATGGCTGCCCTGGGGCGGAGGATGGACCCGCCCTGAGTCGCACACTCGCCGGCGGTGGGCGAACAGGTCTTACCTCTGCGGTGGCACATGTGACTCCGATCCCAGGTTAAATATCCGGACGTTGGTTCCAATCGCGCCTCCGAGCCCGTCGGGCCAAGATGGAGCTCCGGTAATGGAGTTCACCGCTTGCGGATATCTTCGGCTACTAAGCCCTTTGGCGACATCTTTGGACTCATTAAAGTCTTTCTCTTTGTCGGGAGGCTCTTGATGAACTATGTCGGCTCGAGTGGGAGGCGGCGACGAAGAATTCCTTGCCCACCACCACCACTTCATTGCCGCGATCGATGATTTAACGAGTACTGAATTTCGACTCGAAGACATCGGCGGTATGGGCTGACGATGCAGGAGAAGAACATGAACCACCGCTCCTTGCAGGCGGTGGACAGCCACCTCTTCTTATGATATATATATGGTGGACACTCCAGAAGAAACAAATGGCGATGAGGCAGCGGAGGATAAAACCTCGGGAAAAAAGCAAAATATAGGCGTCGTCAAGGCGCCCTCCAAAACCCGCCACAGCAATACCCGGCCAGAGATGAAAGCAATCCGAATGGTGCTGAAGAAGAATACAACTGATCAGCCCGCCTTGGCAGGCCGAGCAAGGAGGATGGCCAGGTCAGCCCGGAAAACGGTGAGGGCCGAATACGGAGGAGGACAGTTACATGCCCCCTCTGAAGATGAGATTAGCCTCGGTGACGGCCAGTTTGGCGTGCTGAGGATCCGTAAAGAGCGGAGGCGCTTCAAGTGTCCGCTTATAGCCCGCTGCGGAGCCTGAAAAAACGGCGGCAACTCCAAGCTGATCAAGACCTGTTCCAGACGGATGGTGAAGTCACGGCAGCGAGGAATATGGACTTCGAGCACCATCTGGTGACCGGCCACCTACGTGGCGGGATAAAGCAACATACCAGTCCGCATACCAGCCAACACCCCCGCGCCAACATACTACGGCCGGGGCAACAAAGCAGGATAGCCAAGATCGATCTACGGATCGGCGAGAGCACCGCCTAAACGCGACGGCGGCAAATCACCGCGGATATACCTTCAACAAGTCGGTCGGGCGAATGCCCAGCCACCGAGCAATTCGACCTACGTAGCCACATAGGCACGCACGCAGGCGCGCGCACCCTACCTTCAGCGGCGAAGTAATGGATCATGAATTCCCGGAAGGATCAAACCCGTAAACATCGAATCATACGATGGCTGTGAGACCCGCGGTATGGATCAAGATTTTCTTCTCCACATTCACATGGCCCATGGAGGCGATCTACCGCCATCAAGTATCTTCCCCTTAAGCTCGAAAGGACCAGCCCGACGCTTTGGCTAAACAGCCTACCGGCCAAATTCCATTGGCGGTTGGGAAAACACGGAAGGCGCATTCCTCGACAACTTCGGGGCACATATATGCAACCACACGGCGGTGACAAGAGCCACATTACTCAACAGCGGAGAGTCAGCCGGGAAATTCTGGACTCGGTTCCTAACTAAAGAACCAAATAGTTGACTGCCGGACGCCTTGAAGCCTGGCGGCTTTTAAGCATAATATCCATGACGAGTGGCTCGCTCGACACCTCGGCGAGAAAAACCAAGTCCATGGCAGCTCGCACAACACTAATGACCCGCTTTTGCGCGGGCGAGGACAGTTGGTTGGCTCGCGGCAGCACTACGCCACATTACAGCAGATTCGGATGGCGGGACAATAACGGCAAACCCGCAGCGTAATAGACATAAGCGGACGGAACAAGCGGCGACAACAGAAGACCACGGCGATTAACGCGGATTCAGCGGATCAAGCCGGTCGATGGAAGAAGCCATCAAAAAAAATAATCGAGGGACCGTCCGATCTGGACCGCATCTTTGGAAGCGCTTGTGCCAAATTCATGGCACCGGGACAAGCCAAAACCACACCAATAGAGTTGCTGGGTATTCAAACAGGCGGCAAGATAAGCGCTCAAGACAAGAACAAGGGGCTGCCGGAGGCGATGGCGAGGCCGGCGTCAAGAATTTCTGAGACAGAAGAAATCCCCGGTGAAAAGCAGTCAACATGATCTATGCCACGCACATCCCAAGCGGGAATGAAGCGGGCACTAAGGGCGTCTATGCGATGGAGCGATGCAGCCAAATTCAACCCATGGTCAAGCTTGTCGATCACCTTTGATCGTAGGGATCATCCTACTAGCATCCGTCATGGCGGCTCGGCCGCATTGGTCTTAGACCCAATCATCGGCCGGATTCCACCTCACTGTGAGTCCTTTGGACGGCGGTGACTGAACCTGCTTTATCCGGGACACGGTCGCCAAAATGGGCATTGACCCTTCAAGGATCAAGCCCACTAAAACCACCTTTAAGGGTGTAATTCCTGGAGTAGAGGCCCATATACAGGATCTATAACCTTTGGAAGTGGTCTTCGTATCCCGGACAACTTCCGGGCGAAGAGTTAATCTTTGACATCGTCCCTTTCATGATGGTTACCACGCCTTTGCTCGGATGAACCAAATTCGCTAGATTCAATGCAGTACCACATTATGCATACCTCAAACTCAAGATGCGAGGACGGCGGCGGGGTGATCGCTGTCATCAGGAAATATGGACGCTCCTTGAAAAGAAGAGCATCACGGCAGCCCTCGGCGGAAGTACAATCGGCCTACTCCGACAAACCAATCCGGTGACAACCGAGCACGATCAAAGAGTCCGGAGCACCCATAACAGGATCATCGAGGAGCGCCAAGGCGTGATTAGCAGTCGACCTCCGCTCAAGCCCCTCCAAAGCAGCATTAAGGCACGCGCACACAACTACGCACTCAAAATACCATGGGCATAGGCGGAGGCGCATCAGCGACTTAGTCAATAGTGCGGGTAACCATAAATACCTTCATACTCTTTCCCTCTTACCTTCGGGACACAGCGGTGGTGCAGCATCCTCAAAAGAGCGAATTGCGGACTTATAGGGAGAGACATCCAAGGAGGCAGCAGGCGTTGTGCCTGAAGGAAATACCAGGTGGAATCTATTTATGATCATTATACTGCTTTATCTATTTGAACCACACCTGCCCTGGATAGGACATACTAAATAGTCCTATTTTATCTACCTTAGCATCCATTTTAAGCGTATGCTTAAACCTATTTTTCGTCAATGGGAGATTATATATAAGCGTCGACTTATTATTCTTATTTGAGCATTTTTCTCTTATAAATGTTTATTTGATATTGCATCCATTACACCTTAGTGCGGTCGAGTTTGCGAGGGGCTTCTCATGGCGCATACGTAATATGGCAAATAAAGTCCGAACACTTTCAGCAGTCGGCACCCGAACTTATAGCACTATATGCATCAGCTCGAATCATGTCTTGGGTCTCTGATTGGGATAGCCCGGCTCCCTTGTTTTGGTGCCTTCGTTCCGTTATATCGGCTAAGGTAAGCGCAAGGAGAACTCTTTGTGGTTGTGTCGGTTCTTGAGACGAGCACCTCCGTGAAAAAGCGAAGCTGGCCCGGCATGATGTGGCGAGAGCTGGTCATTGTCACGAGAGGTTTAAAATCCTTAAAGATTTTTCGCTTTAGGCGATAAATCGGCTTCATCCGATCTAGGCGTGTATAAGCGCCCTGATTGACCTTCAGATTCTAGGGGCTTTGCGAAATTTAAAATTGTAGACTTCTATGGCTAAGTGAAAGTTATAAAGCCTCATAGTCCGATTGCCTTGTTATTGCGCTGCGGACACCTCCTTAAGGACCAAACATTTGGATAAAAAGTGTCGGGTTTTCCACGAACACCCGAGTACTAGTTACGTGGGGGAGGAAGCCGACGGTAGCCTACTTTGAAATTTTATAAACAGCCTACGAAGGTAATATTTTCAATAACAAAAGCGCTACATAAGCGCAAGTAACCGTCTTTAATTACAAACATGAAGTGAATTCATTCCAAAATAAGCGTCCTGGTACACTCGCCGGCTGACGAGGCGAGCACCCTTCATCACACCATCGTAGTACATTTTGGGATGGCGATCGCCTTGCCCTCCGTGACCCGTCCTTGACCGACTTCTGCATCGGCTTGCCCCAATGCACCTTGGCGGGCAAAGGCTCGGCGGGCACCTTAGATGCAAGCGGATCAGCAGTCACTTCAAATCGCGGGCAGGCATCCACTATCCGGCAGTCGGCCAAAGTAGCTCTTTGGGCGAGGAGCTCACCGAGCCACATCGACTATGAAGTCCTTCATAGCTAGTTCACCCGCCCAATGGAGTTCGATCAACTGCTTGATTGAGTCGCTTTCGGAAAACATCGGATGATGAAGCCCGACCTGCCTGGGACGAACATCTTCTCCTTGAGCTCCCTCCTGGTCACAGTAGAACTCCATGGCGTTTGAGGCGCTGCATGGAAAATCTGCAAATGCCCTGGAGAGCTCGAATTGAGTAAGTAAAAGCGCCTCCTCCACATGTTTGCTTTGCATAAAGAATTTCTTACCGCTGCTATCTTTTGGCCTCCTCGATCTCCTGCTGTGCTTTCGGCTTGACCTTGGCATCTTTCACATTTACAAGGGCCTTCATAGCTCGGCCTCCTTCATCTTGAGATCATGCTCCACGGACTCGCACTTCTTGCGAGGTCACTGGAGCTCTTCTTCTCGCCTACTCTAGCACTTTGCTTTTCGCTCCTTGCATTCCAAAGGCCGCTTTGTTTTCAGCCTCGGACAGCGCTTTCTTGAGGGCGCCACTTGGCGGTGGCCCACATTACCTGATCCTGGCAGCTTTGGCATTAAATGACCAATTTTGCCTATCTTTAAATACATACGAATGGGAGATCGCTTACCTTTATTCTACTCGAGCTGCCTCTTAGTGAGGCGAGCTCTCCCCACTGCTCCAGACCCGGCAGGTTTGGCAACTTCAGCGGTATGGGCGTGAGACAAGCACAACACTGCTTATGCACCGAATATTTATTATTAGACCCTTGCGGATTATAATTGACCCTCCGTTTGGATTTTCTTTACGAACACCAAGCAGTATCGAGGGCTACTACCAATCGGGTGGTAATTTTACACATATTACTTACCTCAAAACTGTCAAGAGGGTGGTGCAAGCAGTTAGTCCGCTCTTGGCGGTGAAACCTCGAATCACCGAACTCATAAAATGCGGTGCTCCTCATCTATGGGCGCATGGCAGGCACCAGCAAACAATCCGGCGCCTCAGGCGCACGGAGAATCTCGGCGATGAGCGGCTCGCTCTCCTGACGAGGGGCTGTTACGCCTAAGTTGGGAACCATTGAAGGTTCGGGGCAGTGTTCGGTGAGAGCCCGGCCTATTGTGGCTCTCATCGACCACGATCTGCGAGGGACCTTGAACCCAGCGTGTCCGGCGTCGGGGACCCGCCTTGGGGTGTCTCGAGTCACCTCCCCTTCAGGAGCCTTTGGGACAACACCTCCGTGTCATCCATGAAATTTGAGGGTAGTGGGCTGTCCGGGCGAATTGATCTCCGAATCACTCGGGGATCGGAGGAAGACGCCGGGGTAAACCCTGGCGGACTGCACATATATGGCGTTAAACAAAAGCTATAGAATGAAGTTATGATGGAGTCACGGACACTTACGATCGCTTGCAGGGGGCTTCCCCACAGGCAGCCACCCTTCCTCACTATGGCCGATGCGTGGCGGAGTAGTCCGGAAGGGGTACCTTCCCTTCTTGGGCGCCCGGCCTCCCCCTCAGGCGGCTTTCTCTTCTTCTCCCCAGTGCTTGGGAGGTGGAATTTCTTCTTGATCCCCCGCCTCCCATGAAGAATCTATCTCATCGTCATCGGACGGCGAGGTACTCTTGACCTTGCGCCGAGGCCTTCGGCCCCTGGCCCGCCTCTCCGGGCCCTCATCCCTTCCGGATGGGCGTCTTCTTCTTCTTCCTCCTCCCCTTCGTGGGAGGAGTCGCCTCGTCATCTTGGACGAGGCTTACAGCTCAACCTTACGCCGGAGACCCTTCCGGATCCAGGGGCCTTCTTCTCGGCCTTCTTCTCCGGCACCTTATGCGGTGCGGGGGCAGCTTATCTCCGTCGGGGAGGCGTCCAGTGGGCCCTCACGGCAGCGGGCGGACGGTAAACCTGCTCGCTTTCTCCACATAATCCTGAGGCAAATATGTATAACTACTTAAGGATCTCCCATGAACATATTGGGAAAACCGAGTCGGTGGTATGCGAGAACTCACACGACTAGGAGCCAGCGGCGTGAAGCCCGCGGTCCTCGGATGTGGGAGGAGGCACTTCAGAGGCCTTGAACAGCACCTTCCATGCGCCTTGGTATGTCATGGCATAGAGCTTCCGGAGCGTCTGGTGTTCGGCCGGGACGAACTCCCATAGATTAGTTGTCCGCCTTTGACAGGGCAGGATCCAGCAAAAAAGCATGACCTGGATCACGTTCACAAGTTTGATGTTCTTGTCCTTCATGCTTTTGATGCATGTGCAGGTCTGGTCAGCTCGTGGAATCGCCCAGGACGAGCCCTTCCTTTCCCGGAGGTGAGCCGCATGGGGCTCAGAACCTGAATTAGGGGCGCCGCCCGATTGGCGCTACTTTCGGTTGATGATGTAGAACCACCCGATTGCCATCCTTTTACGGTCTCGCAAAGGAACCGTCCAGCCAGTGACATTAGGCATCTTGCCACCATGGCTCCTCCGCACTCCGGCTTGCTGGCGCTTACAATCTTGACTTCCACGAAGGTTTGCAGCCATAGGCGAAATGAGGTCGGATGCGGAGGAAGGCCTCGCATCTGACGATGAGCGTCGAGATGTTGAGGGCGAATTTGGGGCTAGATCATGGAAATCTAGTCCGTAGTAGTACATGAGCCAGCAGACGAAGGATGGAGAGAAATCGAGTCCATGGGCCGAAGTGGGCAGCGAATCGACCCTCTCGTGGGGTCACAGGGTCGGAATGACCTGCCCGGCGTCCAGTGGCAGTGCGCTATGTCATGACCAAGTATCCGGCCGCCCGAAGGTTGTGATGTGCTTCTCCTTGGCGATGGAAGCCACCCACTTGCCTCCTGCTCCGGACATGTTTAGCTGTGCGGAGGAGGCGAGGCTTAAGGTATTTGGGCTCGAGGGGGCAAGAGTGGGCGAAGGAGGAGGAAGGCGTGGGAAAAAATGAGCAAATCTTATCCCTTTATAGAGGTGCGAAAGTCGCCTCCCCACTTGCCCGTTAGAGATGGCTTGCTTCCCAAGCGCCACGCTTGATGGCGTGGTGGGATTACCCATACCCGTATTGATGAGAATCCCATGATAAGGGGACACGATCTCTGCTTCGACAAGACATGTCAAGGAAACCG
This sequence comes from Aegilops longissima, assembly GCA_021605205.1. Lineage (NCBI taxonomy): Eukaryota > Viridiplantae > Streptophyta > Magnoliopsida > Poales > Poaceae > Aegilops > Aegilops longissima. The sequence goes on along the minus strand of CM038676.1, from coordinate 437,872,302 downwards.
CCTCGTAATATGCGATGTAGCTGGTTGTGAGAAAACGGTTCGAATAATGATCCGACCGTAATAACAAGTCGCGTCATCGGAAAAAGTTGTTAGCAGATTGCATTTGTGAAATATCATTCTCCCTATGGTGGCATATGAAGATCATCTCGCAGATCCGGACACGGTCTAAGTGTTCGATGATTACTTTGGAGTATTGAAGAAGGAACCCGCCTTGCAATGCGAAGGCAATCTGCGCTTACGGACTCATCATCATTGAAGCTTGGTTCGGGGAGCTCTTGAGGAGTCTGGATTAGGGGTATCCGGACAGCGGAATGTGTACAACGTCCGGACTATTGAAGCGTCAAGATACAAGACTCAAGACTTGACCCGTGTCGATGGGACTCTCCTTTGCGTGGAAGGCAAGCTTGGCGATCCGGATATTGTGTTTCCTTTCTTTTAGCGACTCCATGAAAACCCTAGCCCTCTCCGGTGTCTATATAAACCCGGAGAGGTTGGTCCTAGAAGGCCGATCACAATTACAATCATACCATCATAGGCTAGCTCTTGGGGTTTAGCCTCAGCGATCTAAATGGTAGATCTACTCTTGTACTACCCATATCATCAATATTAATCAAGCGAAGTAGGGTTTTACCTCCATCGAGAGGCCCGAACCTGGTAAACATATGTGTCCCTTGCTTCTGTTACCATCAACCTTGGCCAGATCGGGACCCCTACCGAGAGCCGCGGTTTGACAAACAGGACCCCCCCTCTGGCGAGTCTTTGGAGCAGGGTCCCGATTGGTTTTAGTGGCTCTGAGAGGCTTGCGGCGTGAACTCGATCTAGGTTATATTCTGGGGGTTTCTATATTTATAGGGATTTTTGGCGTCGGGAACAAGTCAGGGGGGTCTCCGAGGTGGCCACGAGGTAGGGGGCACGCCCGGGGGGTAGGGCGCGCCGCCCACCCTTGTCGGTGCCTCGGGACTGTTCTGGCCCATCGCCGGTACTCCATGGGCTTATTTTGGTCCAAAAATAATCTCCGTGAATTTTCAAGTCAATTGGACTCCGTTGTGGTGTAATACCATACTCCAGTATGGTGGTGGTGGATTGCCTCTTAGGCTGATGATGAACAGTACAAGAGAAGAACAACCTCCTGAGGTTGAGGTGTTCTTGTGCGTGTGTTGGCTTCTCGATCTGTTCAAGTTCGGATCAGATTGCCTCTACAGTGGTGGCTAGCTCTACTTATATAGGCCCTGGTCCTCTTCCCAAATGTTGAGCGGGAAGGGATCCAACAATGGCGGGCAAATTTGAATGGGGACAGCTAGTACAAGCTATCCTGACAAAAGCGGTCTTCGCCTGCGAAAAGCACTGGGATGACGCCGTCTTGGGCTCCACGATGACCTCCGCCTTGTCGTCATCCTGGTCTTGGTCTTGTTGCACCAATATGGCAACCTTTGCCTGATGCCTCGGTACTCTTCGTCTGCGCTTGCTTCCTTAGCACCAAAAAGAAATGGGGCTGCTGCAGCTTAGCTTTCCCTTTGGCACCGTTAAATCATGGCTCACGTCACGAGTCCCTCATGAGTTTTGCCCCGCCTTGATATCTCTGCTCCTTGTGAGCCTGCCTGGTTAGGCCACTCTAGAGGAAGTCTTGCGTCGTCCGCCTCGTGAGGCTTGGACCCTCACGGAGGTCTTGGATGCCTTGTTGATGAAGATGGGACCGCACGGCCCGCTGCCTAGCCATCTTTGTGGGCATTGAGCGAGCAAGTCTGGGGACCCCGTTCCCAGAACACCGGATAGCCCCAGGCCCAAAACGCGCTCGGGCTTGGCTTCTGGCGAAGCCAAGGGTCAAGATTCGGGCGCGCTTGAGCCCCAAAAGCTCTCGGCCTCGATCGGCCGTGGCGATTGATTGGGCGTGGGCGTCTCTACTTCGCTGCCTCGGCAACTGCATGATTGGCGAGTCCTGCGACATGCAAGGAAAACCATCATTACCTACGATCGTGGGAGACGCCGGTTGGCCTTCCCTTGCTATAAATGGGGAGGGGGGCGGAGCCCCCGTTGCCCATCTTCTCCTTGTTTTCTCGCTTCGTCCTCCTCGCTCTCCTGCTGACAGCAATGGCGCCCATTAGAAAGTTTTCGGCCGAAGGGAAAGGGAAAGCTCCCCGTGACAATCCGGAGCCACTTCCGCCGAAGAAACGGTCGATCCACCGCCGTGACGAGGCGGCGATGCAGGTGATGGCGAGGCCTTGGTGCGAGCGCCCTCCACGGTACCGCTCCCTTATGCGCGCCGAGCGAGGCTCGAAGCGCGAAGGGCGAGCACCGCCCGCCCGCGTCCGGGGTCGCGCGCCCTGGCGCCTCGCGTCGTTGCCCACAGGGTGCCGCCGCGACTCCTCGCGAGTTGGTCTTTGTGGTAGCCGATGCCTCAAGCTCTGGATCCACTTCCCGATTCTTCTCCGGCGTGATGCGGCTGAGGTCGCTCGAGCTCTCAGCTACAACCGCGTCATTGCAGTGCCTCGGCGGGGGCGGAGATCGGCGGTCCCCACCGGCAAGATCTTCATGACCCATGGTGGAGCAAGATCGCGCAGGTTTGCCGTGCGAGAACCTCGCGATCCGCCAATCTGTGGCGCCTCCATGCTCTTCTTCAAGGTCTTGACACGGAGGCGCCGCTTGGAGTGTTGCCACGGAGGGCGCTTGGTCGGCGTGCATCCACCCGAGCACTCCGGCCCAGGCGGCAGTTCGTGGGAGTCCGGCAGCTCTCCCGAGCTTTACGAGACTCCGGAGACGAGCGATGACAGCTACGCCCCTCCGAGCTCTCGCGGCGCTCGGAGCAAGGCCACGACGTCCTGTCTCCGCCGCCGCTGATCTGGATGGGGTTGGCGCCGGCATCCCGTGGACCACTGTTGATGATGGCGTTCTCCACGGGAAGGTGTAGATAGGATTCCTCTTAGTGACAGCTTTTGTTCCCTGCGAAAGATCGCGAATCACCCCGTGGGGGCATGTAAGGGTCTGTAATGTCTTTGGTGTTCATCTTCCTTGTTATAAGAATTTGGTGAACGCATGTCCCGTTAAGGCTCGGTCCCTCCCTTTCTTTCCTCGCGACAGCTTGTTGCTCTCTGTTGTGGTCCGGTCCCAAAGCGGCTCTGACCGTCGCTGGTATCTCCAGTCGCGTGTCGTGGTCAAGGCACGGAGGTCTGGCGGCCGAGGTCGATAAGAGCCCACGAGTAGCGATGCTGGGAGGTCCCCATAGCGCCCAAGCAGCCATGGTAAGAGAAAGGGAGTTGGCGTGGCCGTAGCAGGAGATTCTTGACGGTCGTGGCGACCATGAGGCCCAAAATACTTAGTCGATCCGGGTGCAGGACTTATCTCGTTGATTTTGTGACGGCTCGTGATGTGGCGCTCGAACTGTGCGCCAATTTCGTGCGGCATAGACAGGCTGGCCCGTATGAGTTTCCATTACCCGTGCTCTCCTTAGTGCTCTACGTCCTCAGGTCCGGCCCTCGAGCGAGCTCAGCCGCCGCTGGTATGCCAGGTCGCGATGCCGTGGTCAAGGCCAGGGGTGAGGGCTGGAGAGCCAGTAGGAGCTCATGAGTCGCGATGCTCAGGAGCCCCCTTTTAACGCGCAAGCGGATCGCACGAGGAAAAGGAGGCTCGCGGTGCCATCTGCTATGCTTCCCTCGGGACTCCTGTGAACAAGCACAAGAAGGAACATGGTTGATCGTTACAGCTGTTAGCCCGCCGCTGGTTGCTCTGGGTGAGGCGAAGGCACCGAGGGCCTGGTGAGGTGGCGTGTGCGGCGCATGCCGCAGCGAGCTTCGACCACTCGGTTGTCGGTCGTGGCAGGGGCGGACCCATGCACCAGCGGCGTGCCTGCGTGAAGGCCCGGTGGGCGATGATCGGCGGCGATAGCCATTTGCGAGTTAGGCATAAAGGGAGATTGACTTGGATAAATGCAGGAAGATACATGCCCTTGGAGTGCGGCTGGCGGCTTGGGGATGATGCAGCCGAGGCACCCCGGCAAGGTAAGCTAAAGAATTAAGCAAGGGATACATGCCACGGGGGCGGACCTGTGCGGCACAGGAATAATGCAGCCAGGCGCTCAGCAAATGAACTTGGAAGATGTCACCTGGTTACGTGAAGCGAAGTAGAGTTGATGTAGCTGAAGCCCGCGTTGAAGGATGACTCCTCATGAGCCCTTTGGGACCACGAGCCTCGGGAGGCTGCAGGGGGCTCGAGAGGTTCCACTGAAGCGTCTCCATCTCCTCTGAGCAGCACGGATCCTGGCCTCCTGAGGCGCGGGACCTGCCGCATGAGATTCGATGATGGGCTGGCGCCACGCTCGGCAAGCCGAAGGGCATCTGAGCGTGGCTGTATGGTGGGCCTCTGGCGGCCCGCGCGTGATGGCGAAGCGCTCCTAAGATCTGACCTGTTGAGCCACAGGGCGTCGGCGGAAGACCTGCCCGGCATCCTCGCTGGATGGGGGCTGCGCTACTGTGGCGTCTGTTGCAGCGCATGGCTCTTGCTTCTTGCAGTTCTTGGGTGGTCTTGGTGATGAACTCTTGGGTGGTGGGCACTCCTTGCCTGTGTTCTCTGAGGAAGCGTGCGCAAAGCCGCCTCAAAGTGGTGCCCAAGCGCCTCCCTCGTGAGGTTGGCAAGGTCGAGGCCCTCGAGAAAAGAGCCCCGAGCCCTGCCCGAGGAGGCGCCGGGCGCGCCTTCCTATCACGATGGAGGGGCGCCCTGGAATGGGCGCTGATCTGTGAGGCTCTGACGGCGCCATCTCCTTGGGGTCCTGTGCGACGTGACAACTTCTTCTTGGGGATAGTCTCCGGAGGGCCTTCGCTTCTGCTGTCAGGGTCGTCGATTGCTGCGGCTTGAAAGGCACGCTCAAGAGAGCACACCTCATCCCTCTCTTCACACGGGACCGTGATGATTTCTCCACTTCCTAGCATCTTGAGAACGTTGTAGCCGTGATGAATGACCGCCATGAACTTGGCCAGGGCTGGATACCCAAGGATGGTGTTGTCCGGTAGGCGGATGTATGCGACGTCGAAGTCGATGAGCTCGGTACGGTAGTTCTCGCGCTTGCCGAAGGTGACGGGTAGGCAGACTTGCCCTATCGGTGTGGTGGAACCATCAGTCCTCTGAGAAAGGCTTGGTTGGTGGAGCTGCTCATAGGGCACTTGAAGGTTGTCGAGCGTAATCGAGCCGGACGGGGCGTTGATCCTGCGCCACCGTCGATGAGAGTCTTGGTGACTTGCACATTCTTGATGGTAGGGAGCATATCATAGGGAGCGCTGCGGTGGCAGCGCTTGAGGTTAGTCTGCCGAGTTGAAGGTGATGGCACATTGGGACCACGAGTTGGCGCGTGGCCTCGAGCTTAGGGGAAGCAGTGTTCACCTCGAGGCGAACTGTTTGAAGATCTTGTTGAGAGGTGGGGCATGCACCGCCCAAGAATAGCGATCGCCTTGGCTCACAGAAGCCCCAGCCCCTCGTCTGGTGGTGGTCATCGTTCCTTCTTGGTGGCGGCGGTGGGGAAGACGGTGTTGCCACAGGGCGATCCTCCTGGCCGGGTCTTGCAGGCGCCCTCGCGAGGTTGGTCTGCTAGCGGTCCTCACGAGGCCCGATCGCGCCACTCTGGCGCGGGCCACAGTCATCCAGCGTCGCCTCCACGTCCTCCTCGCGGCCGTAGCCCGGTCGTTGTGCTCGGGCGTCGACCGTGGCGTCCTTCTCGTATGGCTCTGAGCTCTTGGCGATTTGGTGTTGTGGGTGTTCAGGTTGTGGAAAGCGCAGAACAGCCGATTGTTCTTGGACGACTCAGACTGGTCTCTGCCTCTCTTGGTGTCGGGCTCCGCTGCAAGCACCACTGCCTCCTTACGCTTCACGTCCTTGTCCTTGGCATTCTTTTCTTCTGCTCCTGCAGCTGGCAGCTCGAGGAGAGAGAGGCGCCCCTCCTCAGCTCTTGCGCACTTGGTCGCCAGGTTGAACAGCTCCTGAGAAGTGCAGAGCTCCTCGTGGATAGCCAGCTCTTCCTTCATCTTGACGTCATGGACGCCGTCGAAGAACGCGGAGATGATGGCCTCGTCCGTGACCTTGGGGATCTTGAGGCGGGTGTTGTTGAAATGCTGGATGTACTTCTAGACAGTTTCTCCTGGCTGTTGCTTGATGCGGCGTAGGTCACCCACGGCCGGTGGGAGGTCGCGAGTGCCCTGGAAGTTGGCGACAAAGCGGTCGCGCATCTCGTCCTAGGAGGAGATCGAGCCGTGCTGCAGGTTCAGGAGCCAAGAGCAGGCCCCGTCCTTGAGAGCCATGGGGAACCAGTTCGCCATGACTTTTTTGTCGCCGTTGGCTACTTCGATGCTCAGCTCGTAGAGCTGCAGGAACTCCGCGGGGTCTGCGGTGCCATCATAGCGAGGAGGCAGGTCTGGCTTGAACTTGCCTGGCCAAGCGACGCTAAGCATCTCAGGGGTGAAGGCGCGGCAGCCAGCTGTGGTTTCCGGGGCCCGCTTCAGAGGGGGAGCTTGGTCTTGACGGGGTTCGCGCTGCGCTGCTGCGGGCGGTGCGCGGTCTTGACGAGGTGGCGCGGGGAGCGCGGGTGCAGCTTCTCGCGGCCGAGGGATTTCCTGGCAGCTTCTTTCTTCGCGCACGTGCGCCGGGCGCAGTGAATCACGCCACGGAGGTGCGCGCCATGGTGCCAAGGCACTGTCTTGGGGGTGAGGTGGTAGAGGCATGCCATGAGCCCCGTCGCCCACGGCTGGTTGAGGAGGAGGCAGAGAGTTGGACGGCGCTGGAGAGCCCCCTGCTTGGCCTTGAGCGAGCTCGGCGGCAGCGGTCGAGCGATCCTCGTGAAGCGTTAGTCGATAGGGCGGTAGCGGAGGAGCTTGTTCTCCGCGATGAGCGCGGCTCGTGCCTCCATGGGGGTGTGGTGCGCGCGGGACGAAGAACCAGCAGGGGTGAGCGACGGAGTAGCGGTGCGGCCGTCCTACCGCACCGAGGGGTGCAGCAAGGATGCCTGCTTCTCGTTCCCCGCCGGGCTGGTGGCAGCATTGGCGACGGGAGACGGAGAATGACGAGGTGGCTCACCTACTAGAGCCGTCTGAGCGACGCGGGCGGAGAGGGCAGCCCGACGCTCAGCTCGAGCACGGCGAGCATCCGCCATGGAAACGACGGAGCCACGAACTGACGGAAGAGAAACCACGGCGCACCCCTACCTGGCGTGTCAAATGTCGGATGTGGGATTCCGGCAAACCCTTAAGGTTCGAACACTAGGGTGCGCTCGAAGTCTTTCCCTCCTACCGATCTACGCTCAAGCTCGTAAGATCTTGCGGACGAACTCGCCGAACTCGCAACACAAAAAGGGACACGAGGTTTATACTGGTTCGGGCCACCGTTGTGGTGTAATACCCTACTCCAGTGTGGTGGTGGTGGATTGCCTCTTGGGCTGATGATGAACAGTACAAGAGAAGAACAGCCTCCTGAGGTTGAGGTGTTCTTGTGCGTCTGTTGGCTTCTCGATCTGTTCAAGTACGGATCAGATTGCCTCTATAGTGGTGGCTAGCTCTACTTATATAGGCCCTGATCCTCTTCCCAAATGCTGAGCGGGAAGGGATCCAACAACGGCGGGCAAATTTGAAGGGGGACAACTAGTACAAGCTATCCTAACAAAAACGGTCTTCGCCTGCGAAAAGCACTGGGATGACGCCGTCTTGGGCTCCACGATGACCTCCGCCTTGGCGTCCTCCTGTTCTTGGTCTTGTTGCACCAATATGGCAACCTTTTCCTGATGCCTCGGTACTCTTCGTCTGCGCTTGCTTCCTTAGCACCAAAAAGGAAATGGGACGTTGCGCGCACTGGCGCCCGCCTGGCACCGTTCGTCATGGCTCACGTCACGAGTCCCTCATGAGGTTTGCCCCGCCTTGATATCTCCGCTCCTCGTAAGCCTGCCTGGTTAGGCCACTCCAGAGGAAGTCTTGCGTCATCCGCCTCGCGAAGGTCTTGGATGCCTTGTTGATGAAGATGGGCCGCACGGCCCGCTGCCTAACCATCTTTGTGGGCGCGAGTGAGCAAGTCTGGGGACCCCGTTACGTAAGCATGACAGACCAAACTCGTAACTCAAATATTCACCTCCACGATCAGATCGTAGAAACTTTATTTTCTTGTTACGATGATTTTCCACTTCACTCTGAAATTCTTTAAACTTTTCAAATGTTTCAGACTTATGTTTCATCAAGTAGATATACCCATATCTGCTCAAATCATCTGTGAAGGTCAGAAAATAATGATACCCGCTGCAAGCCTCAACACTCATCAGACCACATACATCAGTATGTATTGTTTCCAACAATTCTGTTGCTCGCTCCATTGTTCCGGAGAACAGAGTCTTAGTCATCTTGCCCATGAGGCATGGTTCGCAAGCATCAAGTGATTCATAATCAAGTGATTCCAAAAGCCCATCAGCATTGAGTTTCTTCATGCGCTTTACACCAATATGACCTAAATGGCAGTGCCACAAATAAGTTGCACTATCAATACTAAACTTATATCTTTTGGCTTCAATACTATGAATATGTGTATCACTACTATCGAGATTCAATAAAAATAGACCACTCATCAAGGGTGCATGACCATAAAAGATATTACTCATATAAATAGAACAACCATTATTCTCTGATTTTAATGAATAACCGTCTCGCATCAAACAAGATTCGGATATAATTTTCAAGCTTAACGCTGGCACCAAATAACAATTATTTAGGTTTAAAACTAATCCCAAAGGTAGATGTACAGGTAGCGTGCCGACGGCGATCATATCGATTTGGAACCATTTCCCACGCGCATCATCACCTTGTCCTTAGCCAATCTTCGCTTAATCCGTAGCCCCTGTTTCGAGTTGCAAATATGAGCAACAGAACTAGTATCAAATACTCAGGCGCTACTACGAGCATTACTAAGGTACACATCAATAACATGTATATCAAATATACCTTTCACTTTGCCATCCTTCTTATCCGCCAAATACTTGGGGCAGTTCCGCTTCCAGTGACCAGTCCCTTTGCAGTAGAAGCACTCAGTCTCAGGCTTAGGTCCAGACTTGGGCTTCTTCACTTGAGCAGCAACTTGCTTGTCGTTCTTTTTGAAGTTCCCCTTCTTCCCTTTGCCCTTCTTCTTGAAACTAGTGGTCTTGTTAACCATCAACACTAGATGCTCCTTCTTGATTTCTACCTCCGCAGCCTTTAGCATCGTGAAGAGGTCGGGAATTGTCTTATCCATCCCTTGCATATTATAGTTCATCACGAAGCTTTTGTAGCTTGGTGACAGTGATTGAAGAACTCTGTCAATGACACTATCAACCGGAAGATCAACTCCCAGTTGAGTCAAGTGATTGTGGTACCCAGACATTTTGAGTATATGTTCACTGACAGAACTATTCTCCTCCATTTTGCAAATGTAGAACTTATTGGAGACTTCATATCTCTCAATCCGGGCATTTGCTTGAAATATTAGCTTCAACTCCTGGAACATCTCATATGATCTATGACGTTCAAATCGTCGTTGAAGTCCCGGTTCTTAGCCGTAAAGCATGGCACACTGAACTATCGAGTAGTCATCAGCTTTGCTATGCCAGACGCTCATAACATCCGGCGTTGCTCCTGCAGCGGGTCTTGCACCTAGCGGTGCTTCCAGGACGTAATTCTTCTGTGCAGCAATGAGGATAATCCCCAAGTTACGGACCTAGTCCGTGTAGTTGCTACCATCATCTTTCAACTTAGCTTTCTCTAGGAACGCATTAAAATTCAATGGAACAGTAGCACGGGCCGTTTATCTACAACAACATAGACATGCAAAATACTATCAGGTACTAAGTTCATGATAAATTAAAGTTAAATTAATCATATTACTTAAGAACTCCCACTTAGATAGACACCCCTCTAATCATCTAAGTGATCACGTGATCCATATCAACTAAACCATTTCCGATCATCACGTGAGATGGAGTAGTTTTCAATGGTGAACATCACTATGTTGATCATATCTACTGTATGATTCACGCTCGACCTTTCGGTCTCAGTGTTCCGAGGCCATATCTGCATATGGTAGGCTCGTCAAGTTTAACCCGAGTATTCTGCGTGTGCAAAACTGGCTTGCACCCGCTGTATGTTAACGTAGAGCTTATCACACCTGATCATCAAATGGTGTCTCGGCACGACGAACTGTCACAGCGGTGCATACTCAGGGAGAACACTTGTACCTTGAAATTTAGTGAGAGATCATCTTATAATGCTACCGCCGTACTAAGCAAAATAAGATGCATAAAAGATAAACATCACACGTAATCAAAATAAGTGATATGATATGGCCATCATCATCTTGTGCCTTTGATCTCCATCTCCTAAGCACCGTCATGATCACCATCGTCTCCGGCTTGACACCTTGATCTCCATTGAAGCATCATTGTCGTCTCGCCAACTATTGCTTCTACGAATATCGCCACCGCTTAGTGATAAAGTAAAGCAATTACATGGCGATTGTATTTCATACAATAAAGCGACAACCATATGGCTCCTTCCAGTTGCCGATAACTATTACAAAACATGATCATCTCATCCAACAATTTGTATATCATCATGTCTTGACCATATCACATCACAGCAAGCCCTGCAAAAACAAGTTAGACGTCCTCTACTTTGTTGTTTGCAAGTTTTACGTGGCTGGTACGGGCTTAGCAAGAACCGTTCTTACCTACGCATCAAAACCACAACGATTTTTCATCAAGTGTGATGTTTTAACCTTCAACAAGGACCAGGCGTAGTCACACTCGATTCAACTAAAGTTGGAGAAACAGACACCCACTAGCCACGTAATGCGAAGCACGGTGGTGAACCGATCTCATGAATGCGGTCATGTAATGTCGGTGCAGGCGCTTCATCCAACAATACCGACGAATCAAAGTATGACATCTTTGGTAGCGGTATGACTATTATCACCCACAACTCTTTGTGTTCTACTCGTGCATATAACATCTACGCATAGGCCCGGCTCGGATGCCCTTTGTTGGGGAATGCAGTATTTCAAAAAATTCCTACGATCACGCAAGATCTATCTAGGAGAAGCATAGCAGCGGGGAGAGAGTGTCCACGTACCCTCGAGACCGGAAGCGAAGCGTTTAATGCTTGGTTGATGTAGTCGAACGTCTTCGCAATCCAACCGATCCAAGTACCGAACGCATGGCACCTCCGCGATCTGCACACGTTCAGCTCGGTGAAGTCCCTCGAACTCTTGATCCAGTTGAGGCCGAGGGAGAGTTCCGTCAGCGCGACAACGTGGTGACGGTGATGATGAAGTTACCGGCGCAGGGCTTCGCCTAAGCACTACGGCGATATGACCGAGGTGTGTTTCCGTGGAGGGGGGGCACCGCACACGGCTAAAAGATCAACTTGTGTGTTCTAGGGTGCCCCCCTCCCCACGTATATAAAGGAGGGAGGAACGAGGAGGTCGGCCAAGGGTGGCGCGCCCAAGGGGGGGAGTCCTACTCTAAGTAGGAATCCCCCCCCCCCCTTCCTATTCCAATAAGGAGAAGGGGGAAGAGGAGGAGGAGAGAAGGAAAGGGCCCCCCCCCCAACCCTAGTCCAATTCGGTTTGGGCTAGGGGGACGCGCGCCACTCCTTGGCCTGCCTCCTCTCTTCCACCACTAGGCCCATGAAGGCCCATTAACCCCCCGGGGGGTTCTGATAACCCCTCGGTACTCCGTAAAATACACGATACACTTCGGAACCATTCCGGTGTCCGAATATAACCTTCCAATATATCAATCTTTATGTCTCGACCATTTCGAGACTCCTCATCATGTACGTGATCACATCTGGGACTCCGAACAACCTTCGTTACATCAAATCACATAAACTCATAATACGAATCGTCATCGAACGTTAAGCGTGCGGACCCTACGAGTTCAAGAACTATGTAGACATGACCGAGACACATCTCCGGTCAATAACCAATAGCAGAACCTGGATGCTCATATTGGCTCCTACATATTCTACAAAGATCTTTATCGGTCAAACCACATAACGACATACGTTGTTCCCTTTGTCATCGGTATGTTACTTGCCCGAGATTCGATCGTCGGTATCACCATACCTAGTTCAATCTCGTTACCCGCAAGTCTCTTTACTCGTTCCATAATGCATCATCCCGCAACTAACTCATTAGTCACATTGCTTGCAAGGCTTATAGTGATGTGCATTACCGAGAGGGCCCAGAGATACCTCTCCGACAATCCGAGTGACAAATCCTAATCTCGATCTATGCCAACTCAACAAACACCATCAGAGACACATGTAGAGCATCTTTATAATCACCCAGTTATGTTGTGACGTTTGATAGCACACTAAGTGTTCCTCCGGTATTCGGGAGTTGCATAATCTCATAGTCATAGGAACATGTATGAGTCATGAAGAAAGCAATAGCAATAAACTAAACGATAATAGTGCTAAGCTAACGGATGGGTCTTGTCCATCACATCATTCTCTAATGATGTGATACTGTTCATCAAATGACAACACATGTCTATGGCTAGGAAACTTAACCATCTTTGATTAACAAGCTAGTCTAGTAGAGGCATACTAGGGACACTCTGTTTGTCTATGTATTCACACATGTACTAAGTTTCCGGTTAATACAATTCTAGCATGAATAATAAACATTTATTATTGCCTCTAGGGCATATTTCCTTCACTCAGCGCACCAAACTTTGCTGTTTTACGCCGAGCACTAGAGGGCGACAACACTCATAGCTTGGGAGCTATTGTGGCTCGTCGCCTTCATCTTAATAAATCCCAGGGTGAGATACATGGTGGGATTTTTGCTACTGTTTGGCGGCTCACTTCAATGTTGAGATATGCCTCATGATTACTTCCTGACCAAGGTTTACTTAGACCGTGCAGCCATGGAACACCATCATTTTCTTGCACAAGATTATCCTAACATCCCCATTCCTTATAACCTGGTCTTTAGCGTTAAAACTCGTGATATTCTTCCCTTGCCTACACCTGCTTTGTTTGATTCTACTGCCAGGGGCGGATATAGGATTATGCCTGAGGACATCATCGCCTATCGGAACGCTCAGGCTGTTGCGGAGGCAGCACAGGAGGAGCCTCAGCAGTGGGATGAGTGGATGCCTGCTCCTCAGGATCCCTACTACCATCCAGGCTACTGACCAACAACCAAGTTAGGCCAAAAGCCTAAGCTTGGGGGAGTACGTGTTTCTCACCGACATTACATTTATGTCTACATATCATTCTATTTGTCGGTGTTCACACTTTTTCATTGTATCATCCATGCTTAGATTTATTTTCTTGCTTTCTTCTTGTGTGTTTGAAAAACTTCAGAAAACCAAAAAAATTAGTTGTGGTAGTTTACTTTCTATGCATGCTTAGTAGTAGTATTAAAGAGAAAACCCAAAAAGATTTCCTTGTTTTTCCTTTGCTTGTTGGGAGCTTTCTTGTGTAAATAGTTTTTTTCCTCATTTTTGCTTTTCCCTTTTATTTCCTTGTTCAAGAAAACCAAAAACTCCAAAAATATTTCAGTGTGTTTCTCTGAATTTCTTTTCTTTTTATTCGAGTTGTATCAAGGAGAAGACCACGATGAAAATGTTGAGTAGCTCTCATATGAATAATTGTTGAACTAATAAAGAGCACATTTTACCTTGTCTTCTCCTATTGAATAAAATGTTTGCAGATTCCAGCTTAGTCCACGGCACTCTTGCACTATTATTATTTTCATAACGTTCGGTCGTGCAAATGAAAGGCAATAATGACGATATTCGATGAACTGGCCGTGGCAGAGAGAAACTGGTATGAACTTGACTTGTTCTTTTTGTGTAAATATGTTTAACCTAGTATCCATGATTCAGCCCGTTATGATTAAAGATGTTTGCAATGATAATTAGAGATTATAGTTTCTCATGCCATGCATAAGTAGCTGGGAGTTGATAATGATTTATCTTGGATATCAACATAGCATTAAAATGATTGTGAGTAGTATGATGATATGGTACCCTCCTCTGAACGTTTGAGTGGCTTGACTTGGCACATGTTCATGCATGTAGTTGAATCAAAACCAACATAGCCTCTATGATATTTATGTTCATGGTGTTCATATACTCATGCTAGTGTCCAATGTTACTTATGCATATAATGCATGGTTATGACCGTTGTTGCTCTCTAGCTGGCCGCTTCTCAATCTAATTGCTAGCCTTTGCCTGTACTAAGTGGGTGTCGGCGTCCTGGGAACGGGGGTCCCTAGACTTGCCTGCCTGCGGCCCATGGCGTGGCTCCACCAGCGGCCCTGTACGACCCATCTTCATCAGCAAACGCTCAAGACCCTCGCGAGGGGCCAAGCCTCACGAGGCGGACGACATAAGACCTCCTCGGGGCGGCCTCACTAGGATGGCTCGCGAGGGGCAGAGAGATCAAGGCAAGAGGCACCTCGTGAGGTTCCCATGACGTGAGCCATGACGACCAAGGCTAGGCGGGTGTCAGGCGGGCTCTAGCGGGCGCAGAGTACCCGTTTCCTCTTTGGTGCTAAAGGGGCAAGCGCATGCGAGGAGTCCCGAGGTATCAGGCAAAGGTTTCCATATCGGTGCAATGAGACCAAGGCCAGCAGGACGGCATGACGGAGGTCACCGCGGAGCCCACGACGGCATCACCACTAGAGCCTTTGGCAGGCGAAGACCACCTTTTGTCAGGATAACTTGTACTAGTTTTCCCCCTTTAAATTGGCTGTTGTGGGATCCCTTCCCGCCTAACATTTGGGGAGAGGACCCGGGCCTCTATAGATAGGGCTAGCCATCACCTTAGCGGGGGACGGATCATTCAGATCATCCTCAACCACACAAGCTCATAGAGCCCAGAGCTATTCTTCCCTTGTATTTGTTCATCCTCATCCCAAGAGGCAATCCACCACACCACACTGGAGTAGGGTATTACACCACATTAGTGGCCCGGACCAGTATAAACCATGTGTCCTTTGTTCTTCGAGTTCGATGTGCTGAGCCTTGGGATCGTGGGGAGTGGGTGAGCTAGGGAAGGGAGAGATCTTCGTGCGCACCGCAGTGTTCGAACCTTGAGGGTTTTGCCGGAACCCGAAATCCGACATTTGGTGCGCCAGGTAGGGGTGCGCTGAAGCTTTCCTTTCATCGATCCACGCTCCACCACCTCTGCGCCTTGTCCCCGTGGCCGGCGTTGCTCCTCCGGCTGGGATGACGGACGCCCATGATGGCGCCAGGGGGCTCAGCGCCTTTGCCCCCGCCTTGCGACGGGTACAATGGCTGCCCAAGTTCAAGTCGGAGATGCCGCCACGTTACGACGGCGCGGCGGACCCGTCGGCCTTCCTGCTGGCATATGAAGAGGTCGTCCTGAAGGCTGGAGGCGATGACAAGGTCATGGCCAACTGGCTTCCCATGGCCTTCGCTGGTGCACCACGCACCTAGCTGCTCGCCCTCCTAGGATCCTCAGTGGCCTCTTGGGAGGAGCTGCGCGGCCTCTTCGTCGTGCGCTTCGCGGCATCGGCTCCCCTCGCTGTCGCAACCCTCCTCGGCGGCTCGCAAGCGCCGCCCTCGGACCATCACACCAAGCAGTTCTTTCGCCAGATCGGCGCTGCTTCCGTGTAGCAAGGAGCTCCCCCGAGTTGGGCGGCGCCCAAAGCCAACCTCACCTTCGACTCAGGGGATCACCCTGTCACCACCGTTGACTCGGGTGTGCTCCCAATGCTTTGCTCACCCACCATCTACAACATAGCTATCACCAAGACCCTCATCAACGGCAGCGCCAGCCTCAACATGCTCTACGTGGAGGCTTTTAGCCTTCTTCACATACCACTCGAACGGCTCCGCCCCAGCAAGCCCTTCTCCGTGGTCAGCGGCGGCCCCGCCAACCCCCTGGGGAAGATCCGCCTTCCTCTGACCTTCGGCACTCGCGACAACTACCGCACCGAGCTAATCGACTTTGACATCACCTGCATTGGCCTCCCATACAACACCGTCCTCGGGTACCCGGCTCTGGCTCAGTTTATGGCGGCGACTCATCCGGCCTACAACCTCATGAAGATGCCCGGGAGCAAGGACATCCTCACCATAGTTGGAGACACCAAGGAGGCTCTGGCGGCACTCAAGCTTGCCCTCAAAACCATTGCGGCGGCGCGACCGGCTGACGAGGCCGCCCCTGGAGCTAAGGAGGCCACGCCAGCGAAGAAGAAGCAGTTGTTCACTCAAGATCGGGCCGAAACTAAGCAGGTGCCGGTCGAGGAAGATGGGTCCTCAGGAGCCACCTTCACCATAGGCGCCAACCTCAACCCGGATCAAGAGGAGGCATTGGTGAGGTTCCTGAGCGCGAACAAGGATGTGTTCGCCTGAGAACCCAAGCAGCTAGTAGGGGTCCCGAGGGGGGTGATCGAGCTGTTGGGGAACGTAGTAATTTCAAAAAAAATTCCTACGCACACGCAAGATCATGGTGATGCATAGCAACGAGAGGGGAGAGTGTTGTCTACGTACCCTCGTAGACCGCAAGCGGAAGCGTTATATCAACGCGGTTGATGTAGTCGTACGTCTTCACGATCCGACCGATCCAGTACCGAAGCACGGCACCTCCGAAGTTCTCGCACATCGTTCGCTCGGTGGCGTCCTCGCCTTCTCGATCCAGAAAGAGGGCGAAGTAGTAGATGACTTCCGGCAGCACTGCGGCGTGGTGGCGGTGTTGGTGAAGAACAATCCGCAGGCTTCGTCTAAGCACTATGAAAACTATGACGGAGGATAAACTAGAGGAGACGGGGTTGTCGGCATACGGCTTGGTGTTTCTTGATGTGTCTTGGGTGCTAGCCCTACCCCTCTATTTATATGTTGAGCCCTGGGATCGAAACTTGGAGTAAAAGCCTCCTCAAAGTCGGTTTCACCCGAAAGGCAAGAGTCCTTCTCAGACTCGGGGCTAGGCGCCTGTGGTTCCGGCGTCTACCCCTAGACGCCAGTGGTTCTGGCGTCTAGCCTCTAATCTCCATAAAACTTCCTTTGCACTTTCCAAAAGCCTCGTGGGCTTTCCCCTTTAGCCAGATAAAGTGTTCTCGTGCCCAAACATTTGGAAACATCGGAACCCCTTCGGTGAATTCGGAACCCTTCCGGAGATCAAACACTACTATCCACATATCAATCTTTACTTCGGACCATTCCGGAGTTCCTCGTCATATCGTGATCTCATCAAAACTCCAAACAACATTCGGTCACCAACATACATAACTCATAGTACTATATCGTCCAGCGAGCGTTAAGCGTCACGGACCCTACGGGTTCGAGAACTATGTAGACATGACCGAGACACCTCTCTTGTCAATAACCAATAGCGAGACCTGGATGCCCATATTGGCTACTACATATTCTCGAAGATCTTTATCGGTCGGACCGCATAACAACATCGTTGTTCCTTTGTCATCGGTATGTTACTTGCCGAGATTCGATCGTCGGTATCTCAATACCTAGTTCAATCTCGTTACCGGCAAATCTCTTTACTCGTTCCGTAATACATCATCCTGCAACTAACTCATTAGTTGCAATGCTTCTAAAGCTTATAGTAATGTGCATTACCATTTGGGCGAGAGATACCTCTCCAGGCAATCGGAGTGACAAATCCTAATCTCGAAATCGCCAACCCAACAAGTACCTTCGAGACACCTTAGAGCACCTTTATAATCACCCGATTCACGTTGTGACGTTTGGTAGCACACAAAGTGTTCCTCCGTTGGCAGGAGTTGCATAATCTCATAGTCATAGGAACATGTATAAGTCATGAAGAAAGCAATAGCAACATACTAAACGATCGAGTGCTAAGCTAACGGAATGGGTCAAGTCAATCACATCATTCTCCTAATGATGTGATCCCGTTAATCAAATGACAACCCAAGTCAATGGCTAGGAAACTTAACCATCTTTGATCAACGAGCTAGTCAAGTAGAGGCATACTAGTGACACTCTGTTTATCTATGTATTCACACATGTATTATGTTTCCGGTTAATACAATTCTAGCATGAATAATAAACATTTATCATGATATAAGGAAATAAATAATAACTTTATTATTGCCTCTAGGAAATAAATAATAAACATTTATTATTGCCTCTAGGACATGACCCATTCTGTTAGCTTAGCACACGATCGCTTAGTATATTGCTATTGCTTTCTTCATGACTTATACATGTTCCTATGACTATGAGATTATGCAACTCCGCTTACGGAGGAACACTTTGTGTGCTACCAAACGCCACAACGAATCGGGTGATTATAAAGGAGCTCTACAGTGTCTCCAAAGGTACATGTTGGGTTGGCGATATTTGAGATTAGGATTTGTCACTCCGATTGCTCGGAGAGGTATCTCTCGGCCCTCTCGGTAATGCACATCACTTAAGCCTTGCAAGCATTGCAACTAATGAGTTAGTTGTGAGATGATGTATTACTTGAACGAGTAAAGAGACTTGCCGGTAACTAGATTGAACTAGGTATTGAGATACCGACGATCAATCTCGGGCAAGTAACATACCGATGAAAAGGGAACAACGATGTTGTTATGCGATCTCGGCCGATAAAGATCTTCAGTAGAATATGTGGGAGCCAATATGAGCATCCAGGTTCCGCTATTGGTTATTGACCGAGACGGTCTCGTCATGTCTACATTGTTCTCGAACCCGTAGGGTCTGCACGCTTAACGCTACGATGACGATTTCATTATGAGTTTATATATTTTGATGTAAAGGTTGTTCGGAGTCCCGGATGTGATCACGGACATGACGAGGAGTCTCGGAATGGTCGAGACATAAAGATTGATATATTAGAAGCCTATGTTTGGACATCGGAAGTGTTCCGGGTGAAATCGGCATTTTACCGGAGTACAGGGAGGTTACCGGAACCCCCCGGTAACTTAATGGGCCTTAATGGGCCTAGTGGAGGAAGAGGAGAGGAGGACAAGGGGCAGCCGTGCCCCCCCTTTCCTTTCCCCTCTCTCTCTCCTTCCCCCCCCCCCCAAGTCCTAGTCCAACATGGAAAAAGGGGGGAGTCCTACTCCCGGTGGGAGTAGGACTCCTCCTCGCGCGCCCTCCTCCTGGCCAGCCGCACCCCCCCTTGCTCCTTTATATACGGGGCGGGGGGCACCCCATAGACACACAAGTTGATCTTCGTGATCGTTCCTTAGCCGTGTGCGGTGCCCCCTTCCACCATATTCCACCTCGGTCATATCATGGCGGTGCTTAGGCGAAGCCCTGCGGCGGTAGAACATCAAGATCATCACCACGCCGTCGTGCTGACGGAACTCTTCCCCGACACTTTGCTGGATCGGAGTCCGGGGATCGTCATCGAGCTGAACGTGTGCTAGAACTCGGAGGTGCCGTAGTTTGATTGCTTGATCGGTCGGGCCGTGAAGACGCGTCGACTACATCAACAGCGTTGTTATAACGCTTCACTGTCGATCTACAAGGGTACATGGACAACACTCTCCCCTCTCGTTGCTATGCATCACCATGATCTTGCGTGTGCGTAGGAAATTTTTTGAAATTAATACGTTCCCCAACAGTGATATCAGAGCCTGGTTTTGTGCATAGATGTTATATGCACGAGTAGAACACAAGTGAGTTGTGGGCGATACAAGTCATACTGGTTACCAGCATGTCATACTTTGGTTCGGCGGTATTGTTGGATGAAGCGGCCCGGACCGACATTACGCGTACGCTTACGCGAGACCGGTTCTCCCGACGTGCTTTGCACAGAGGTGGCTAGCTGGTGTCAGTTTCTCCAACTTTAGTTGAACCGAGTGTGGCTACGCCCGGTCCTTTCAAAGGTTAAAACAACACTAACTTGACGAACTATCATTGTGGTTTTGATGCGTAGGTAAGAACGGTTCTAGCTCAGCCCGTAGCAGCCACGTAAAACTTCCAACAACAAAGTAGAGGACGTCTAACTTGTTTTTGCAGGGCATGTTGTGATGTGATATGGTCAAGACGTGATGCTATATTTTATCGTATGAGATGATCATGTTTTGTAACCGAGTTATCGGCAACTGGCAGGAGCCATATGGTTGTCGCTTTATTGTATGCAATGCAATCGCCCTATAATGCTTTACTTTATCACTAAGCGGTAGCGATAGTAGTAGAAGCATAATATTGGCGAGACGACAAAGATGCTACGATGGAGATCAAGATGTCGCGCCGATGACGATGGTGATCATGACGGTGCTTCGGAGATGGAGATAACAAGCACAAGATGATGATGGCCATATCATATCACTTATATTGATTGCATGTGATGTTTATCTTTTATGCATCTTATCTTGCTTTGATTGACGGTAGCATTATAAGATGATACCTCACTAAATTATCATAGTAAAAGTGTTCTCCCTGAGTATGCACCGTTGTGAAAGTTCTTCGTGCTGAGACACCACGTGATGATCGGGTGTGATAGGCTCTACATTCAAATACAATGGGTGCAGAACAGTTGCACACGTGGAATACTCAGGTTAAACTTGACGAGCCTAGCATATAACAGATATGGCCTCGGAACACGGAGACCGAAAGGTCGAGCGTGAATCATATAGTACATATGATCAACATATTGATGTTCACCGTTGAAACTACTCCATCTCACGTGATGATCGGACATGGTTTAGTTGATATGGATCACGTGATCACTTAGAGGATTAGAGGGATGTCTATCTAAGTGGGAGTTCTTTAGTACTATGATTAATTGAACTTAAATTTATCATGAACTTAGTACCTGATAGTATCTTGCTTGTCTATGTTGATTGTAGATAGATGGCCGTCTTTGTTGTTCCGTTGAATTTTAATGTGTTCCTTGAGAAAGCAAAGTTGAAAGATGATGGTAGCAATTACACGGATCGGGTCCGTAATTTGAGGATTATCCTCATTGCTGCATGTAAGAATTACGCCATGGAAGCACCGCTGGGTGCCAGACCTCTTCTGCCGGAGCAACGCCGGATGTTATGAACGTCTGGCGAGCAAAGCTGATGACTACTTGATAGTTCAAAGGTGCCATGCTTTACGGCTTAGAACCGGACTTCAACGACATTTTGAACGTCATAGTGCATATGAGATGTTCCAGGAGTTGAAGTTAATATTTCAAGCAAATGCCCGGATTGAGAGATATGAAGTCTCCAATAAGTTCTACAGCTGCAAAATGGAGGGGAATAGTTCTGTCAGTGAGCATATACTCAAAATGTCTGGGTATAACAATCACTTGATTCAACTGGGAGTTAATCTTCCTGATGATAGTGTCATTGACAGAATTCTTCAATCACTGCCACCAAGCTACAAGAGCTTCGTGATGAACTATAATATGCATGGGATGGATAAGACAATTCCCTAGCTCTTCGTGATGCTAAAGACTGCGGAGGTAGAAATCAAGAAGGAGCATCAAGTGTTGATGGTCAACAAGACCACCAGTTTCAAGAAAAGGGTAAAGGGAAGAAGGGGAACTTCAAGAAGAACGGCAAGCAAGTTGTTACTCAAGTGAAGAAGCCCAAGTCTGGACCTAAGCTCGAGACCGAGTGCTTCTCCGCAAAGGGCTGGTCACCGAAGCGGAACTGCCCCAAGTATTTGGCGGATAAGAAGGATGGCAAGGTGCACAAAGGTATATGTGATATACATGTTATTGATGTGTACCTTACTAATGCTCGCAGAGCACTGGTATTTGATATCTGGTTCATTGCTAATATTTGCAACTCAAACAGGGGACTACGGATTGCGAAGATTGGCTAAGGACGAGGTGACGATGCGCGTGGAAATGGTTCCAAAGTCGATGTGATCGCGGTCGGCACGCTACCTCTACATCTACCTTCGGATTAGTTTTATACCTAAATAATTGTTATTTGGTGCCAGCGTTGAGCATGAACATTATATCTGGATCTTGTTTGATGCGAGACGGTTATTCATTTAAATCGAGAGAATAATGGTTGTTCTATTTATATGAGTAATATCTTTATGGTCATGCACCCTTGAAGAGTGGTCTATTTTATTGAATCTCGATAGTAGTGATACACATATTCATAATGTTGAAGCCAAAAGATGCAGAGTTGATAATGATAGTGCAACTTATTTGTGGCACCGCCGCTTAGGTCATATCGGTGTAAAGTGCATGAAGAAACTCCATCTCGATGGACTTTTGGAACCACTTGATTATGAATCACTTGGTACTTGTAACCGTGCCTCATGGGCAAGATGACTAAAACACCGTTCTCCGGTACTATGGAGAGAGCAAAAGATTTGTTGGAGATCATACATACAGATGTATGTGGTCCGATGAATGTTGAGGCTCGTGGCGGATATCGTTATTTTCTCACCTTCACAGATGATTTGAGCAGATATGGGTATATCTACTTAATGAAGCATAAGTCTGAAACATTTGAAAAGTTCAAAGAATTTCAGAGTGAAGTTGAAAATCATCGTAACAAGAAAATAAAGTTTCTACGATCTGATCGTGGAGGAGAATATTTGAGTTACGAGTTTAGTCTACATTTGAAACAATGCGGAATAGTTTCGCAACTCACGCCACCCGGAACACCACAGCGTAATGGTGTGTCCGAATGTCGTAATCGTACTTTACTAGATATGGTGCAATCTATGATGTCTCTTACAGATTTACCGCTATCATTTTGGGGTTATGCTTTAGAGACGGCCGCATTCACATTAAATAGGGCACCGTCAAAATCCGTTGAGACGACGCCTTATGAACTGTGGTTTGGCAAGAAACCAAAGTTGTCCTTTCTGAAAGTTTGGGGCTGCGATGCTTATGTGAAAAAGCTTCAACCTGATAAGCTCGAACCCAAATCGGAGAAATGTGTCTTCATAGGATACCCAAAGGAAACTGTTGGGTACACCTTCTATCACAGATCCGAAGGCAAGACTTTTGTTGCTAAATTCGGAAACTTTCTGGAGAAGGAATTTCTCTCGTAAGAAGTGAGTGGGAGGAAAGTAGAACTTGATGAGGTAACTGTACCTGCTCCCTTATTGGAAAGTAGTACATCGCAGAAACAGGTTTCTGTGACACCTACACCAATTAGTGAGGAAGATAATGATGATGATCATGAAACTTCAGATCAAGTTGTTCTTGAACCTCGAGATCAACCAGAGTAAGATCCGCACTGAGTGGTACGGTAATCCTGTTCGGAAGTCATGTTACTAGACCATGATGAACCTACGAACTATGAAGAAGCGATGGTGAGCCCAGATTCCGCAAAATGGCTTGAGGCCATGAAATCTGAGATGGGATCCATGTATGAGAACAACGTGTGGACTTTGGTTGACTTGCCCGATGATCGGCAAGCAATTGAAAATAAATGGATCTTCAAGAAGAAGACTGACGCTGACGGTAACGTTACTGTCTACAAAGCTCGACTTGTCGCGAAAGGTTTTCGACAAGTTCAAGGGGTTGACTACGATGAGACCTTCTCACCGTAGCGATGCTTAAGTCTGTCCGAATCATGTTAGCAATTGCCGCATTTTATGATTATGAAATATGGCAGATGGATGTCAAAACTGCATTCCTGAATGGATTTCTAGAAGAAGAGTTGTATATGATGCAACCGGAAGGTTTTGTCGATCCAAAGGGAGCTAACAAAGTGTGAAAGCTCCAGCGATCCATTTATGGACTGGTGCAAGCCTCTCGGAGTTGGAATAAACGCTTTGACAAGTGTGATCAAAGCATTTGGTTTTATATGACTTTTGGAGAAGCTGTCAGATTTACAAGAAAGTGAGTGGGAGCTCAAAGCATTTACGATATTATATGTGGATGACATATTGCTGATTGGAAATGATATAGAATTTCTGGATTGCATAAAGGGATACTTGAATAAGAGTTTTCAATGAAAGACCTCGGTGAAGCTGCTTACATATTGGGCATTAAGATCTATAGAGATAGATCAAGACGCTTAATTGGACTTTCACAAAGCACATACCTTGCCAAAGTTTTGAAGAAGTTCAAAATGGATCAAGCAAAGAAAGGGTTCTTGCCTGTGTTACAAGGTGTGAAGTTGAGTAAGACTCAATGCCCGACCAACGCAGAAGATAGAGAAAAGATGAAAGAAGTTCCCTATGCTTCGGCCATAGGATCTATCATGTATGCAATGCTGTGTACCAGACCTGATGTGTGCCTTGCTATAAGTTTAGCAGGGAGGTACCAAAGTAATCCAGCAGTGTATCACTGGACAGCCGTCAAGAACATCCTGAAATACCTGAAAAATACTAAGGATATGTTTCTCGTTTATGGAGGTGACAAAGAGCTCATCGTAAATGGTTATGTTGATGCAAGCTTTGACACTGATCCGGACGATTCTAAATCGCAAACCGGATACGTGTTTACATTAAACGGTGGAGCTGTCAGTTGGTGCAGTTCTAAACAAAGCATAGTGGCGGATCTACATGTGAAGCGGAGGTACATAGCTGCTTGAAGCAGCAAACGAAGGAGTGCGGATGAAGGAGTTCATATCCGATCTAGGTGTCATACCTAGTGCATCGGGTCCAATGAAAATCTTTGTGACAATATCGGTGCAATTGCTTTGGCGAAGGAATCCTGATTTCACAAAAGAACCAAGCACATCAAGAGACACTTCAATTCCATTCGGGATTTAGTCCAAGTAGGAGACATAGAAATTTGCAAGATACATACGGATCTGAATGTAGCAGACTCATTGACTAAGCCTCTTCCACGAGCAAAACATGATCAGCACCAAGGCTCCATGGGTGTTAGAATCATTACAGTGTAATCTAGATTATTGACTCTAGTGCAAGTGGGAGACTGAAGGAAATATGCCCTAGAGGCAATAATAAAGTTATTATTTATTTCCTTATATCATGATAAATGTTTATTATTCATGCTAGCATTGTATTAACCGGAAACATAATACATGTGTGAATACATAGACAAACAGAGTGTCACTAGTATGCCTCTACTTGACTAGCTTGTTGATCAAACATGGTTATGTTTCCTAACCATAGACATGTGTTGTCATTTGATTAACGGGATCACATCATTAGGAGAATGATGTGATTGACATGACCCATTCCGTTAGCTTAGCACGATCATTTAGTATATTGCTATTGCTTTCTTCATGACTTATACATGTTCCTATGACTATGAGATTATGCAACTCCCGTTTACCGGAGGAACACTTTATGTGCTACCAAACATCAAAACGTAACTGGGTGATTATAAAGGAGCTCTACAGGTGTCTCCAAAGGTACATGTTGGGTTGGCGATTTCGAGATTAGGATTTGTCACTCCGATTGCCTGGAGAGGTATCTCTGGCCCTCTCGGTAATGCACATCACTTAAGCCTTGCAAGCATTGCAACTAATGAGTTAGTTGTGAGATGATGTATTACGGAACGAGTAAAGAGACTTGCGGTAATGAGATTGAACTAGGTATTGAGATACCGACGATCAATCTCGGGCAAGTAACATATCGATGACAAAGGGAACAACGATGTTGTTATGCAGTCGACCGATAAAGATCTTCGAGAATATGTGGGAGCCAATATGAGCATCCAGGTTCCGCTATTGGTTATTGACGGAGACGTGTCTCGGTCATGTCTACATTGTTCTCGAACCCGTAGGGTCCGCACGCTAACATTACGATGACAGTTTCATTATGAGTTTATATTTTGATGTATCAAGGTTGTTCGAGTCCGGATGTGATCACTTAACATGACAAGGAGTCTCAAATGGTTGAGACATAAAGATTGATATATTGGAAGCCTATGTTTGGACATCGAAGTGTTCGGGTGAAATCGGCATTTTACCGAGTATCGGAGGTTACCGAACCCCTGTAACTTAATGGGCCTTAATGAGCCTAGTGGAGGAAGAGGAGAGGAGGCCAAGGCAGCCGTGCGCCCTCCCCCAAGTCCGAATTGACAAGGAAGGGGCGCCCCCCCTTTCCTTTCCCTCTCTCTCCTCCCCCAAGTCCTAGTCCAACATGGAAGGGGGAGTCCTACTCCGGTGGGAGTAGGACTCCTCCGGCGCCCTCCTCCTGGCCGGCCGCACCCCCCCTTGCTCCTTTATATACGGGGTGGGGGGCACCCCATAGACACACAAGTTTATCTTCGTGATCGTTCCTTAGCTGTGTGTGGTGCCCCCTTCCACCATATTCCACCTCGGTCATATCGTAGCGGTGCTTAGGCGAAGCCCTGTGACGGTAGAACATCAAGATCGTCACCACCCCGTCGTGCTGACGGAACTCTTCCCCGACACTTTGCTGGATCGGAGTCCGAGGATCGTCATCGAGCTGAACGTGTGCTAGAACTCGGAGGTGCCGTAGTTTCGATGCTTGATCGGTCGGGCCGTGAAGACGTACGACTACATCAACCGCGTTGTTATAACGCTTCCGCTGTCGGTCTACGAGGGTACGTGTACAACACTCTCCCCTCTCGTTGCAATGCATCACCATGATCTTGCGTGTGCGTAGGAATTTTTTTGAAATTACTACGTTCCCCAACAAGTAACACTACTATCTGCGTCCGTCTTCCTCTTGAAGATCCATTTAATCTCAATGGCTCACCAATCATCGGGCAAGTCAATCAAAGTCCATACTTTGTTCTCATACATGGATCATATCTCGGATTTCATGGCCTCTAGCCATTTCGCGGAATCTGGGCTCACCATCGCTTCCTCATAGTTCGTAGGTTTATCATGGTCTAGTAACATGACTTCCAGTATAGGATTACCGTACCAATCTTGTGCGGATCTCACTCTGGATGACCTACGAGGTTCGGTAGTAACTTGATCTGAAGTTACATGATCATCATCATTAGCTTCCTCACTAATTGGTGTAGTAGTCAGAGGAACAGATTTCTGCGATGAACTACTTTCCAATAAGGGAGCAGGTACAGTTACCTCATCAAGTTCTACTTTCCTCCCACTCACTTCTTTCGAGAGAAACTCCTTCTCTAGAAAGGATCCATTCTTAGCAACGAATATTTTGCCTTCGGATCTATGATTAGAAGGTGTACCCAACTGTCTCTTTGGGTATCCTATGAAGACACATTCCTCCGATTTTGGTTCAAGCTTATCATGTTGAAACTTTTTCACATAAGCATCGCAGCCCCAAACTTTAAGAAACGACAACTTTGGTTTCTTGCCAAACCATAGTTCATAAGGAGTCGTCTCAACGGATTTAGATGGTGCCCTATTAACGTGAATGCAGCTGTCTCTAATGCATAACCCCAAAATGATAGTGGTAAATCGGTAAGAGAAATCATAGATTGCACTATATCCAATAAAGTACGGTTATGACGTTCGGACACACCATCACACGGTGGTGTTCCAGGTGGCCTGAGTAGTGAAACTATTTCACATTGTTTTACCTGAAGGCCAAACTCGTAACTCAAATATTCTCCTCCACGATCAAATCGTAGAAACTTTATTTTCTTGTTACGATGATTTTCTACTTCACTCTGAAATTATATGAACTTTTCAAATGTTTTAGACTTTATGTTTCATCAAGTAGATATACCCATATCTGCTCAAATCATCTGTGAAGGTCTGAAAATAACGATACCTGCCGCGAGCCTTAATATTCATCGGACCACATACATCAGTATGTATGATTTCCAACAAATCTGTTGCTCGCTCCATTGTTCCGGAGAACGGCGTTTTAGTCATCTTGCCCAAGAGGCATGGTTCGCAAGCATCAAGTGATTCATAATCAAGTGATTCCAAAAGCCCATCAGCATGGAGCTTCTTCATGCGCTTTACACCAATATGACCTAAACGGCAGTGCCACAAATAAGTTGCACTATCATTATTAACTCTGCATCTTTTTGGCTTCAATATTATGAATATGTGTATCACTACGATCGAGATCCAACAAACCATTTTCATTGGTGTGTATGACCATAGAAGGTTTTATTCATGTAAATAGAACAACAATTGTTCTCTAACTTAAATGAATAAACATATTGCAATAAACATGATCAAATCATATTCATGCTCAACGCAAACACCAAATAACACTTATTTAGGTTCAACACTAATCCCGAAAGTATAGGGAGTCTGCGATGATGATCATATCAATCTTGGAACCACTTCCAACACACATCGTCACTTCACCCTTAACTAGTATATGTTTATTCTGCAACTCCCGTTTTGAGTTACTAATCATAGCAATTGAACTAGTATCAAATACTTAGGGGTTGCTATAAACACTAGTAAAGTACACATCAATAACATGTATATCAAATATACCTTTGTTCACTTTGCCATCCTTCATATCCGCCAAATACTTGGGGCAGTTCCGCTTCTAGTGACTAGTCCCTTTGCAGTAGAAGCTCTTAGTCTCAGGCTTAGGTACAGACTTGGGCTTCTTCACTTGAGTAGCAACTTGCTTGCCGTTCTTCTTGAAGTTCCCCTTCTTCCCTTTGCCCTTTTCTTGAAACTAGTGGTCTTGTCTACCATCAACACTTGATGCTTTTCTTGATTTCTACCTTCGTCAATTTCAGCATCACGAAGAGCTTGGGAATCGTCTCCGTTTATCCCTTGCATATTATAGTTCATCACGAAGTTCTAGTAACTTGGTGATAGTGACTAGAGAACTCTGCCAATCACTATCTTATCTGGAAGATTAACTCCCACTTGATTCAAGTGATTGTAGTACTCAGACATTCTGAGCACATGCTCACTGCTTGAGCTATTCTCCTCCATCTATTAGCTATAGAACTTGTTGGAGACTTCATATCTCTCAACTCGAGTATTTGCTCAAAATATTAACTTCAACTCCTGGAACATCTCATATGGTCCATGACGTTCAAAACGTCTTTGAAGTCCCGATTCTAAGCCGTTAAGCGTGGTGCACTAAAATATCAAGTAGTCATCATATTGAGCTAGCCAAACGTTCATAACGTCTGCACTTGCTCCTGTAATAGGTCTGTCACTTAGCGGTGCATCAAGGACATAATTCTTCTGTGCAGCAATGAGGAAAATCCTCAGATCACGGATCCAATCCACATCATTGCTACTAACATCTTTCAACATAGTTTTTCTCTAGGAACATATCAAAATAAACATAGGGAAGCAACAACGCCAGCTATTGATCTACAACATAATTTGCAAAATACTATCAGGACTAAGTTCATGATAAATTTAAGTTTAATTTAATCATATTACATAAGAACTCCCACTTAGATAGACATCTCTCTAATCATCTAAGTGATCACGTGATCCAAATCAACTAAACCATAACCGATCATCACGTGAAATGGAGTAGCTTTCAATGGTGAACATCACTATGTTGATCATATCTACTATATGATTCACGCTCGACCTTTCGGTCTCAGTGTTCCGAGGCCATATCTGCATATGCTAGGCTCGTCAAGTTTAACTTGAGTATTCCACGTGTGCAAAACTGCCTTGCACCCTTTGTAGATGGACGTAGAGCTTATCACACCCGATCATCACGTGGTGTCTGGGCACGACGAACTTTGGTAACGGTGCATACTCAGGGAGAAAACTTTTATCTTGAAATTTAGTGAGAGATCATCTTATAATGCTACCGTCAATCAAAGCAACATAAGATGCATAAAAGATAAACATCACATGCAATCAATATAAGTGATATGATATGGCCATCATCATCTTGTGCTTGTGATCTCCATCTCTGAAGCACCGTCATGATCACCATCGTCACCGGCGCGACACCTTGATCTCCGTCATAGCATCGTTGTCGTCTCGCCAATCTTATGCTTCTACGACTATCGCTACCACTTAGTGATAAAGTAAAGCATTACAGGGCGATTGCATTGCATACAATAAAGCGACAACCATATGGCTCCTGCCAGTTGCCGATAACTCAGTTACAAAACATGATCATCCCATACAATAAAATTTAGCATATGTCTTGACCATATCACATCACAACATGCCCTGCAAAACAAAGTTAGACGTCCTCTACTTTGTTGTTGCAAGTTTTACGTGGCGGCTACTGGGCTTAGCAAGAACCGTTCTTACCTACGCATCAAAACCACAATGATAGTTTGTCAAGTTGGTGCTGTTTTAACCTTCGCAAGGACCGGGCGTAGCCACACTCGCATTCTGGTGTTTCTTGTCGTCTTGGTTCAATCGCCTTTTTCCTCTGTTTCTTCCCGCGATTCTTTGTTTTGGCCCGTACTCTCCCTCGCATGCCTCGCGAGGGGGCTGGACAGGTGCACTCATGAGCGTTTTTCCTGGTCTTCGCGAGGCACCCTCGCTCCAGCTCGCAAGCTGGCGCACCTCCTCTCTTAAGTCCATGCCCCTTGGGTACCATGATGTAGAGTGTTGGGTCATGGCCGGCCACGCCTAGGGCCCTGGGCTTGGAAGGATAAGAGTTTCTTAACAGATTTTTACAGTTCCTCGACTCCTCCCAAGCCTACGACAAGGAGGTCTCACCAGGAGCTAAGAGATGCGCACCTCACGAGGCGGAAACTACTTCAGACACGTTGAGCTAAGTTATCTCTACACGCCTACATAAAACACTGATGCTGCAACACGACACGGGAACAATAAACATAACATAGCGACTTGGAAATCACGGTTCGTTGCATGCCCTTGCAGGGCCCCATGCTTGTTTCTTTTTTGAATGCCGGAAGAAAGGAAAGAACAAAACAAAAGAAGCGCGCGCCCCCACAGTGGTTCGTGAGGGTAGGCCCTTGGCGCCCTCCTAGACTCAGCCAGACCCCTCCTCGCGCTTCACTGGGGCACGGCGACGAGACGACCCGCTACCGCCCTTGAAGCGGGCACGGCGGCGTGGCGGCTGGTCATAGCCGCCGCTACTGGAGCTGTCGCCAGAGGAAGAGCCGCCATAGCTGGACGAGCCGCGGCCGGCGCCGAGGGCAGGTCCACCTTTACCCTCTTCACTACCATCGCCAAGGCTGAGCACCTCGCCGCCGTCGTTATCCTTATGGCAACATTCGATGCGGCGACCATCTTCCCCGAATACCCGCACATAGAGGGTCGCCTTGCCGTCGTACTTGAAGTGGAGGGTACACTGCCTACCCAGGCCGCAAGCGTGGGTGAACGTCTGCCAGCCACGGGCCAGGATTGCGTTGCCCGCGACGGAGACCTCCGCCGCGACCCACGAAGCCTTGCTGCATCAGCCGTCTGCCTGCAGCCAGAGACCTCCTGGACCCGTGGCCGGCATTTCGCCGGTGAAGAAGCGCGGGAGCTGAAGCCAGGTGCCAGCCGGGTTCTCCGACCACACGACGAACTTCGGCAGCACCTCCGCCGAGTGCAAGCGCGGTCGGGGAGGGCGCGCAACCATGGCGTGCCTCACTTCATCGACAGGGTTGCCACGACCTGGGAGGCTCCCACCTCGCGAGGAGGCACCGCTGCGGCCGCAAGGGGCCACGGCGGGGGTCGTGATGTGCTTACGTGGGTGACCACGCCCCCTCTTAGGCGGCGGCGAGCCAGGCCCCTCCTAGCAGGCCTTACCCTTCTCTGCGGCCGAGAACCTCTTCACCGGCACCATGGGTGTCTGTAACGCCCTCGATGCGGCTATATCTCCCACGTGTCGAAGCACGACTTAGAGGCATAACCGCATTGAAAGCAATGTCGCAAGTGAGGTAATCTTCACACAACCCATGTAATACATAAGGGAAAGAGATACATAGTTGGCTTACAATCGCCACTTCACACAATACATGAGTAAAGCATTACATCATACAAATACAATCAAGGTCCGACTACGGAACCAAAATAAAAGAAGACTACCCCAAATGCTACACAGATCCCCGATCGACCTAACCGGGCCCCACCATCGATCAACTCAAACGAAACAACACAATGAACAAGATCTTCATCGAGCTCCTCCTTGAGCTCGGATGCGCCACATGCATGGTTTCATCGGCACCGCAAACTGGTTTTGAAGTGTACGTGAGTCACGGGACTCAGCAATCTCACACCATGAGATCAAGACTATTTAAGCTTATGGGTAGGAGAAGGTAGTGAGGTGGAGCTGCAGCAGCGACTAGCATATCGGTGGCTAACATACGCAAAAGAGAGCGAGAAGAGGAGGCAAAAGCACGGTCGAACAACTATGATCAAGAAGTGATCCTAGAACAACCTACGCCAAGCATAAACCAACATCGTGTTCACTTCCGGACCACGAGAAGAGACCATCACGGTTACACACGCCGTTGATGTATTTTAATTAAGATCAACTTCGGTTTTCTACAACCGGACATTAACAAATTCCCATCTGCCTCATAACCGCGGGCACGGCTTTGAAAGATAATACCCGCAGGGTGTCCCAACTTAGCCCATGATAAGCTCTCGCGATCAACGAAGGATATTCCTTCTCCCGGAAGACCCGATCAGTCTCGGAATCCTGCTACAAGACATTTTGGCAGTAATAAAACAAGACCAGCAAAGCCGCCCGATGTGCCGACAAATCCCGATAGGAGTCGACGTACCTCGTTCTCGTGGCACACCGGATAAGTCAAGCTACGAGTAAAACCAAGCCTCGAAGTTTCCCGTGGTGGCCCCAAGAGGTTGCTCGGTTCGGACCAACACTCGAAGGAGCACCGCCCGGGGGCTAAAATAAAGATGACCCTTGAGTCTGCAGAACCCAAGGGAGGGGTATATGTGGTAGGTAGTCAAATGGTAAAACCAAGGTTGGGCCTCGCTGGAGGAGTCTTATTCAAAGCGAACTGTCAAGGGGGTCCCATAAATTACCCAACCGCGTTAGGGACGCAAAATCCGGGAACATAATACCGATATGACGGAAACTAGGGCGGCAAGAGTGGAACAAAACACCAAGCATAAGGCCGAGCCTTCCACCCTTTACCAAGTATATAGATGCATTAATTAAATAAGATATATTGTGATATCCCAACCAGTAAACATGTTCCAACAAGGAACAACATCTCCATGTTCCAACAAGGAACAAACTTCATCTTCACCTGCAACTAACAACGCTATAAGAGGGGTTGAGCAAAGCGGTAACATAGCCAAACAACAGTTTGCTAGGAAAGGATGGTTAGAGGTTTGACATGGCAATGTGGGTGGCATGATTTAGCAAGTGGTAGGTAATGCAGCATAGGCATAGCAAAAGAGCGAGCAACTAGCAAGCAAAGATAGAAGTGATTTCGAGGGTATGGTCATCTTGCCTGAAATCCCGCAAGGAAGAAGAACGAGTCCATGAAGAAGACAAACGGACGTAGTCGAAAAAATCCTCACAACTCCGGAACAAAACCGAAGCTAACGAGAGAAGCAACCCGGAAAGAAGCAAACAACGCGGTAAACAATCAGCACATAAGCATGGCATGATGCACAAACAAGTATGATGCATGTCCGGTTTAATGAGGCATGGCATGGCAATATGCACAAACAACACTACAAGTTAAGTGGGGGCTCAATATGCAACGAGTTGCATATTGACGAAACACCACATCAATTATTTAGTTCTCTCTCGGTTATGTACCCAACAATATTAAATATTGGTTAACATGGAAAGTGGTGAAGCATAACAAAACTATACCATCTAAACATTTTAAATGGGGTCGGATATAAAAACAACAAATCCGGTAAATCCCCATATGCATTTAGCAATTTAATGCAACAACAATTTTAAACATTTAAATGTTGTTATCATGGTGCGGATGACATATACAAGTCATATGCAATTTTTATGAAAATGTTGACATAAGCATGTTATGAAGCATTTGGTCACCATGGCAGAACAAAAAGGGTGCCACAGCGGCGAATCCGAAAATGATGCCACGGCAACATATCGGTTCCGGTAGCTCATGGAGATACCGGTGCAAAAGGAGGCGTGCGGATGTGCGCAACATGCTAGAGATGGTGGGGTGCTCCCGACTACCGGGTTCCCACGGGTTAGGGGCATGGGAACGAGTGACAATTCGGACACGGTGCAAACACGAGCATCTCATACAACATGCATACGGTCTCATAAGATTGTCTCGGTGTTATACCTTCGAAGCGTGCATTTCAGGGCGGTTCAAAATCGTCGAGGGAAGTAGTCGTTCACGGGTCGTAGGGGAAGTAGTGGTACACATTGTTTTCAGGGAGGTACTTGAAGAATCCAACGTCTTCGGGGCGACGGTAGTGGTACACACGTCTTCGTGGAAGTAGTGGTTCACGTTTTGAAGAGGAACTTGATTTAATCCGATGTCTCCGAGGGCGACGGTAGTGGAACTTGGTGCTTGCGCTACATGGGTCCTCGGCGACGGTAGTGGTACACGATGTAGACGAACTTGACGAGTCATCGTCATCCCGGTATTGGCGAATCCCACAACGGCGGAGAGGTACACTTGACGGTCTTGGGTCTACATGATTTGATTTGGATGCATTCGGGACGCCTCGATCGCTCAACGAGAGGCCGGAGTTGCGGGAGTTGGAGGCGGGGCGGTCAAGGATGCTGTCCCTTGATGGATCTAAAGGCGTGTGGCACGCGAGGAGGAGGTCGGGGATGGGTCGTCGAGGCTGGAACCAGGGTGGAGGCGCACAGGAGGAGGCTCGAGACGCGCTGGAGGTGGTGGTGCTCGCGGGTGCAAGGCGGCCGGTGCTGGG
The DNA here is from genome assembly GCA_021605205.1 of Aegilops longissima. NCBI lineage: Eukaryota > Viridiplantae > Streptophyta > Magnoliopsida > Poales > Poaceae > Aegilops > Aegilops longissima. The sequence goes on along the minus strand of CM038676.1, from coordinate 437,837,742 downwards.
GCTCCGGTGAACTCCGACCAAAACGGAGGGGACGAGCGGCGCGGGGCTCCTGCTGGGCGCGGAGGACGACGGATGCGGGCGCAGGTGCTCGAGGCTCCTCTCCTCGGCCGCCGGGCGACGGGACTTAGCGAGGAGGAGGCACGGGAACACCGGTTCCATCCGGGAATGAGGCGGGGCGAGCTGGGCGGCCTGGACTCGCCGGCCGGAGGGGCGACATGGCATGGCTTCGGGCGCCATGGGAGGCAAGGCGTGGGGCGTGGGGCGTGTGGAGGCGCTGGAGGAATCGAGAGGGAGAGGGGATCGAGACGAGGGTGCGGCGCTGCTTCCTCTCTTGAAGACGGCGCATCAAGGGAGGAGGGGATCGAGCAGGGCTCTCCCTGGCGATGTGTGTGTATGTGTGTGGCGGCGGGCAGAGGGAACGAGGGGAGATCGATGGAGAGGGGATCGGGCTCTCTGGCGGCTAGGGTTAGGAGGGTTAGGTGGGCCTTGGGCCGGCTTAGAGGCCGGCCTGGCTGCAGGTTGCGGCTGGGCTCTCTCTCACTACTAAAAGAAAAGAAAAAAACAGAGATTAAGAAAGAAAAGAAAGAGGGGTTAGGGGAAGAAGTTGGAGACGCAGATAGTTTTCCCGAACTCACAAAAATGTGCTTGTTCCGAGAAAATAGAAAAGGCCATGATTGAAAGATTTGAATTCAACTCATTTGAATTTAATTCAAATGGGTTTGAACTAGGACTTGATAAAAGGAAGGTCCAAAAATGTTCGGATTTTTGGTGGAGCTCCGGAAAATGATGAAAGAAATTATGGACAAGGTTGGAGACCAAGAATTGAGATCACAACGGCATGGGATATTTTGCAAGTGTGTTATGGTGAATTCCAAAAAAAATGAAATAATTTTATTATAGCTCCCTAATATGGGAGGATATGTTATAAAGAGAAATCACCATTGTGAATATCCCTCAATTTAAATGGACCGAGGATCCACTCGATTTATTTATTTGAGTTTTTAAAAAGGGGATGCATGATGACATGATGCAATGCAAAAATAAAAGGGCAGGCACAAATGAAACACACGGCGTAACCCGGAATATATGGAAGTCTTCTCGAGCATCGGTCTCGGGGCGTCACAACACTCCACCACTACGAGAGGATCTCGTCCCGAGATCTAGGATGGCACCGGATAGAAAAACGAAAGAAGAAAGAGGTAAAACTAAGTTGCTTCTTTGACAAAAGAGTGAAACCAACGAACCTTGAGAGGTTGACAAAATTGAAAGAAAAAAATATAATGAAGATGACGAGATTGCAAACACTCGGTAAGATAAGAAGAACATGGGATACAATGAGAACCATGAGGTTAAGTGACAAGATAGATATTGACACCACTCCGGTTAAAACAAGATAGAGAAGGAATAAGAATGATATAATTTGGGCAGCACTCCGACTGAAAATGGAAGGAATTAGAATCATGAACTTGGCAAAATGAAAGCACCTGGATGAGACTCCGGTTTAAAGAGGAACGATAGACACAACACTCCGGTTAAATCAATAAGCAAGGAAAAGGACATGGTCTTGACAAAACAAGATGATGGGTCAAAGAGAGCAACATCACAATGCCTCCGGAAGAAAAATTGAAGATAGATCATTGGAATAGAGGAATGGAGAAGAAAATGACAACTTCTACCACAAATGAGTTTGGAAAGCACCCTTAAAAAGAAGGATAGAACGAAGTTGTTGGAAAACCAACAACAAAACTAATAAATTTGTAGTGGGCTTATGGAAACAACTCAAAACTTACAGGTGAATACATGCCACTACGAAAAACAATTGATTGCTTGAGAGCAACACGGAGATGAAAACTTGATTCGCCGAGAGAATAGGAGAAAACTTGGATCGTTGATAAGCACCACAATTAGCAACAATCCTTAGGGAAAACTTTAGGTGAAATATAGCCCAAGATAACTCCAATGAAGAGATTGGTGGATTTAAAATATCTCATTCTTGACAACATGTGAATCATGAAACACGAACTCAAATTGTCAAGAATGACATAACACCACCTCAAATGATAAGGTAGAACGAATTGCACTTTGGAATGCAAGATGAAGAATGCTTGAACTCCTCAAAGCAAAACATGTGTTGAACACCATGTTTATTTTGAGTATAGCTTGGCGGATCTTAACTTCGAGAAAAATCTTGAAGAACAATTGAAGAATGAAAAGAATCCTTGACGAACCATCATGTAGAGCCTCCATGAAGAACTCCGGTAAACAAAAGGGTGATAGAAAGAAAGATAAGTTGAAAACACAAGGTGAAGCCTTGCGATGGTTTAGATGGAGCTTCTCGACGAGATAATGGGGGAAAAATGGAACTCCGGAAAAGAAAAGATGAAACACTAGAGCGGAGAGTTACTTCATCATGAACAAACTCCGAAGGAAGGGATTAAACACTTGGATGAAACAAGAACAAGAATTATGTTATGCTTATCCTTCACCAATTTAGATTGATGACAAGCAACGGATTTGGCATACTACTTATTCTCGTAGAAAGGATTAAGAGAGACATAGCGCAAACTTGAGAAGGTCTTCAACAATCCGCCGGTAGGATTCGGGAAGACGAATGAATCTATATAATAACGAAGGAAGAGAACTCTTGAACGAACCACCGTAAGAATTGAAAATGAAAGCAGCAAAGGCACAATTCACCGTGAAGAATTAGAAAACGAATAAAGATGCTTGACAGAATTTAGATACATTAGAACGAAGAGATCATGAACTGATTAGAGGATATTTCGACGATGCACCGGTGAGATTTGGAAAACAAGAGTTGAACGCTTGAATGAATAATTCGAGATGATGGGCTCGGAGAATCAAACTGAAAAGACTCTGAAATGCTCCGGTGGGTTAAAAGAATTCTCACAGTCGAAAATAATTATGAGAGGATGGCATCAAGCTAGAACCATGAATCTTGAAGAGAATGGAGCAAGATTTAAGAGAAACTCTTCTTCAGTCTTCAAATGTTGAGAATGACGATGAGAAACACCACCATGAATTGTTGCGGCACTCCGGAATGACAATTAGAAAGATTGAACGACCGATGAAAAGAATTTGAAAGATCTTGGAGAGAGCCATGACTGATGAAAGCCCATTCTTACGTCAAACTTAGAAAAGAATTTTAGAAGCTCTGGAAAATTTAGAAGAGTCAGGTAAGATACTGGAAAAAGACCTGTGGGTTAGGGCCCACTCAAAAGAACCACCGTTGAACAAATGTTTGAAAATAGAGATTGCACCGGTTGAATTAAATGGCTCAAAAGGGATAACAACTTCGAGAAATCTTGCACGGATTAGGAATGAAAACACGAATCTTCTGAGATAATCTTCAGCACTCCAGATAACATGGATAGCAAGAGGTGGATGATTAAGAGATGCACCGACATGAGAAAACATTTGAAACGAGGAAAAGAATACGATCAACACAGAAAGCTTGACTTGAGTCCACCGGAGAAGAAAATTAGAATGGAACAATGATAAGGTTGAAACTTCCTTAGCGTCTTCATGAGAAATCACCGGATAAAACATTAAAGGAAAAGAATGAAGAAACTTCACTCAATAAAATGGATACTTGATTAAGAAATCTGAGTCCTTGAAGAAAAAGGGTGGGAGGGCGGGAAAACAAAACAACTTGGGACGGATGAAACAAACACCATTGAGAAAACTTAGAATTGATCTTGCAAACGTTGAAATGATCGGATACACTTGAAGAGAAGCACGCCGGTTGGGAAAAGAATTAACATGACGACCTCGATGATCAAGAAGGGTTGGTATTCACATAGCAATATGAGAACACTGTTTAGGGAAGGTATGGATTCAACATTTGACTTCGAAGCAACTCGAATACCACAAATAAAACAAAACAAAGGATTGGCTTGTAGAATAAGCCGGAACAAACACATATGATAGAGATTTACCCAATCCCATATCATGCATCTGTAGGAAAGATATTCTAGGAGCTACTTGAATTCCCACTTATAAACTCCCGAAACTTTCTGGTTATGCAATCTGGTGTTGGGGATACAGGGGACACAAAATATATCACCCAAACTAACAATACCTAGATCCAGCCGTATCCATCCTTCAACACATAACCAAGAAAACTCCGAAATCGTTTACCTCAACCTTCAAAAGCATCCGTTATAACGAGTTATGGCAATACTCGAGCTCGCCCTAAGTATTGGGTTATCGAGGTTATCTCACCAACAACTGCATAAAAGAGATTTTCGATGTCGGCAAAGCTCGGTATTCGAATCTGCAACGATAAAATTGTGACGACAACACCTCGGAGCTCAACTCCCCGGACACCGCCACAACCCCTAAATGTCGAGGCACCAAGAACAATGTTCTCGCCACAAAACCATCGAACGATTCCAAGATACCCGCGTGATCCTAAAAAAAAATTAGTGAAATTTGAGGAGAGAAAGAGTCAAAACATCTACGTCAGGAGACCTCACCAGAGCGACGAAGGGACTGAGGAGTAAAAAGAATCCTACTCTCCGATATATATAATCCTAAGACTCAAAACATTTTTTTCTAGACTCAACAAAGTCAGCAAACAATCAAGCAGGGGGCTCCTAAGTCGGGGATGGCTCTGATTACCAACTTGTAACGCCCTCGATGCGGCTATATCTCCCACGTGTCGAAGCACGACTTAGAGGCATAACCGCATTGAAAGCAATGTCGCAAGTGAGGTAATCTTCACACAACCCATGTAATACATAAGGGAAAGAGATACATAGTTGGCTTACAATCGCCACTTCACACAATACATGAGTAAAGCATTACATCATACAAATACAATCAAGGTCCGACTACGGAACCAAAATAAAAGAAGACTACCCCAAATGCTACAGATCCCCGATCGACCCAACCGGGCCCCACTCTCGATCAACTCAAACGAAACAACACAATGAACAAGATCTTCATCGAGCTCCTCCTTGAGCTCGGATGCGCCACCGCACGGTTTCATCGGCACCGCAAACTGGTTTTGAAGTATCTGTGAGTCACGGGACTCAGCAATCTCACACCCGAGATCAAGACTATTTAAGCTTATGGGTAGGAGAAGGTAGTGAGGTGGAGCTGCAGCAAGCAACTAGCATATCTGGTGGCTAACATACGCAAAAGAGAGCGAGAAGAGGAGGCAAAAGCATGGTCGAACAACTATGATCAAGAAGTGATCCTAGAACAACCCACGTCAAGCATAACTCCAATATCGTGTTCACTTCCCGGACCACGAGAAGAGACCATCACGGTTACACACGCGTTGATGTATTTTAATTAAGATCAACTCGGGTTTTCTACAACCGGACATTAACAAATTCCCATCTGCCTCATAACCGCGGGCACGGCCAAAGATAATACCTGCAGGGTGTCCCAACTTAGCCCATGATAAGCTCTCGCGATCAACGAAGGATATTCCTTCTCCCGGAAGACCCGATCAGTCTCTCGAATCCGGCTACAAGACATTTCGGCAATAATAAAACAAGACCAGCAAAGCCGCCCGATGTGCCGACAAATCCCGATAGGAGTCGACGCACTCGCTCTCGTGGCACACCGGATAAGTCAAGCTACGAGTAAAACCAAGCCTCGAGTTTCCCGTGGTGGCCCCAAGAAGTTGCTCGGTTCGGACCAACACTGAGGAGCACCGGCCCGGGGCTAAAATAAAGATGACCCTTGAGTCTGCAGAACCCAAGGAAGGGGTATGTGGTAGGTAGTCAAATGGTAAAACCAAGGTTGGGCCTTCTTTGGAGGAGTCTTATTCAAAGCAAACTGTCAAGGGGTCCCATAAATCACCCAACCGCGTTAGGGACGCAAAATCCAGGAACATAATACCGATATGACGGAAACTAGGGCGGCAAGAGTGGAACAAAACACAGGCATAAGGCCGAGCCTTCCACCCTTTACCAAGTATATAGATGCATTAATTAAATAAGATATATTGTGATATCCCAACCAGTAAACATGTTCCAACAAGGAACAACATCTCCATGTTCCAACAAGGAACAAACTTCATCTTCACCGCAACTAACAACGCTATAAGAGGGCTGAGCAAAGCGGTAACATAGCCAAACAACAGTTTGCTAGGAAAGGATGGTTAGAGGTTTGACATGGCAATGTGGGTGGCATGATTTAGCAAGTGGTAGGTAACACAGCATAGGCATAGCAAAAGAGCGAGCAACTAGCAAGCAAAGATAGAAGTGATTTCGAGGGTATGGTCATCTTGCCTGAAATCCCGCAAGGAAGAAGAACGAGTCCATGAAGAAGACAAACGGACGTAGTCGAACGAATCCTCACAACTCTGGAACGAAACCGAAGCTAACGAGAGAAGCAACCCGGAAAGAAGCAAACAACGCGGTAAACAATCAGCACATAAGCATGGCATGATGCACAAACAAGTATGATGCATGTTCGGTTTAATGAGGCATGGCATGGCAATATGCACAAACAACACTACAAGTTAAGTGGGGCTCAATATGCAACGAGTTGCATATTGACGAAACACCACATCAATTATTTAGTTCTATCTCGGTTATGTACCCAACAATATTAAATATTGGTTAACATGGCAAGTGGTGAAGCATAACAAAACTATACCATCTAAACATTTTAAATGGGGCCGGATATAAAAACAGAAAATCCGGTAAATCCCCATATGCATTTAGCAATTTAATGCAACAAAAATTTTAAACATTTAAATGTTGTTATCATGATGCGGATGACATATACAAGTTATATGCAATTTTTATGAAAATGTTGACATAAGCATGTTATGAAGCATTTGGTCACCATGGCGGAACAAAAAGGGTGCCACGGCGGCGAATCCGAAAATGATGCCACGGCAACATATCGGTTCCGGTAGCTCATGGAGATACCGGTGCAAAAGGAGGCGTGCGGATGTGCGCAACATGCTAGAGATGGTGGGGTGCTCCCGACTACCGGGTTCCCACGGGTTAGGGGCATGGAATCGAGTGACAATTCGGACACGGTGCAAACACGAGCATCTCATACAACATGCATACGGTCTCATAAGATTGTCTCGGTGTTATACCTTCGAAGCGTGCATTTCAGGGCGGTTCAAAATCGTCAAGGGAAGTAGTCGTTCACGGGTCGTAGGGGAAGTAGTGGTACACGTTGTTTTCAGGGAGGTACTTGAAGAATCCAACGTCTTCGGGGCGACGGTAGTGGTACACACGTCTTCGTGGAAGTAGTGGTTCACGTTTTGAAGAGGAACTTGACGAATCCGATGTCTCCGAGGGCGACGGTAGTGGAACTTGGTGCTTGCGCTGCATGGGTCCTCGGCGACGGTAGTGATACACGCATGTAGACGAACTTGACGAGTCATCGTCATCCTGGTACTTGGCGAATCCCACAGCGGCGGTAGAGGTACACTTGACGGTCTTGGGTCTACATGATTTGATTTGGATGCATTCGGGACGCCTCGATCGCTCAACGAGAGGCCGGAGTTGCGGGCGTTGGAGGCGGGGCCGGTCGAGGATGTTGTCCCTTGATGGATCTGAAGGTGGTGACGGCACGCGAGGAGGAGGTCGGGGATGGGTCGTCGAGGCTGGAACCAGGGTGGAGGCGCACAAGAGGAGGCTCGAGGCGCGCTGGAGGTGGTGGTGCTCGCGGGTGCAAGGCGGCCGGTGCTGGGGCTCCGGCGAACTCCGACCAAAACGGAGGGGACGAGCGGCGCGGGGCTCCTGCTGGGCCCGGAGGACGACGGATGCGGGCGCAGGTGCTCGAGGAGCTCCTCTCCTCGAGCGCTCGGGCGACGGGGACTTGGCGAGGAGGAGGCGCGGGAACACCGGTTCCATCCGGGAATGAGGCGGGGCGAGCTGGGCGGCCTGGACTCGCCGGCCGGAGGGGCGACATGGCATGGCTTTGGGCGCCATGGGAGGCAAGGCGTGGGGCGTGGGGCGTGTGGAGGCGCTGGAGGAATCGAGAGGGAGAGGGGATCGAGACGAGGGTGCGGCGCTGCTTCCTCTCTTGAAGACGGCGCATCAAGGGAGGAGGGGATCGAGCAGGGCTCTCCGTGGCGATGTGTGTGTATGTGTGTGGCGGCGGGCAGAGGGAACGAGGGGAGATCGATGGAGAGGGGATCGGGCTCTCTGGCGGCTAGGGTTAGGAGGGTTAGGTGGGCCTTGGGCGGCTTAGAGGCCGGCCTGGCTGCAGGTTGCTTGCTGGGCTCTCTCACTACTAAAAGAAAAGAAAAAACAGAGATTAAGAAAGAAAAGAAAGAGGGTTAGGGAAGAAGTTGGACACAGATAGTTTTCCCGAACTCACAAAAATGTGCTTGTTCCGAGAAAATGGAAAAGGCCATGATTGAAAGATTTGAATTCAACTCATTTGAATTTAATTCAAATGGGTTTGAACTAGGACTTGATAAAAGGAAGGTCCAAAAATGTTCGGATTTTTGGCGGAGCTCCGGAAAATGATGAAAGAAATTATGGACAAGGTTGGAGACCAAGAATTGAGATAACAACGGCATGGGATATTTTGCAAGTGTGTTATGGTGAATTCCAAAAAAATGAAATAATTTTATTATAGCTCCCTAATATGGGAGGATATGTTATAAAGAGAAATCACCATTGTGAATATCCCTCAATTTAAATGGACCGAGGATCCACTCGATTTATTTATTTGAGTTTTTAAAAAGGGGATGCATGATGACATGATGCAATGCAAAAATAAAAGGGCAGGCACAAATGAAACACACGGCGAAACCCGGAATATATGGAAGTCTTCTCGAGCATCGGTCTCGGGGCGTCACAGTGTCGCTACTAGTAATGAAGCAAGGAAGAAGAAGCGAGCGAAACAGGAAGAGATGGGCGACGGGGGCTCTGCCCCCCTCCTCATTTATAGCAGGAGAAGGCCAACCGGCGACCCCCACGATCACAGGTAATGATGGTTTTCTCTGCATGCACCAAGGACTCGTCAAGTCAGGCAGTTGCCGAGGCAGCATGGGGAAGCGGAGATGCCCACGTCCCATCAATCGCAATGCGTCAACCGAGGTCGCAGGCTGTTGGGGCCCGCGACACTCCGCACTTGCCCCATGGCTTCGCTTCTAAGCCAAGTCCGAGCACGCCTTGGGCCCGGGGGCTACTGTCGGCGTCCTGGGAACAGGGATCCCCAGACTTGCCTGCCTGCGGCCCACGGCGTGGCTCCACCAGCGGCCCTGTACTTCCCATCTTCATCAGCAAACGCTCAAGACCCTCACGAGGGGTCAAGCCTCGCGAGGCGGACGACGCAAGGCCTCCTCGGGGGCGGGCTCACTAGGCTGGCTCGCGAGGGGCGGAGAGATCAAGGCGAGGGGCACCTCGTGAGGTTCCCGTGACATGAGCCGTGACGACCAAGGCCAGGCAGGCGCCAGCGGGCACAGAGTACCCGTTGCCTCTTTGGTGCTAAAGGGGCAAGCACAGGCGAGGAGTCCCGAGGTATTAGGCAAAGGTTTCCATATCGGTGCAACGAGACCAAGGCCAGCAGGACGGCAGGATGGAGGTCACCACGAAGCCCATGACGGCGTCACCACCAGAGCCTTTGGCAGGCGAAGACCACCTTTTGTCAGGATAACTTGTACTAGTTGTCCCCCTTTGAATTGGCCATTGTGGGATCCCTTCCCGCCTAACATTTGGGGAGAGGACCCGGGCCTCTATAGATAGGGCTAGCCATCACCTTAGCAGGGGACGGATCATTCAGATCATCCTCAACCACAGAAGCTCATCGAGCCCAAGAACACCTCTCCTCAGGAGGTTGTTCTTCCCGTGTATTTGTCCATCCTCATCCCAAGAGGCAATCCACCACACCACACTGGAGTAGGGTATTACACCACATCGGTGGCCTGAACCAGTATAAACCCTGTGTCCTTTGTTCTTCGAGTTTGATGTGCTGAGCCTTGGGATCGTGGGGAGTGGGTGAGCTAGGGAAGGGAGAGATATTTGTGCGCACCCCAGTGTTCGAACCTCGAGGGTTTTGCCAGAACCTGAAATCCGACAGTGAGAATTCTGCTTGTACATCAGAAACCTTGAACCCAAAGTTATTCCAGATGAATCCACCATACCTACCTATGTACTATATTACCCTACCGTCCTAAGTAAATTTTCGTGTGCCACCTCTAAAAACTTCTGAAATTATCCTTTTTGTGTGCCTGGATCGTTCATGGAACAACAGAAGGTGGTCGGTATCTTCCATGCTTAGCGGGTTATTCTCAGGTCGAGTGTTTATTCACTCGCCATCGCACGAGAAAAGGGCGGTAATAGGGATGCCCAGTCCCAAACTGCAACCACGAAAAAGAGTTCATCTCTCAAATAATCAAAAAAAAACTCCCAATGGAGTCAAAACCTTTACTTTTATCGCTTGGGAACCGCCACTAGCGTGCTTAGCATGGAAGATGTTGATAATTGATGGTCGTGAAGTAAATGAGAAGGGTGCATGTCTCAAAATATCATTTATCTCTGTTTTAAAAACTTGAGCTCTGGCACCTCTGCAAATCACTGATTCCCTCTGTGAAGGGACTATCTATTTAATTTTATGTTGTGTCATCACCTTCTAAAACAAGCGTCGGAAACTGGGAGAGCACAGTTGTCATGATTTATGCATTGTGTGTAGCTAATGTTGGGTGCATCATGACTGGATCTTTTCTACCATGAATTACAATGTTTAGTCGCTGCTTGAACTTTGGAGGTGCTCTGCATTTATGTTTTGCGGTCTCAGAAAGGGCTAGCGAGATACCACTATTGTCATATTATATCATGGTTGTTTTGACAACGTGTTGCTGTTTGAGATATCTTATTATTGCTCGCTAGCTGATTATGTCATTGATATGAGTTAATATAATCTTTAAGAGTTATTGTCGACATGGTTAGTTATAATGATTGGCTGAAAACTTGGGTGTTGTTTCAGCTTATTTATGCAAACAAGAGCAAAAGAGTTCGTAAAAGTTTTTCTTTTTCACTTTCAATTTATCAACTGAATTGCTTGAGGACAAGCAAAGGTTTAAGCTTGGGGAGTTGATACGTCTCCAACGTATCTACTTTTCCTAATGATTTTCCTCTTGTTTTGGACTCTAATTTGCATGATTTGAATGAAACTAACCCAGGACTGACGCTGTTTTCAGCAGAACTACCATGGTGTTGTTTTTGTGCAAAAATAAAAGTTCTCGGAATGGAACGAAACTTTGCGAGGATTTTTTATATGATAAATAAGAATTTTTGGAGCCAAGACCTACCAGAGAGGGGCCCCTAGGTCAGCACAACCCACCAGGGTGCGCCCCCCTCTCCTGGCACGCCCAGGTGGGTTGTCCCCACCTGGTGGCCCCGTAGACCCTGAAACCGGCGCTATAAAATCAAATTTTTCCAGAAAAAAATCAGAGAGAAAGAATTATCGCGTTCCACGAGACAGAGCCGCTGCCAAGCCATGTTCTTCCTCAGGAGGGCAGATCTGGAGTCCGTTTGGGGCTCCGGAGAGGGGGATCTTCGTTCTTCATCACCACCAACCCTTCTCCATCGCCAATTCCATGATGCTCCCCACCGGGAGTGAGTAATTCCTTCGTAGGCTCGCTGGTCGGTGAGGAGTTGGATGAGATTCATCATGTAATCGAGTTAGTTTTGTTAGGGCTTGATCCCTAGTATCCACTATGTTCTTAGATTGATGTTGCTATGACTTTGCTATGCTTAATGCTTGTCACTTTGGGCCCGGGTGCCATGAACTCGGATCTGAACCGTTTATGTTATCATTATTATATCCATGTTTTAGATCCGATCTTGCAAGTTATAGTCACCTACTACGTGTTATGATCCGGCAACCCCGGAGTAACAATAACCGGGCCCAGTCCCGGTGATGACCGTAGTTTGAGGAGTTCATGTATTCACTATGTGTTAATGCTTTGTTCTGGTTCTTTATTAAAAGGAGGCTTTAATATCCCTTAGTTTCCAATATGGACCCCGCTGCCACGGGAGGGTAGGACAAAATATGTCATGCAAGTTCTTTCCATAAGCACGTATGACTATTTACGGAATACATGCCTACATTATATCAATGAACTGGAGCTAGTGTCGTATCGCCCTAGGTTATAACTGTCTCATGATGAATATCATCCAAAAAGTCACCGATCCAATGCCTATGAATTTATCTTATATTGTTTCTGCTAAGTTACTACTGTAATCATCACTGTTACGCTTGCTACAAAATTACTGCTATCACTATTATCAAAACTATCATATTACTTTGCTACTCATTACTTGCTGCAGATAATTAATCTCGAGGTGTGGTTGAATTGACAACTCAGCTGCTAATACCTTCAAATATTCTTTGGCTCCCCTTGTGTCGAATCTATAAATTTGGGTTGAATACTCTACCCTCTAAAACTGTTGCGATCCCCTATACTTGTGGGTTATCAGACTCCCCCCATGGCGCGCCCCTCCTGGCTGGCCACCTCCTCCTCCCCTCCTTTATATACGGGGACAGGGGGCACACCATAGCACATCAATTATTCTCTTAGCCGTGTGCGGTGCCCCCTCCACAGTTTACTCCTCTGGTCATAGCGTCGTAGTGCTTAGGCAAAGCCCTGCGCGGATCACATCACCATCACCGTCACCACGGCGTCGTGCTGACGGAACTCTCCCTCGACCCTCTGCTGGATCAAGAGTTCGAGGGACATCATCGAGCTGAGCGTGTGCTGAACTCGGAGGTGCCGTACGTTCGGTACAAGATAGGTTGGATCATGAAGACGTTCGACTACATCAACCGCGTTAACCTAACGCTTCCGCTTTCGGTCTACGAGGGTACGTGGACACACTCTTCCCCTCTCGTTGCTATGCATCTCCTAGATAGATCTTGCGTGATCGTAGGAAATTTTTTGAAATTGCATGCTACGTTCCCCAACAGTCACTTCTTACCGTACGATGGGCTTTGGGGTTGCTCAAACGTTACCTGTAACACGGTTATCATAACGACAACTTACAGGTTCATCAGAAAATTTCTCAAGTGACCGGATAGCTCAAGAGTGGGATTTGCTCCTTGATGGAGAGATATTCTTAGGTCCCTCTCGGTGTGATGGCATCAATCATAGTCTGGCCAGACACAAGTGACTTCGTCACGGGGATGCTGGAATACAATAATGAGAAAAAGAACAAAACCAGTAACGAGGATTTCAGTATAATGAGCATAGTGATGACTCGGCAGGATATTGATGCATCCCAGGTTTTGTGAAGTATGGCGAAGCAAAGGAACATCACATGATAACCAAAGGTTCACTCGAATATTATTCATGTACTTATAGGGACCAATATGGACGTCCACGGTCCCGCTGTCGGTCATTGCACGAATGGTTTCATTCATGTCTGTGAGTTACGGAACCTGTAGGGTCACAAGCTTAAGGCAATCATGATCTGCTGAGTATTAGTAGGACAGGAGTCATGAGAATATATTTGTGAAATTACTTCATGAATATTCAAAATAGTTTCGAGAGGACTCGGAAGCGTTTCGGGGTCACCGGAAGGGTTTCAGTGAGTATCGGGTAATACCATGTATTACCGATAAAACATATATAGGCAGAAATTTTTTTCGGAGATGTTAAAATATGTAAAAATGGTTTATAAGTATTTAGAACATTTTATATTTAATTTAGATATCAACGTGCCTAAAAAGGCCAAGAGGTGGAAGGCAACTTGGGCCAAAAAGGCCCAAGTGGGAAAGTGCCTCCTTCCTCCGAATTGGGAGAGCCGGAGGAGTCAGACTCCTCCTCCCTGGCCGGCGCACCAACGGGAAACCCCCTCCCCTTGGTGGCAGCCCTCCCTCTCCCCTCTATCCTATATATACTTGTGGATTTGTGCTCTTTTGAGCATACAAGTTTTGGAGCCTCATCTAGTTCTTCTAGTTCTAATTTTAGTTGGTTCTAGTTGACTAATTAAAGCTAGGCTAATCCTCTTTTCCTCATAATTAGAAGTCATGTGTGGTTCTAATCTCCTTCCTCTAATTCTTCAGCGACGATTAGCTCTGGACGGCGAAGCGCTGCCAGACCGTGAAGGCTGCACTCTTGCAACCAAGTAGAGAGATCGTGCTTTCGGTCTTCGGTCCGAGGGACTATTCGTTCGCGGTACGAGGGATCATTCATCGACGGTTCCCAACAGTAATAACATCTTAATTACCTTACTACTATAGGACATGCAGATGCAAGGGTGACTACTTGAGTTTATGTTTATTATGTGTTTTAAAAAATTTTAGAAAAAATTGCAACTTGTGCATAATGTTAAAACTTGTGCACCTGACTTGGTGGAAGCACAGTCTTAGCATCATATTTTTAAAAGAGAGGCAAATACACCGGTGATGCATTAAGTTGCACGGGATGACCACTTTGATGTCTAAAATTGAAAAATACATGAAACAAGTGCTCAAACTTGTCTCGTGACACAAATATGGTGCAACTTCCGTATGTACTAGCTGTCTAAGGCGCATGTGTGGTGTGCCAACGTACCTGGTCCACTTTCAATGGCTGGAGAATCACATTTGGCGACCCCCCTCCCCCTAAATTAATGCCAAAATCTGCTAAAATCCCCCTAAATTAATGCCAAAATCTGGTAAAATTCCAATAAAACGCCACTGTGCATCTGTATGATCGTGGGGTCCAACAAATCAGTGAACAATACACAGAATAATTTATATGGAAAACATATGCCCCAGGGAGTCAAACCGGTGAAATCCTGCCAAAACGGCAGCCAAGGTAACCACAACTACCAATAACTATCTATACCCAGAGTACACATTGAGACAGACTGTCGCGAGATCGCCTGCAAGCTTAAAAGTAAAGGGAAGGATTTGTCGCCGCTGGGACCCATCGTGGAGGAAGTCAAGCGCTTGCTTGCAACGCGTGAAAGATGGAAGGTGTCGTGGGTGAGACGAGAGGCAAACAAGGCTGCTCACTTGTTACCTAGAGCTGCTGTGACAAATAAGATAGATTCTGAGTGGCGAGTTGTGCCCCCAGACTTCATATTGCATGTGGTTTCGAACGAGATCTCCACAAGGAATGATTAAATAAAGACTGTTCGTTAGTTTAAAAAAACTATCTTTTTTTTTTGAGAAATACTACCAATAACTATCTTGTAGCCGAAAACGCGTGTGCGGCGTAAATGGCCCGCAGTCAGTGCAGCCCATTTTTTACGTTTTAGTTTAATTTCCCTTTAGAAATTCGTAAAAGATATGTAAATAATAAAAATAAAAAAATAATGAAGCTAGAATATTCGTGTGTTGTAATCAACATACTCCCTCTATAACTACTTTAGTGATTTAAAAGATCTTATATTTCTTTACAAAGGGAGTACATATAAATAATGAAGCTAGTTTTATTAATTGTTTACCTAATAATAAAGGGAGAAGTGCTTCTCATCGTCCGTGTTCGAATTGCCCCTAGAGTTCGCATGAATTCCTCCCCCATGCCACCGATAAGTGGAAAAAACGATTCGTTCTTTTTCTTCATAAATCGGCTGTTTCTTTTGATTCAACAGCAGTGATCCCTCCATGATGAAGAAGTGCGTGGGCCACCCCAGCTGGTTGGACGCTTGTTCTTCCACCTTGGAGACCTAGGTTCGATCCCACATTCTCCCTTTTTTTTCGGGCGCACTGTCTCGCCGGCTGCCCGATTGGGCCGGCCCAGTGCGGCCTTCAGCACTTATTTTTCTTACTTTTTTATATTCGTTTTGTTTTTTCGTTTGGTTCTATTTCCATATACTCCGAATATTTCAATTTCTAAAATCACTTAAATGCAAACTTTGAAAAAAAAATTAATGCATTAAAGAAAATGTCGAACTTGTATATATTTTTTTTCATTATATACAAAATGTACAATGGATATGGAAAATAATAATACAAAAATTCTTTTATTTCTAAAATGTTGATCATGCATTTTAAAATGTTAAATGTGCATAGAAAAATATTTCGATGTATAAGAAAAATGTATACAAAAATATACAATGTGTATGGAACAAAGTAGACATAAAATATAAGTTTTCAAAATGTTAATCATGTATTTGGACAATGTCAAACGTGTATATAAAAATTGTTCCTGGTGTATAAAAATGTAGAATGCATATAAAAAATTAGACATAAAAATAAATATGTTTTGACAATGTTGAGCATGAAATTGGAAAAATTAAACGTATATATAAAATGTTTCTGCTGTATAAAAATGTACAATGTTGCTAATACAAGCTTTACATAAACAAATGGCTTAACTTTGATTTTCATATTGTTTTAAATTGTTTTCATAATGATTTTTTAAGAATATCGATGTTGATATACAACCTTGAATATTTGGTATGAATGTCCTTACAAATTGATTGTTTTTGATGGAGCTGTCTAATATGTCTGCAACCAAATTAAGACTTCACTTGGATTACAATATCAGCAAGACGAAAATAATGCTCTTATACATATGCTATCATTAATTAATAAAAATGTGCGTCGCTATTTTCATCGTAATGCAAATAATTGTTGGGGATCACCGAGGAGGAACAACAACAAATGCGTAAGGAGATACCTGCAACTAGGTAGATATTTTTATTGTCTAATAAATTAGAAACACCTTGAGACTTCAAAACTTATCACATCTCTATATTTTTGTGCAACACCACTTATCATGTTGTTTTTCATGTGGCATCATGCAAATTTCAAGAGATTTACTGATGTCTCGAGAGTGTGTGTGAGAGTTAAATTATTTTTTCTTCCATTGCAATGCACGAGCATGTTTGCTTGTTTTTTTTTTTGTTGCATTTTCTCAAAAAACACATGACGTTTCAGGTAATCAACCCGCCGTCCATATTTAAGTCAGACAAATCATTTTTTTTTAACCAAAAAAAACCTGAATCTTCAGTCAATCAATCCGCAGCTTACTAAAAATAAAATTATCCATATCTTTTGAATCGTAACGCCGATTTTAACATGTTATATATGAAATTTGATTAGAAAAATATGTATAATCTAAATATGATATTATTTTTAGCTGTTAAATATTTCTAAAATATATTTTTGTTGCAAACTTAATCTATAGTGCATGGTCCGTTTTCTTTCGTACCGGCGATGATTCGAATTCAAAATAAACACCCATTAAACCTCGCGGAAAAAAAACAACATATTTCTCATCTTATTCCGAGTGAGTGCACGCGCGAGAGAGACGTCTTAGGACTGACCATATTCAGACGCGTTTTCGTTGTGTGAGCACTGAGGCCATCGTCGGCAACACAAATGTGATGCCATGTGAAAATAAAGGACATGGACCTATTAGGGTCTTGAGTCCTGGTTATTTGGTTAAGAGCGTGTGTTATTTTCTCTCCCATTGCAACATACGGGCTGTTTTACTAGTTAGAATAAGGTTTACATCCTTAGCAAGACAAGTAAGCAACTAGGGTCTAGGGGGCTCATCGTCCCAAGGACAGGATAAATTATTATGAAAGCTAAAACAAGCTAGCTCATGGGTCACTCCATTGGCTTATCTGGGTACATGTTTGAATTCCACTGTGCCAAGTTGTAGTGCGGTATCATCCACGCAATCCGCATAAAACAGCCGCTGCCGAGTCCCACCATTGCATGTGTCCTTCGCAAAAGAAAAAGAAAAAAAAACAATCTTTACTAAGTAACTCCTTTACACTGCACGTCATGGGGAATTTTGCATTAACTACTTGTTGCAAAGAATCATAAGGATTTTCTGTGATACAATCCAACAAATCAAATTACTGCAGGATACGAACAGACATGACATCACAACATTTTGTTCTTTCTATTCCTGTGTTTTGGAGAATCCTATGAATCGAGGAGACCCTAATATAGCACAGCTATACATGCAAATTGATTACGAGTGGCCCGGTGCCTCTAGAATAGAAAGTGAGGTAAACATAAACAACAGTCTGAAGTCCCCTCAATAAGAAAAAGAGAACATGACGTGGTTGGATTTTTGCGGTGAACAGCTTATCATGCAGATCATTCAGCAGGATGTTCTTAAGCAGCCACAAGAAATTGTTCCAGGCTGTAATATACTTCCCATGGTAAGTATGAGAGTACTCAAGGATCCTTCATTTCCGCTTTGTAGTACAACTGAATGGACCAGGAGACTGAAAAGGAGCTTATGTTTCTGCTTTACAACCCAAAAATGAGACAAAGGATCAAATGACTACGTATTCTCTTGTCAACAACTGATTCTAGGTTAATGTGTAGGAATTAGCCACCATCCTCCGCTCAAGAGAACATGAATTGAATGCTCCGGTATTATTGACCATTGAGATTCTTTGATTCTACCCCGGCATCAGATGAATGCTCCTCTCCGGCAAAATCATCATTCATATTTCGTCGTCCCACCCTACAATGTTTGCAGTGGCCTCATTGACCATCTTCACAAGGGTGGCCTGAAAAAATGTAATTCAGATCAGAAAACAACCATAGGAAGGGATTTTACATTTATCACGAAACGCTAATTTAAATTGTAACGGATCCAGCTGTACTAAGCTCTAGCGCATGTCAAACTGAAAGAAGAAGATACTGATAAAGAACAAAGTCGTCCAACGTAAATTTCTGCAGGCTGGTCTAGATTTTGCATCAACTTTTTTGTCTACTGCCGAACGAATTTTCCATTAACAATAGCAGCAGATCTAGAAGAATTGTGAGAATTTCAATAGCGTAACACCCTAGTTGGATAGCCAGAAGCAAAGGTTCAGAAGTTTTATGACCGACCCGTAATTGTTTTTTTTATTAGATTGACGTATAGATCACAATAAATAATCCATTGACACGGCCAATTCGAAAATTGCATATATTATATGGTAGTGCACCAGAGATATCATGGTACCACATGCCACTTATAACATCTTTGCTGGAATCACAGCCTGTAGCGGAAACTTGCATAAGGACGCTACTGCGCCAACTGATGCAAAATGCACATATGCCAGGTTCATGTTGAAGTACGTACATCTATGTGCCAGTAGTAAGTGGCAAAACTCGTCTTGAAAACAATGACATGAAACTGATATTCACAAAGCTCTCATAGGACAATACAAGTGCATTAACTTATGCTTCATTGGAAGAAACTAATGGAGAATCCCTTCTACTAATGAGTGGCTAAGAACTGAGCGCAGCTCAGTTGGCTAGCGGCTTCTGTGCTTGAATATACACTTCAACACAGCCCACCTGGATTTGAAACATGCCACAGGTGCTAGTGCCCCATTAGTAAAGTTTTCTTTTTTACTGATGAGTGGCTCAAAAGATGCAAAAACTATTACCAATGCATCATTCGCAAGTTGGCTACGTGCATGTTCTGGCACATGGAGTAAAACTTTGTATATTGGGTTACAAGCTAATATGGTATGGAATTCCCACTGAATCTTTGGAGAAGATGATGTGTCCAGCCGTCTTTATTTGACAATAGTCTTCTGAATGCATGCATTAGTTCCTTCACTCTGTTATAGACCTGGCTGGGTTTGGGTCAAAATGTAGGACAGTCGCCCTTGATCTGGTCATGCCACCTGCCAAGGCTCTGAGATATGATTAAGAAAACAACCAGGAACTTGTGTACAGAAGCCTAAGCTTAACCAGATAAGTCCTAAAAATAGATTGACAACCAAATTATGGCATTCTTTAAGCCATAATCAACAAAGCTTTGCAGCTCAATCTTCTTCATCTCCCGATCCATGCTGCCGGTGATGATTCCCCCAATTGCTCAATACACTGACGATACTCTTCTCATTATCCAAGCTTGCCCTTGTCAGCTCCTTTGCCTCAAAAGGTCTTTTAGTGCTTTTGTCAATCCACTGGCCTTCAGGTTAACTTCCATAAATCCGACATTCACCCCATCAACACGCCTGAGGACAAAATGGCTAATTTAGCCGGTCTGTTTGGCTGCAAAATTGAGTCAATTCGTTTTACCTACCTTGGACTCCCTCTTGGTATCACTAGACCGAAAATCAGAGATTATGCCCCCTTCATCAATCATATCGACAGAAGATTAGCTTCCAGCTCGTCATTCATGTCTCTCTTAGTGGCCAAAGCTGTGATAACTGCTCCTCCAACCTTTTACAAGGGTACCTCAGACGTCCCTGATGGTGTCAAAGACATTGTTGATATATCTAAAACGAATTTGTGTCTGCGGCAAATCTGAATTCTCCAATAGACCTAAGGCTTTGGCAGCCTGGTCTAGTGTTTATCGCCGCAAATGCAATGGGTTTCTTGGTATTATCAACCTCTCTGCTCAGAATGAAGCTCTATTGATGAAACATCTCTTTAAATTCTATAACAAGGACGACATCCCCTGGGTCAATCCCATCTGGAATTACTACACCAATATCCCTCCTCATGCATCCAGGCCCATGGGATCCTTCTGGTGGCATGATGTCTTCAAAATTTATCACAAATTCAGACAGCAGGCTCTTGCTCTATTGCAAGAGGAGATACTGCTCTCATCTAGAGCGACAACTGATCTGATCACCTTTTGAGGAGAAGATTTCCCAGGCTTCATTCCTTTACCCTTGATAACCTTATATTGGTCCATGACATGCTTGCTGTCCAATACCCTTTTAGATCTTTTTCATTTTCCTCTGTCCAGCTAGGCTTTTGATGAATTCCATGAATTCAGGCAATACCTGTCCAGCCTGCATCTTTCCCTGATGTTGCTGATTCTTGGTCCTTCTCACTGGGGTCAAAATTCTCTTATAAAATATATAGAGCCTATTTTCAGCACATTCAGGTCCTTTTACTTCTTGACTCTAGAAATCCCAGTGCCCTAACGTTACCAGTTCAACCCCCCCCCCCCCCCCCCCCTGGAGGCTCCAGTTGTGCTCTCTGCCGATCTGATGCTCTGGAAACACGCGAGTACCTCTTCTGGCTCTGTAGCTTCAGCTCTAACTGTTGGCATACTCTTGATATTCACTTTGATCTTCCCTGCCATCCATGTAGGAAATGGTCTCCCAGGTGAAGTACAAGATCAACAAGCCTTTCTTCTTTGAAGTCCTGACAGTTGCGGCATAGAATATTTGGAAGCAAAGGACCGCAAAAAGTCTTTGACAACATTACTCATAGTAGGGGCTCTTGGTAGTTTAATTTCAAGAGGGATCTTTGCCATCTTTCTCATAGAACGAGGGAGGAGCTTGCCACCTCTCTCAGGTCTTGGCTGGGCCATCTAAAGGCTAATTCTGTGCCAAGCCTGTCTATGTGTGTTCTTCTGAATAGCCCCCTCCCCTCACCCCCTTCCAGCCTTGTACATGTCCTCTCCTGTATATATTATTCTTATTAGCTTTACTGTCGGGGCCTCCCCTACAATTTCCCCTTTTTTAAAGGTATACTACAGTAATCGCCTCGCCATGACTCACTATCACCAGCCCCACACCCATTACAAAATACTCCCTCCGTCCCATAATTCTTGTCTTAAATTCGACTAAATACGGATGTATCAAGTCACATTTTAGTATTAGATACATCCATATCTAGACAAATCTAAGACAAATTTTTGAGACGGAGGGAGTATATACAATCAGTTATATACAAGGATCAAGATCACGCGACCAAACATCAATATTCACAGCAGGAAGAGTCAATAAGATTCCTTCTTATTCGGTTGTTTTTGCTATGTCTATTAACATAGAACCCACTTACCCACGACAAGTTCAATTTACAGGAGATAAAGAAGTAGGCTAAACATGGATACACTATTGCGAATGCCAGAAAGATAAGATTTTACACTTTGACGCAAGGCAATTCAGAAATTTCAGAAACGTGAAGTCAACAGTTTTAAAAGGAAATGGCATTTCGTTGTACTGAAGAAAAAAATGCAAAACAGTATGTGCATACCACACTTTCAGGAACTCCTGGAGGGGGTAATGAAAGATTTCTTGGTGGTGGTGAGCGAAGATAAGATCTCTTATCAAAACGCCATTCCCCGATCTTACCATAAGTCAGCTCACCCTACATTTTTACAAGATAATCACAAACAAGCTATCATGAGAAGCTTATAAAGTTACAATTTTGTTGCAGTAATAGAGAACTACTACCTCTGTAACTAAATATGAGACGTTTTTGAACTGCAAAAACGCCTTATATTTAGTTACAAAAGTAGTAGATTTTACAGAACAATGGCAGGCATCTTCAAGATGTTGACAGATGTTTAAGTTTAAACAGCAGTCACCTTTAATGAATAGTCACATCCGTAAGTATAATGGATGATGAATGTGTTGTCTGATTTCGCATCCCATGGAGGCTGCAATGAGAATTAATCACATATTTGATGATATGAGCTGCCACAAAAAATCTATGGAATAATCTATCAAGTGGCAGAATTACTATGCACCTGAATCATGAAATCTTTTTGGAGGCTGTGGTGCACACCATGCAATGCACTTGCAACAGCATATGCATACCTATAAATATGATAGAAAGGAGGTCCAAATAAGTCTCGCGCATGTTAAGTCAATAGGTAAAAGTATATAGAACTGTACTGACATTTCCAAGACCCATCCAAAAGCTTTGTCTGTCTCCACATCCTCTTTCATTTTTAGCGAAACATTCATCCAGGTTGGAGCAATCTTCTCAAGCTGGGCCTTAGATATTTTGAGGACATCCAAAATAGGATAAAATTGTCATGACAGGTGAGTGTACTGAAATAGTACTTACTAAAAGAACAAAGTTTTGGCACATTATGCCATCTTGGCATCTAGTATAGCTGAACCAGTCATGGTAACAGAAGTATAAAGCTTAGCACAGCTAAGTATTCTACTCCCTCCGTTCTTTTTTATAAAACGTTTTGGACAGCTGACATTGAACTGTTTTGGACGCTGTCTGAATTGTCTAAACGTCTTATAAAAGTGAACAGAGGGAGTACTAATCTTCTCACAAGAGAAGAGTTGTACCTTCTGGATAATCACAGGAGAGTTGCCAATAGGATCGATATTTGAGACAGGACCTTTTTCTTCTGGAAAGAACTTCCTTAGTATCTTCTCATTGTCAGTTGGTTTGATGTAGAAAAACGGAAATGCGGCAGGTTCTTCACCATGAGCTAAGTTTGGCAAAGGCTTCACAAAGATATGATCTGGCTCAGCCATAAGTATATAACTGCAAATCGTTTTATTAGGAAACCAATGAACCTAAATAATTGAGTAAAGACAAACAAAGAACAAAAGGAAATATGCTTACTCCTCCTTGATGTTCGCCTTCTGCAACCATTGGACAAATGCCCAGGGTCTGTTGAGGACAATGTAACCCTGAGCAAAACATCAAATTAGCAAAAGTTCATTTCAACTCCACAAATGGTACGAAATGGAACATCCAAAACCTCACCCGATCGGCGCCTTCAGGGAGGGGGTCAACCACTAAGGTGGGTATCTCATCCATCAAACCATCCGGCTTTCCAGAGTGAAGGATCCGCGTGAAGCCGCCCATATCCGAGCCAGGCCTGACTCTCATCTGCTTGTACCAGTAGTACATTATCCGCGACTGCCACTGGCTGTACAGCGCATCCGTCGCCGTAAGGGCGACGTGGAACCTCTTCGACGGGTCCGAACCAGACCCGAAGGCCACGGCACCGCCCTGATCGCCGCCGCCGAGCAATTTGCGTGGCCCCTCTCCGCTTCGGCTGTGGCCCACCATTGTCAGGAAGTTGTAGGTCGCGAAGAAGCAGCCGACCGAGATGAGGATGAGCAAGAAGGGGGAGGCCTTGCCGGCATTCTTCCTCCCGACGATCATCGTCGACGCTCCGATCCAACAAGGGGGCGGGTTGCACCTCGGGTCCCGTGGGATCACAGCAAAAGGGGAGCTCACCCAGTAAAGGGGGAGTCGGAGGCCAGGTGGTTCGGCGGCGCCGCCGACGATTGAGGGTTTAGGGGCTCCCGATTCGGCTCGATCGTGCCGGGGAATCGGATTCGGTGGATCTGAGATCGCGGTCAACCCCCGACACCGCAGAGAGAGCGGGGAGTAGCAGGAGGTGACTACTCACTTCTACTCACGACGGGGAGTGTCTCTTCGCCGACCGCCTCCGCCGGGATGGTTTCGGCGGCGGCCGCGAAGAGCGCCGACCGACCTCTCTCCGGTAAGAACAAAGGAGTGGTGGTGTAGGCGTAGGAGAAGGAAGAAACGAGAGAAGCTCGTTACGGCGATGTGGTAGTAATAAACGCTGTAAGGGCGGGTAAGAGCACATGTGTAACCAACAGTTGGTTTTTTTCCTTTAAAATCAGGTGGATAAAATGTTCCATGGTACTTGAACAGTTGTTGTTTTTTCCTTTAAAAAGGTGTTTTTTAGTACATAATAAACTGAAAAAAAATTGTGTGTTGCAGCGGGTGAAACAAACCCTCGCACGCCTCTAACGACCCACCCGTATTGCCACTTCTCCTCTTCGCTTCATGAGCCATCCCATGTGGACTTGTAATGATGGTCAACACCAAATTTGGCCGCATCATCGTCATGGCCGCAGGAGGAGCGGCCACCGGTGGAGGCTCACCGAGGTGGATGAGTAGATGATAGAGGTGAGGGTGTCCCGATCTTTCGATGAGATGATAGTTATCGATTTGGTGGAGTCGACTTTGATGATCTAACTACAAACATGCACGACCATGCGCCTTAGCAATCGCTAAACCAATCTCCTGAGGTTACTGACTATGCCTGAGCACGATCAGCCTGACCACGAAGGTCTATTCCTATATGCAATCAAAAAACAAGTAAGAATATGATAATACAATCTGAATATTGCAAATATATATGAAGTATTGATAAAGGTGAGGATCCGAAAGCGGTCTTGGTCTGGTCGTTGGACACAAACGAAATACACGAAATTGCAATGGCTAACTTTTAACTAAACGAATCCTCAGGAAAAAGCTACTAAATGGATCTACTTATAAAGGAGCAAGACGTGGCGGCCAAGGAGGAGAGAGAACGTCCCGAGGCATCCTAAAACCAAACCCTAGGTCGTACAAGGCCCATGCACCCAAGTGGAGGTGATGCAACACCTTTGGACTTAAAGTTTGACTCAGATTCTGCTGCAGCGTCAGATTCTTTCGTCAATATCTCAACGCTCCGGATGAATTTGAAGGTGAATCCTATTGGGTTGGAAAGAGCATGAAATCTACTTTGCCAAAAAAAAGAATCACCCAATTCGGAGTCCGGATGAAAGAGATATTGGCGTTTTGAGTCAGGTATGTCTATGCAGCCCGGATCTGAGTCGAGAACGTGAGATACTTGGACTCTATCTTCTTGGGCCAAAAGTGACTTGAAAGGACTTTTTGAACAGCACCTAAACTTCTCTTTTTCCTTTATCTTCATATGTGGATTGTACAAATGTCCCATACACCTGCAATTAGATATGGCACAAATGTCTGTGAAGTGTTTTTGTTCTGGATAACATAAATAAAGTATTGCATAGTTTACATTAAAAATGTAACATCCCATTTTTTATTAAATTTGAATGTCAATAGAATCATTCAATGCATATCATATTTCTTTGCATTTTGGAGTTTTTAAAATATTCAAATAATATTTTTCCACTCGAGAAAAACAAATGAGAGGGGATAAGATGACTTCCTCAAAATATAAAAGAGTGGGAAATTTTATTTTAAATATTATTTGAAGTTTTGGAGTTTATTGGTATTTATTTTATCTGCAAAAGTGCATTAATTGCATTAGGAAAATATTTTTCAAAATGTTCTATGCTAAAGTTAATGTTCATTAGGCTCTAAATATTGAATAGTTATTTTAGAAATTATTGTGGTGTTTTTATTAATTCATTTGAATTGTTTAGGGCCACTTTAGTCTTCGGTTTAAAAAAACGCACGCACGCACTCACCGCAGCCTGGACCGAAACTGGGTTCGGCCCAGGAGCGCCCCAACCGGCCCAGCTGGCCATTTGGCCCAAGGCCAGCGCCCTAGCGCCCCAGCGCCCGACGCCTTCTGCCCGGTCGACCGCCCGCACCCCCTCTCGCTGCCGCTGCCAGGCGAGCCCCGCATGTCAGCCTGTCCCCAACCTCCCGCACCGCACGGGATAAATATCCTCGCCGCACTTCCGCAACCGCCGCTCGGCTCTCTCGTGGATGAGGCCTTATCCGTCGACCCAGAGCCCTCTGCCCTTGCCTATAAAAGCCCCTCGACCCCCTCTTCCAAACCCGCCGTCTTGCTTCTTCCCACGCCGCCCCTACCGCTCGTTGTCGCCGTTCGCATCTCGCCAGAGCCGTGCCACTCCGTCGTCCATTTCGTCGTCTGTGGCACCCCCTAGCTCTCCTTCCTTTGTCAATTGGATCCCCGCGACAACGCGCATCTGTTTGACACGTTTTTTGCCCCTAGGTACCGTCGGAGCCGTCGCACCGTCGACGCCGTATTCGCCGGAGCACTGAGCCCCGCCGTCTTCGCCCCGCCCCGTCCGGTCGCCGCCGACGCACGTCGCCACCACCTTCGCGACGCCCTCGACGCGACGCACCCCCCCCCCCCGTCTTCTTCCCCGACGCCCAGGACCACCGTAGTCGTTGCCCTGCCACCGACCGATGCCGCGCCGCCATTGAAAGCACAAGTGCTCCCTAGGTGGTTTTGGTAATTAATGTCAACATATCTCTTGTTGGACTAACACTTTTATCTAGTATGTATCAGATAAGTTCAACAATGGAGTGGCATGGACTAAAGGATGTGGGAACTCCTTCAAGATGCTAAGGACAAAGGATTGGCTCAAGCTTCAAGCTCAAGACTCTTCATTTTACATTTTAGTGATCCAAGATCACATTGAGTCTATAGGAAAAGCCAATACTATCAAGGAGGGGTGAGGTGTTGCTTAATGAGCCTCTTGCTTTATGTGCTTAGTGATATGCTCCAAAACCCTCAGCTACTTTCCCACTTCCACACATATGTCCTAAACCTAAAGTCAAACTCGGCCCCACTGATTCTTTCTATCCGGCGCCACCGAGTTTGGATGTCTTAGCCATCGCCACAAACCCTAGGCAAATCGGTCTCACCGAGATGGGATTGTAATCTCTCTGTATGTCCATTATCAAAATCGGTCTCACCGAAGTTTGAGCAATCAGTACTACCGAGATTACAATGCAAACTCTCTGTTAACTTATTATCAAAATCGGTCCCACCGAAGTTTGATAATCAGTCAAACCGAGTTTGCTCGACCAACTCTCCGAAAGCTTATTACCAAAATCGGTCCCACCGAAGTTTGTGTAATCGGTCCTACCGAGATTACGTTATGCCCTAACCCTAACCGAATCGGTCCCACCGAGTTGCATTCCGGTCTCACCGAAAACCCTAACGGTCACATTATTTGCTAAATCGGTCTGACCGAGTTTAACGATTCGGTCCCACTGAGTTTGGTAGATTGTGTGTAACGGTTAGATTTTGTGTGGAGGCTATATATACCCTCCACCTCCTCTTCATTCGTGGAGAGAGCCATCGACCGAACCCACACTTCCAAAGATCCTATTTCGAGAGAGAACTACCTACTCATGTGTTGAGGCCAAGATATTCCATTCCTACCATATGAATCTTGATCTCTAGCCTTCCCAAGTTGCTTTCCGGTCAAACCCTCTTTCCACCAGATCCAAATCCTATGAGAGAGAGTTGAGTGTTGGGGAGACTATCATTTGAAGCACAAGAGCAAGGAGTTCATCATCAACGCACCATTTGTTACTTCTTGGAGAGTGGTGTCTCCTAGATTTGCTAGGTGTCACTTGGGAGCCTCAGACAAGATTGTGGAGTTGAACCAAGGAGTTTGTAAGGGCAAGGAGATCGCCTACTTGTGAAGATCTACCGCTAGTGAGGCAAGTCCTTCGTGGGCGACGGCCATGGTGGGATAGACAAGGTTGCTTCTTCGTGGACCTTCGTGGGTGGAGCCTCCGTGGACTCAGCAAGCAACTGCTGCCCTTCGTGGGTTGAAGTCTCCATCAACGTGGATGTACGATAGCACCACCTATCGGAACCACGCCAAAAACATCCGTGTCTCCAATTGCGTTTGAATCCTCCAATCCCTTCCCTTTACATTCTTGCAAGTTGCATGCTCTATTTTCCGTTGCTCATATACTCTTTGCATGCTTGCTTGCTATATGTTGTGAATGTTAAACTTGTGCCTAAACTCCACTCAAACTTTAAAGAAACTTAAAAACTGCAACTTTGGTACTTAGTGTCTAATCACCCCCCCCCCCTTAGACACCTCTTCTCAAGGTCCTACAAGTGGTATCAGAGCTTTGGTCTCCATTGCCTTGGTTTAATCACTATTGGAGGAAGATGGATGAGTCTACTTTGGGGAGTCTTAGACATAGAGTGCCTATTCTTGATGAAGAGTATTTTCGTGAGTGGAAAAATGAGATGCTTGTTATTTTCAATAAATATCATTTTAACAAGTACATTGCTAGCCCTTGTGCACCTTATGTTGATCCTATGAATCCTACCCTTGATGAAGCTATTAACATGACTAGAAATCTTAGAACTGTTAATCTTATCACTAGAGGCTTGCCTAGAAACTTGATTATAAAACTGCCTACTCTTGAGTGTGCCTACACTATATGGAAATTTCTTGAGGAACGATTTCCTGATTATTCCTTGAAAAATCTAGATGAGATTCTCTATAAATCTATTGCCTTGAGTAAGATGAACACTAGTGATCTTATGTTTGGTGATCGTCTATTTGAGCTTACAAACCTTATGCGTGCCAAAGGAAATGTTGGTATTATTAGTGACATTATTTCCGAAGCTATAAGAATTCATAAGCAAGATCTGTGTCAAACTCATCTAATGAATCACCCTCTCTAGGATTTGATCCACCACATGAAGATGTTGAACATGGATACTATGATGAGGATGATGATAGTGACTTCGATCTTGATGATGCAATGAGACATTTTGGTCTTATGGCAAATCTTCGGGGATATATGTCAGGAGGAAAGGAATGGGTTCTTGATAGTGGATGTACCGATCACATGACCGGAGATAAAGACATGTTTCGTGAGCTTGCTGAAAATGATGGTCCTCGAAAGTTTGTCACTTTCGGTGACAACTCAAAGGGTAAGGTGGTTGGCCTCGGTAAGGTGGCCATCTCACATGATAGCTCCATACAAAATATTATGCTCGTTGAATCTCTTGGTTACAACTTACTTTCAGTATCTAGACTTGCTGATTTCAGTTTCAATGTTCTATTTATCAAGTAGATTGCCAAGTGTTTCGTCGAGATAATCATAAAATGGTCTTTCTTGGTGTGCGAGAGGTGATCTATACATTGTTGATTTCACTAAAAAGGCTCAACCTAAAACTTGCTTCATTGCTAAATCCTCAAAGGCTGGTTATGGCATAGACGATTAGGTCATGTTGGTATGCGAAACCTTGACAAGCTTATTAAAGGGAATCATATCCTTGGAGTTAATGATGTCATATTTGATAAGGATAGACTTTGAAGTGCTTGTCAAGCAGGTAAACAGGTTGGAGGAAGGCATCCCGTGAAGAACATCATGACCACGAAGAGGCCACTCGAGCTACTTCACATGGATCTCTTTGGTCCCAACTCTTACAAGAGTCTCGGTGGAAATTCTTTTGGTCTAGTTATAGTTGATGATTTTTCCAGATTTACGTGGGTGTTCTTTCTCGATGATAAATCGCAGGTCCAAAAGATCTTCAAAAACTTCGCTAGGAAGGCCCAAAACCAATTTGAAGTGAAGATCAAGAAGGTTCGCAGCGACAACGGAACGGAGTTCAAGAACGCAAATGTGGACACCTTTCTTGACGAAGAAGGGATTTCACACGAGTTCTCGGCTACGTACACACCTCAACAAAATGGAGTTGTTGAGAGGAAGAACCGGACGCTCATCAAAATGGCGAGAACGATGCTTGATGAGTACAAGACGCCGAAGCACTTTTGGGCAGAAGCGGTTGAGACAGCTTGTCATGCAACAAATCGCTTGTATCTTCACAAGCTACTCGGCAAGACGACATACGAGCTACTCACCGGTAACAAACCCCAAGTTGGATACTTTCGAGTATTTGGCTCAAAGTGCTACATTCTTGATAAGCATCGTCGTTCTAAATTTGCTCCTAAGTCTCATGAAGGTTTCCTACTAGGTTATGGCTCAAACTCGCACACTTACCGTGTCTACAACAATTTCACCCGAAAGGTTGAAGAGACGGTAGATGTGAAGTTTGATGAATCTAATGGCTCACAAGTAGAGAAATTGCCAATTGATGTAGGAGACAAAGATCCTTCGGAAGCAATCCAAGACTTGTCTATTGGCAAGGTCCGTCCAACGGAGGTGAAGGAGAGTACCTCGTCCGTCCAAGTGGAAGCTTCTACTTCACGACAAGGTGAACCAAGAGTTGATACGGAAGCATCCACAAGTGGGACACACCAAGATGAAGAAAACGAGGAAGTGCATCACGATGAACGTCAACAACCTCCTTCTCCACCACGAGAAGAGAACGACAACGCCAACAATGAAGAAGGCCAAGAAGAAGAACAAGATGAAGAAGATGTTCAACGAAGACCCAAGCAAAAGCTTTCACGAGTTCGAGCAAGAATTGCTAAAGACCATCCCGTCGAGTAAATCTACAATGATATTCAAACCGGGAGAATCACTCGCTCTAAAACTCGTTTAGCTAACTTTTGTGAAAACTATTCTTTCATCTCTAGCATTGAACCTATGAAGGTCGAAGAAGCATTGGAAGATCCGGATTGGATAAATGCTATGCATGAAGAGCTACACAACTTTGAGAGGAACCAAGTTTGGACATTGGTTGAGAAGCCCGACAACAACCACAACATCATCGGTACCAAATGGGTGTTTCGCAACAAGCAAGATGAAGATGGACAAGTAGTTCGCAACAAAGCACGTCTAAATCGCCCAAGGCTACACACAAGTCGAAGGTATGGACTATGGTGAGACTTACGCCCCGTTGCTAGACTTGAGTCCATTCACATCTTACTTGCCTATGCTAATCACCATGATATCACCTTGTACCAAATGGACATTAAAAGTGCTTTTCTAAATGGTGAAATAGAGGAGGAAGTTTATGTTAAACAACCTCCGGCTTTGTCAATCCTAAGAAACCCAATCATGTTTACAAACTTCACAAAGCTCTTTATGGACTTAAACAAGCTCCTAGAGCATGGTATAAATGCTTGACCAAGTTCCTTATTGAAAAAGGCTTTGAAATTGGGAAAATTGATTCTACTCTTTTTACTAAAAGGGTTAATGGTGAACTCTTTGTGTGCCAAATTTATGTTGATGATATTATATTTGGTTCAACTAACCCTCATTTTAGTGAAAAGTTTGGAAGCTAATGTCGGAGAATTTTGAGATGTCTATGATGAGTGAAATCAAATTCTTTATTGGTTTGCAAATCAAGCAAACTAAGGAAGGTTCTTTTGTATCGCAAACAAAGTACACCAAGGACTTATTCAAGAAGTTCAATATGCAAGAATGCAAAGGTATGACTACACCCATGCCTACTAGTGGACATCTTGACTTAACCAAAGATGGTGAACCGGTTGATCAAAAGGTTTATCGCTCTATGATTGGCTCATTGTTATATCTATGTGCTTCACGTCCCGATATTATGCTAAGTGTGTGCATGTGTGCACGATATCAAGTTGCCCCTAAAGAATGTCATCTTAAGGTCGTGAAAAGGATAGTGAGATACTTAATCCATACACCAAATTTTGGCATTTGGTATCCTAAGAGGGCCTCTTTCGATCTTGTTGGCTATTCCGACTCGGACTATGCCGGAGACAAGGTTGATAGAAAGTCCACTTCGGGTACTTGTCAATTTCTTGGTAGATCTCTTGTGTCTTGGTCCTCCAAGAAACAAAACTCGGTATCCTTATCCACCGCAAGCTGAATATATTGCCGCTGGTTCATGTTGTGCTCATTTACTTTGGATGACCCAAACTCTTAAAGATTATGGGATATATGTGAGACATGTTCCATTGCTTTGTGATAATGAAAGTGCTATCAAAATTGGTCATAATCCTGTGCAACATTCTCGAACTAAGCATATTGAAGTTCGTCATCATTTCATTCAAGATCATGTTGCTAAGGGTGACATTGATCTTAAGCATGTTCGCATCGAAAAGCAATTAGCGGATATATTCACTAAACCTCTTGATGAGAAAGTGTTTTGCAGGTTAAGAGGAGAATTGAACATCATTGATGCTTCAAACTTGGAGTAGAAACTCCATTGGATACATGCAAGACATGAGCTTATGACTAATCCTTGATATTTCTCTTATGATGAAAAACTTATGTCTTGGATATATTTGTATCTTGCATGTTATCTAACGCATGTAGGTACTTGGTTGAATCAAATTCCATGAGGTTGAAACCTACTCATATCTTGAGCAATCTCTACATCACCAAGTCTCTACACAAGGTGGTTGAAGACAAGGAAGCACGAAACCATTCAAACATATCCTTTGACAAATTCTATGTTGAGTTTCATGATTGTCGTTTTTGGATATACAAGTGCTCTTCCTTGCAAGAACTAACCCATGTAGGTAGATGGACTCAAATTCCAAGTGGTGCTCCAAATTCTTGATGAGCTACATCAACCTTGAGCAACCCACGCAAGTTCAACTACATGGACAACACCACCAACCAAGGTATGTTATTCCATCTTAGAGAAGTTTTACTCCGAGTCATGAGTTAAAGCAACTCGACAAGATGTGAATACATCAAGATGCTTAAACGAAAAATGGAAACCCCATTTTGAGCTTAAACGATGAGTATGGCCTATGATCAAGTGATTTCACTTGACTCCTAAGTCAATATACTCTAACATAGGTGACTTTGTCGCCGACCATCTCTAGATGAAGTTCTCCTGTGTTCTTTTCTGAGTTTTTGCATTTGTCTTATGCATTTGTGTTTCCCCTTTCAAAAAAAACTTATTCTAGATTTCTTTCTGTTCTCTGCATTTTCTGCATCTAATTCCTTGCATATCTTTCAGTTAATTCCTTGCAAATATTTGTGAGATCTTACTAGTCTAGTGAGCTGAGGTGACAAGTGTTCTCTCTGCGATGAACTCGATTACACCAATTTGTTATTTTCGGTACGACCGAAGCATACCACTCGGTGCCACCGATTTCATAACAGGAAAAACTCTTTGCCACATATTCTGTGTTTCTTCTGATCCAGCTCCACTCAATGAATCTTGTCCTCTACAAGCATCACATTTTCATCATTGCTTTATGTTGTGACTCAAGGATCAAACCCATTCAAGACAAATTCCAGAGGGGGAGAGAGATATTAAATCTTTATCAAGCTCTTCTTGGAAATTGATGTCAAAGGGGGAGAGAGAGATCACATCAGAGAAGGAGAGAGAGATCCTTCAGGGGGAGAGAGAGATCTCCAGGGGGAGAGAATACTAATAGAAAGTATTTCTCAAGGATCCCAGATGCTTGGTGTTCAAGAGGAGAGATGTCCACATGTCTTCTTGAGGGGAGAGACATGTTCATATGATCTGTTATGCTCAATTTTGCATTAGCATACATTAGCTCTGAACTTTAGCTCTGATCATCATTCATATCTTTCAGCTTTGTTTTCCTTCAGCTCGATTTTCTGTTTCCTATCTTCTCCCAAAGATCCCATGTTAGATTCAGGGGAGCAAGACATCTAAGGAAAGAGATCATTTAAATTCATTGCATATCTTTACTCTTGGGGACATGTCTAATCCAATGTGGTACTCAAGACTCACTCTCTACATGTCATCCCAGTCTTGGTATTCTTGTGGTTTCTTCTGTTTGCTCGGCTAGTAGATGCATCTGTGTTATCTAACCTTGTTTACGCAGGTTCATTCCATCCTAAGCCAACTCAAGACCACAAGGTAAGTATATGCATCACAATCATGTGTATGAGGAATTCTTGCTGATGTACATACTGTTTGCAAGAAGGACTCATGGGCATGAAGGTATTCTCTTTAATACTTTTTGCTCTGATGCATATAGCCAAGATACATGTAACACATTGCCTGCTCTATCATGGTTATGCTATCACATGCTTCTACATTTCATATTCACATGATTGCATACATGTAGGGGGAGCCTATGCCTGTTACATGTTTTTCCAAAGCTTTACTTGCTATTCTTTATATCTTTATCTAAAGCTTTGATGTATGTTGCCATCAATTACCAAAAAGGGGGAGATTGAAAGCACAAGTGCTCCCTAGGTGGTTTTGGTAATTAATGTCAACATATCTCTTGTTGGACTAACACTTTTATCTAGTATGTTTCAGATAAGTTCAACAATGGAGTGGCATGGACTAAAGGATGTGGGAACTCCTTCAAGATGCTAAGGACAAAGGATTGGCTCAAGCTTCAAGCTCAAGACTCTTCATTTTACATTTTAGTGATCCAAGATCACATTGAGTCTATAGGAAAAGCCAATACTATCAAGGAGGGATGAGGTGTTGCTTAATGAGCCTCTTGCTTTATGTGCTTAGTGATATGCTCCAAAACCCTCAGCTACTTTCCCACTTCCACACATATGTCCTAAACCTAAAGTCAAACTCGGCCCCACTGATTCTTTCTATCCGGCGCCACCGAGTTTGGATGTCTTAGCCACTGCCACAAACCCTAGGCAAATCGGTCTCACCGATAGGGATCTCGGTCTCACCGAGATGGGATTGTAATCTCTCTGTGTATGTCCATTATCAAAATCGGTCTCACCGAGTTTGAGCAATCGGTACTACCGAGATTACAATGCAAACTCTCTGGTTAACTTATTATCAAAATCGGTCCCACCGAGTTTGATAATCGGTCAAACCGAGTTTGCCTGACCAACTCTTTGGAAAGCTTATTACCAAAATTGGTCCCACCGAGTTTGTGTAATCGGTCCTACCGAGATTACGTTATGCCCTAACCCTAACCGAATCGGTCCCACCGAGTTGCATTCCGGTCCCACCGAAAACCCTAATGGTCACATATTTGCTGAATCGGTCTGACCGAGTTTAACGATTCGGTCCCACCAAGTTTGGTAGATTGTGTGTAACGGTTAGATTTTGTGTGGAGGCTATATATACCCCTCCACCTCCTCTTCATTCGTGGAGAGAGCCATCAGACTAAACCCACACTTCCAGCATCCTATTTCTGAGAGAGAACTACCTACTCATGTGTTGAGGCCAAGATATTCCATTCCTACCATATGAATCTTGATCTCTAGCCTTCCCAAGTTGCTTTCCAGTCAAACCCTCTTTCCACCAGATCCAAATCCTATGAGAGAGAGTTGAGTGTTGGGGAGACTATCATTTGAAGCACAAGAGCAAGGAGTTCATCATCAACGCACCATTTGTTACTTATTGGAGAGTGGTGTGTCCTAGATTGGCTAGGTGTCACTTGGGAGCCTCCGACAAGATTGTGGAGTTGAACCAAGGAGTTTGTAAGGGCAAGGAGATCGCCTACTTCGTGAAGATCTACCGCTAGTGAGGCAAGTCCTTCGTGGGCGACGGCCATGGTGGGATAGACAAGGTTGCTTCTTCGTGGACCCTTCGTGGGTGGAGCCTCCGTGGACTCAGCAGAACTGCTGCCCTTCGTGGGTTGAAGCCTCCATCAACGTGGATGTACGATAGCACCACCTATCGGAACCACGCCAAAAACATCCGTGTCTCCAATTGCGTATGAATCCTCCAATCCCTTCCCTTTACATTCTTGCAAGTTGCATGCTCTATTTTTCGCTGCTCATATACTCTTTGCATGCTTGCTTGCTATATGTTGTGAATGTTAAACTTGTGCCTAAACTCCACTCAAACTTTAAAGAAACTTAAAAACTGCAACTTTGGTACTTAGTGTCTAATCACCCCCCTTTAGACACCTCTTCTCAAGGTCCTACAGCCGTCCTCTGCTCGTCGTCGACGTCGCCAGCCGCTGTAAGCCGCCGCACCTCCTCTAGTTTGTTAGATCGGTCACCGACGGCCTAGATTAGATTAGGTTAGTTGTTTTTTTTAGTCAAACCGGTACGCGGTTAACCGCGGGTTTTTAATTTAAAACCGATCGGTTTTGTTTAAGTTAGCCCCCCCCCCCCCCAGTTTTTCTTAGATTGTGGCCGTCCGCTGTATAAGCTACGCGGCGAACACCTTTCGGCCAGTAGGAATCTGCCACGCGCCAGGGACCTGTTTGCGATAGTTTTTCTTCACTGTTTAGTCCCTTTTATCACAGATTAGTCCCTGATCTTAGATTAGCCATAACTTTTAAACCGTAGATCCAAACTCGATGAAACCAGCGGCAAATTCTTCGTATTGTTTAGATCTATCCAGTGGTATCCTTTTTGCAAACTTTGTTCAGATTCACATTTGAATTTATTCAGATTCGAATTCGAACTTCAAATGGCCATATCTCCCAAACCGCAGCTCCGATTAAGTTGATTCTTTTTGCACTTTGTCACCATAGCCAAACTCTATCACCTGGACCTTTGTCACAATAATTTTCACACACTAGAATCTGCCTATTAATATTTTTACTAGTATGCATAGTATGCACTAGTTCACATCACTTCTTGAACCATGTGCCTATGTTGTTTTGCACCTAGAATATTTTCATGCTAGTTAAGTGTGATGTTTGTTCATTTGGTTTTTCCGAGACTTTTTGCTTTGCATGTTCTTCTTGGTTCTCTGAAATGTTTGCTTATGTTTGTTTATCTTCTTTGCGATAGATTGCCCGGAGTGCGAAGCAGAATATTATCAGTCTTTAGAATTCAACCAGCAGTACAAGGCAAGTTGCATCTTGATCATGTTTCATTACCTATGTTTTTTGTTATGCACTTAGTTCTTTGCGGTAGGATGCATGGTAGGAATTGATGTCGTATGACTATGCTTTTCACCCAGTAGTTCATTGAGGTAGGTCTGAACCTTATAACATTGTCGCCATCGTTTTACATTATGTTGCTTCGCTAAGTAGACGTGGATTGGGGAGTGATCATTGTAAAGTATGAGTGACAATGTAGTAAATAGGACCTAAGATTATTAATGAACTACCTGGGCGGAAACTTGTTGGAATGGTGGCGAAGTACAGTGGGGCACGCATGGGAAATCCATGGTGGTGCACCACTAGTAGACCGTCCGCTTAGGCTCAAAGAGATCAATCGTATTCTCATGTCTAGAAGCTTACGTGTGCAGCCACAAGCCAATATGGGCTCTGGCTTAGTTGAGTAGTTAGTGTAACCCCTTCCGGGATGGGCTAGCAGATGTAGAATGATGTAGGTGTACCGGCCTATCCGTGGGTTAAGGGGGAACATTTTCGAAAGACTATGTCTTGATCTTCCGATCATGGAGGTGGTCGAGTCTTGTGGGGAAAAGTGCGCAACCTCTGAAGAGTGTCAACCTAATCGATTAGTCGTGTCCCCCGTTACGGACAAGTTGAGCATCTAGTAGTGGAAATGCCGGGATATCTCCTCACCTTTAATTAAACAGTTGGGTTTTAAATGAAACTTGGGAATGGATGAAGTTGGGTTTGCCAACTCATCCTATGCAAATGTGTAGTACTAGAATAACATCTTTTCTAATAGGAAAAAACTAGCTTTATGCAAAAACTAAACTTAGAGCTTTCCACCAGCCAAATTGCATGTACAAGTAGGTTTTTTACACTTATGATGTGACTTGCTAGTACATTCAATGTACTGACCTATATGGCTGTAACTTATCACGTTGCAGATATATCCGACGAGGATTAAGGTGCGATAGGTCGATGTTCTACACTCAACCTTGCTCGTGGAGTTGGACTCATTTACTACTTTGCTTCCGCAGTATTTGCTTATTGGCTCTATGCCCTATTTTGTAATAAATGTATTGCTCTTGGACTATCGATGTAATAAAGATATGTGTGTTATTTCTGTTATTTCATCGAGTACTTTGTGTGCTAGCAAGTCGATCCAGGGACTAGCACGGTAAGCACAGAGACTTCGACTCTTACCAAGTCGGGTCGCTACAAAAAATCACCTCACAAATATGCATGTATGCAATATTTTTGGTTGTATCCAAGGTAGTCATGTCCTTATCATCCTCCCCTTCTTGAAAACAAAGCCATCATCGGCGTTGCTTAATCTGAAATGTGGCTTAGAAAAAAGACAAGGTGTACATGCTTTATATGTATATGTTATCAATTTTTACTTCCCTTGGTTTTTGCACATATGACACATGTATACATGAGTAACTTTCATAGTTCATAAAATATAAAGCCAAAATATTATCACAAGAAGTAGAAGGCATGAAAATATTGCAACTCGGTTTGCACATATATGTGAAGCTCTTGTTTGTAATTGACAATGTTCATCATTAAACCATCCCAACATTGGTGAATAAACCTTACTTGCATCAAATTTATATGCTACAACATGCTTAAATAAGCAAACATGCAATAAGTCATTTGACGCAGAATCATCACCAAGATTAGATGTCATATCAAAATGATTAAACATTAGTTCTTTTGCATCAACAGTTAATCCAATGGGTGCACTCAAAATTGTTGGTATTTCAGTTGTTTGATCACATGATGCATTCATGACAGTAACACGATTCTCTAAAGTAGGTGTTATGCTCAAATCAATAGGTAACTCAACACATGATGTACTCAAGTTAACTAGGCATGCATCATTCTCATGTGAAGTTATATCATCAATACCTTTACTGTTACCTTGTCGCATAGACGTAGCTGATGTAGGTACGAACGATGGCAATATACCATACACTTGAGATGATGTTGCGCTCACAATCTGAGTTGTGGCTTCTCTAGTAGGTGCAATGGTGGTGGAACCAACCGGTGGTGGTAAGCATGAACGAGAATAGTAGTTGTTGTAGTCACCCAATGCATCCTCCTGTATCTGTCTCTCAAAGGTACAAGCGCGAACATACATACCAGTAATGCAACGAGGAATATACTGAAATCTTGCATGAATATCATGGTTCAAACCACCAAAAAAATCTATTCATTTCATTATCCTCGGATTCTTCTATGTCACAATGATGCATATAAGATTTGAACTCTTGGTAGTAAGCATGAACAGTGTTACTACCTTGTTTTAATTGTTCCAATTTGCAAAGTAATTCACGACGATAGTAAGGAGGAAAAAATTGTTGTCTCATTACAGCTTTCAAATCTTTCCAAATTATGGGTTGGCTATCAATGTTTTCTTAAAATGCACACTCCACGAAACAGAAGCAAAACCAGTAAATGCTCTCTAGTGACAGCCCGTACTCTCTTCAAGTTTAGTCATGATGACTAAAAACTTGTTCTACTTCAAGCTCCCAACATAAGTAAATAGAAGGATTAAATCTACCCTCAAATGACGGTAAAAGAGATAACCTGACCATGTGCTTGTGTGTGTTGTCCCACCTCTCGTGATGGTGAAGATGTATCCATCGTCCAAGAACTTCTATCTCCGAAACCTGTCATGATTAGTAAAAACAAGAAACAAAATTCGGGAATAATGTTCCTATGAACTACTAGGATGTGGTGGTAAAGCGCTCACAGTAAATCAAATATTAATATCTTACAAGTTCTTACCATGCAGCAAGTGGTGACATGCAACCAGCGGTGTCAAATAACTCTGAAGATTGAGTAAAGCGATTGCCAGGGGAATGTATGTATACACGGTGTAGAAATATGTGGAGCTTAGAAGGCTTAAATATATGGTAGCAAAAGATTAGCAATAATCAATTCAGATATGCAATGTCGAATTAACGCTCAACGACAGTATTGTGTTGGTCCTAGGCTAGACCGGACTAAAGACGCGAGCCTAGAACACTAATGAGGTCACGGCATAGCACAACTAGCATTAATAAAGGATATGAAGTAGCTCCGGATAGCTAGATATAAGTGAAGACCACAATGACAGTGAAGATAATGATGAGAAACAACTGCCAAGCAGGATATACCAACAACTATCTCTCCAACTTTCCCCTGGAAAAGTTTGTGCCAATTTTATGATAATTTTTCTCAAGAATGGCACTGACTCAAGCTTTCAAAAGAAAAAGAATCACTCAATTCCGAGTTGATATGAGGAGTCAAAAAAATCTAAAACTGGTCTGAAAAACTGGAACAAGCTGTGTTCACGAACTTCAGAGGGCAAAAAGACCTATTTTGAAGCCGATTTTGAGGTGTCAAAAATTCAATTAGCTTTTGCAACTATTTAGATGCGGCTCGTCTCTAGCTTTAATTTGAGTACTCACGGAGTCAAAACGAACTTCGTATGAGGAAGATATGATTGTTTAACTGAGCGCGCACAAAACAGATTCAAATCCAAATTCAGCTACAAGATTTAGTCTAGATAGATCCCAATTTTGTTTTTTTATTCTCTTTTTTTTCTCACACTTTTTTCTTTTTATTTCTCTCCTTTTTTCTCTGACTTTTTTAACTTTTTTTCTCTATCTTTTTCTCTCTCTTTCCCTCTTTACAAAACAAAATAGGTACGATGCAGATTTGATCGAGCGAAGATGTGAACGACCTCAACTATGATTTTGACAATGAACAGTGGGTAGCACGTGGTGGAAATTGATGGATGGGGTGGTGGACAGTGGAAGGGATAATGATGCAGCAGCGGCGTAAGTAATGTGACCAGAACTCGAAACTCTAAATGAACTAGATACTAAGATCAGCAACTCGACATGACGATGCAACAGAGAATTCAACTATGCAAGCAATGAAAGGAAAATTGTGGAGGCTCGGACTGGCTTGGACAAAGGATGACCAGATCTAACTTCTTTACGGATTTTTCTTGGACAATAGGTAAGAAAATAAATCTAATCTATGGATAACTGGAAATTCTCACCGAGCAACCTGAAAACTGATACCGCTTGATAGAGGCGAGGGTGTCCCGATCTTTCGATGAGATGATAGCTATCGATTTGATGGAGTCAACTTTGACGATCCGACTACAAACATGCACGACGTTGCGCCTTACCAACCGCTAAACCAATCTCTTGAGGTTACTAACCATGCCCGAGCACGATCAACTTGACCACGAAGGTCTATTCCTGCATGCAATCGAAGAACAAGCAAGAATATGATAATGAAATCTGAATATTGTGAATATAGATGAAGTATTGATAAAGGTGGGGATCGGAAAGCGGTCTTGGTCTGGTCGTTGAACACAAACGAAGTACACGAAGTTGCAATGGCTAGCTTTTAACTAAACAAATCCTAGGAAAAAGCTACTAGATGGATCTACTTATATAGGAGCAAGGCGTGGCGGCCAAGGAGGTGGGAGGACGTCCCAAGGCATCCCAAAACCAACCCTAGGTCATACAAGGCCATGGGCCCAAGTGGAGGTGATGCAACACCTTTGAACTTGTAGTTTGACTCAGATTCTGCCACAGCGTCAGATTGTTTCGTCAATATCTCAATGCTCCGGTCGAATTTGAAGGTGAATCCCATTGGGCTGGAAAGAGCACGAAATCTACTTTCCAACAAAAAAAATCACCCAATTGGAGTCCAGATGAAAGAGATCTTGGCGTTTTAAGTCAGGTATGTCTGTGCAGCCCGAATCTGAGTCCAGAACGTGAGATACTTGGACTCTATCTTCTCTTGGGCCAAAAGTGACGTGAGAGGACTTTTTGAATAGCACCTAAACTTCTACTTTTCCCTTATCTTCATATGTGGACTGTACAAATGTCCCATACACCTACAATTAGACATGGCGCAAAAGCCTGTGAAGTATTTTTTATCCTGGATAACATAAATAAATTATTGCATAGTTTGCATTAAAAATCACCTCACAAATATGCATGTTGCAATATTTTTGGTTGTATCCAAGGTAGTCATGTCCTCATCCGTAGAGGTGCGAGGCGGCATATGTGAGGCTTTGGGGAGGAGTGCTTCTCATAAGTTGGCACACATGTCACAAATCTTGTTTTTAGCCCAAAATAGCACATATGTTATTAATCTTAACGGATTTATGGCTTATTATTTTGGCAGCTTAAAAAATAAGTCGCTTCCTCTCCAAATTTTTCGATAAGCCGCCTCTCTTGTTCATTGGAGCTTCTAAACTAGGTACGGGATAACTAATTTAAAAGTCTCAACAAACTCAGAGGGCGGCTTATTTTTTAAACTGAAGAGAGGCGGCTTAATTTTTAAGCCGACCAAAGAACTGGCCTTGTCCAAATTTATTCTATAAGAATTCTATTTTTGTTAGCCCACCAACACCAATGTCATCAATCTTGTTTTTTGCGAACCAACCTATGGTTGGATGGTTAGAGTGACATTGGTATCCCTATAGCCCACCAAGGTACAAGTCCTAGTGCTCGCATTATTTCTGGATTTTGGGCGATGTGCTTTCAGTGGGAGGAGATGCTCCTGTCAACGACGAGGTGCCTACGGTGACTTCGTAAATCTCGAGATGATATACCAGCTCAGTCTCTTGAAGGTGGTCAAATGGGTAGGGTGTGTGTGTGCACGTTCATAGGGGGTGAGTGTATACGCGTGTGTATGAGCGCTTACATCTGTACTGTGTTAAAAAATCAATATTTTTTGTTAGCCCACATGATTGATTTAATTCAACTTCAATTCAGAAGAATTCTATTTTTGTTAGCTTATCACACCATGCGTCTTTGTTCCTTAGAGCATCTACAGCCGGGTGCCCCAAATCCGCCTCATAAGCTCGGGCGGGCCACCCGATCACTGACCGGTCATGAATTTTTGACCCATACGGGCGCCTCAAACGCTCGGACTGATCAGCACCCCTTGAAAGCACACTTGCTCCCTTGATGGTTTTGATTATTAATGTCAACATACATATTGTTGGACTAACACTTTTATCTAGTACATTTCAGATAAGTTCAACAGTGGCATGGCAAGGACATGAAGATGTGGACCCCTTCAAAAATCATAAGGACAAGAATTGGCAAAGCTACAAGACTTTATCCTTTTTGTTAAGTGATCCAAGATCACATCGAGTCCGTAGGAAAAGCCAATACTACTAAAAGGGGATGAGGTTTTGATCATGACTCAATTGCCCAAATGCTTAGTGATATTTCTCCACAAATCCTCCAACACTTCTCCACATTTCATTTATCTAAACCCCTAAATTTCCATCTCGGTCCCACTGATCTTCCCTCCGTACCCACCGAGATGAACCCATACACTACCACATGCCAAATCCTAACTTTTCGGTACAACTGATATGGATCTTGGTCTCACCGAGATGGCATAACCAAGTTTATGTGATGAAGTTGCTTCATTTTGGAATTACCGATATGAAACGATTGAAACTACTAAAATGACGTCTTGCCCTAGCCATTGCACTTCGGTCACACCGAGATGTTCTGTTCGGTCTCACCGAAACCTCCAACGTTCAAATCTTTTGCACTAGTCGGTCTCACCGAGAATTCTATCCGGTGTCACCGAGTTGCGTCAAAGACTTGTAACGGTTGGATCTTTGGGTGTAGGCTATATATACCCCTCCACCCCCACTTACTCTCTAAGAGAGCCATCTGAATGAACCACCACTCCTATTACTCATTTTCTGAGAGAGAACCACCTACTCATGTGTTAAGACCAAGAGATTCCATTCCTACCATTTGAACCTTGAATTCTAGCCTTCCCCAAGTTGCTTTCCATTCAATCGCCTTTACACCAAAGCCAAATCTGTGAGAGAGTGATTCAGTGTTGGGGAGACTATCATTTGAAGCACAAGAGCAAGGAGTTAATCATCAACAACACCGTCTATTACCTTTTGGAGAGTGGTGTCTCCTAGATTGGTTAGGTGTCACTTGGGAGCCACCAAGATTGTGGAGTTGAACCAAGAAGTTTGTAAGGGGCAAGTAGATCCCCTACTTCATGAAGATCTACCGGAGTGAGGTTAGTCCTTCATGGACGTAAGCCATGATGGTATAAGCAAGGTTGCTTCTTCGTGGGCCATTCGTGGTGGAGCCCTCCATGGACTCGAGCAACCGTTACCCTCCGTGGTTGAAGTTTCCATCAACATGGACGTACGATAGCACCACCTATCGGAACCACGCCAAAAATCACCATGTCTTCATTGCGTTTGAATTTCCATCTCTACCCCTTACTTTCCGCACTATTGCATGATTAACTATTTCCGCTGCCCTATATTTAGAAATGCATATGTAGGAAGTCTTGGTGATATCTTAACTAGTGCTAAAATCTGCCGAAGTTCCAAGAAAACCAAAAACTACACCTTTGGT
The DNA here is from genome assembly GCA_021605205.1 of Aegilops longissima. Classification (NCBI taxonomy): domain Eukaryota; kingdom Viridiplantae; phylum Streptophyta; class Magnoliopsida; order Poales; family Poaceae; genus Aegilops; species Aegilops longissima. The sequence goes on along the minus strand of CM038676.1, from coordinate 437,793,602 downwards.
TGGTTAAGAGTCTATTCACCCTCCCCCTCTAGACCTATCTTTTCCGATCGTACACCCCTCAAATCCAGCCCAATTATTGGGCTGATATGGAGGTCTTCGGGTACTCTATTTATGATTTGAAAGGGATAAGTCCTTCTATATGCACACGTCGGATATATATGAAAGAAGGGGCTACACCGGTGCGCGAATATCAAAGGAAGCTAAATCATGAAGTGAAAGAAGTGTAGGAAAAGAACTAATTTGTTTACTTGATGCAGGAATCATATAGACTGTTTTCGTAAAAAGTCGAGTTCATTGCGTTCCTCAAAAAGGAGGCTTTAATGTGGTACCTAATAAAAACAATGAACTAATCCCCACCAGAACAATAGTTGGGTACAGAATGTGCATTGATTTCAGGAGATTAAATAAGGATACTTGAAAGGAACACTATCCATTGCCCTTCATCGATCAAATGCTTGAAAGATTGGCAAATCACGCTCATTTCTGTTATCTTGATTGATAGGATTTTCACAAATAGTTGTGCATCCCGATGATCAAGAGAAACTACTTCGCTTGCCCTTTTGGTATATTTTCTTACCACTGCATGCCATTTGGACTTTGCAATGCTCCTGCTACTTTGCAAACATGCATGAATACTATATTTGCAGATTTTGTGGATGAAATTATGGAAGTTTCCATGGACGTCTTTCTTTGTCTACAAAACTTCTTTTGATGATTGCCTTTACAGTCTTAAAAAGTTTTACTGCGTGTGAGGACACTGACCTTGTTTTAAATTGGGAGAAGTGTCACTTCATGGTAAATGAAGAAATTGTGTTGGGTCACAAAATATCCGGAAAAGGTATTGAGGTGGATAGAGCAAAAAAATTGCAATGGAAAAGTTGTCGTATCCATGAGACATAAAAGGGATACAGAGTTTTCTTGGGCATGTGGATTTCTATAGATGTTTCATTAAAAATTCTTTAGAATTTCAAAATCTTTGAGTTATATTTTGTAGAAGAGTGTTCCATTTGAATTCATTGAGGAGTGCAAGATAGCCTTCAAAAAGCTAAAACAAGGGTTTCTCATGGCACCTGTCATTACACCTCCCAACTGAGATCAATCCTTTGAGGTAGTATGTGAAACTGACAACAACATGGTAAGTGTTGTGTTGGGACACCATGAAGGTAACAAGTTCATTATCATTTATTATTCTAGCCACACTCTAAATGATGCACAAAGGAATTATGCTAAAAATGACAGAGAATTATATGAAGTGATATTTCCTTGTGAAAAGTTCAGGCCTTATATTACGGAGACAAAAGTTATTATCTGCACAGACCGACAAACAATGCAGGAAGTTTTGGCAAAGAAAGACACGAAACCTCGATGGATTTGGTGGGCTCCTCTCCTACAATAGTTTGTCACTTAAAAATCAGACTGAAGTGAAATAGATAAGGCATTGGTGAATGTCTTGTTCGTGAAGAAGGATGAAGAGAAGGCCTTGGAAACGGCAATTTGTATCCCTTACGGTACAAGGGTGACTTTGGATGAAACCACCACACATACTGAACCCCCACTTATTTGCATAGAGGATCCATCCCTAAAGATGGAGGTAAGGGAAGCACGGGATCACGATATAATTGATTATGCTAATGTTATGCATCCCAGCAAACTTGCCAGGACTGGCCTCTCGCTGAGGCCAAGGAGAGAAAAGATAGTTGGAACGAAGTCATATTTTAAGAACAAGTCTTGGGCTCAGCGCCAAAAATTTGCTGGTAACAACTTTAGGCAAGTCTTAAGTGTCAAAATTTCCATTCCTTTATTGTCTTGTTTTTCTATAAAGACTAGCAGTTTTCCAGGAATGAGTGCTCATGTAGTCGATGTTCACATAACATCACTAGAGGAAATACAACATACATCTCATCGAAATATCGAACAAATACCAAATTCACATGATTAAATATAACAAGACTTCTCCCATGTCCTCAGGAACAAACGTAACTACTCACAAAGCATATTCGTGTTCAAGATCAGAGGGGTATTGAATATCATTAAGGATCTAAACATATGATCTTCCACCGAATAAACCAACTGGCATCAACTACAAGGAGTAATCAACACTACTAGCAACCCACAAGTACCAATCTGAGGTTTTTGAGACAAAGATCGCATACAAGAGATGAACTAGGGTTAGAGAGGAGATGGTGTTGGTGAAGATGTTATCGATGAGAGGATTGTTGGTGATGACGATGGCTTTGATTTCCCCCTCCAGGAGAGAAGTTTCCCCGGCAGAATAGCTCCTTCGGAGCCCTAGTTTGCTCTGCCCAGGTTCCACCTCGAGACGGCGGCTCTTCGTCCCGATAGCTTCCTTATGATTTTTTTTCAAGTCAAAAGCCTCCATATAGCAGAAGATGGGCACCGAGGACCTGCCAGGGGGCCCACAAGCCCTAGGGGTGCGCCCAGGGGGTAGGGCGCGCCCCTAGGCTTGTGGCCACCTGGTGGTCCCCCTCTGGTATTTCTTCGCCCAATAGTTTTTTATATTCCAAAATAATTCTCCGTAAATTTTCAGGACTTTTGGAGTTGCAAAAAATAGGTCTCTCAAATTTTCTCCTTTCCGGTCCAGAATTCCAGCTGCCGGCATTCTCCCTCTTCATGTAAACCTTGTAAAATAAGAGAGAAAAGACATAAGTATACCATATTGTGAACCCATAACGCAATATATATCAACATAAAAGCATGATGCAAAATGGACGTATCAACTCCCCCAAGCTTAGACCTCGCTTGTCCTCAAGCGGAATCCGAAATAAAAAAATATGTCCACATGTTTAGAGATAGAGGTGTCGATAAAATAAAATACGGACATGAGGGCATCATGATCATCTTTGGAGCAGCAACATATATTGACATATAATTTCTCATGCTAAAGTGACAATTCGTTCACAAGGTAAAGTAGGAATCAGAAACTTTATTGAGAACTAACAAACTATGATCTCAGTCATTGAAGCAATTGCAATTTATCATAATATCGGAAAGAATCAATGTAAGATCTTTTGTATAGCAAGCCTACATACTCAACTATCTTTTAGTTTTTCACAATTGCTAACACTCATGCGATACTTATGAGATCAAAGCCTCAATCGGACACAAAGAAAGATAGGGCTTATAATTTTGCCTCCCAACCTTTTACCTCAAGGGTATATATATATATATATATATATATATATATATATATATATATATATATATATATATATATACGGGATCAGAATAATATTCGATCACAACCTGAATTGCCTGAGTAACGCGCCAGAACTTCCCTCTGTACGAACTCGACCTTCGGGCTATCTTCGCAACCGTGGCTTCCCCCGCGAATTATTCTAGTTAGTCATGTTCTATATGATGTTAGTGTAATCTAGAAACATTTTTAGCAACTAAATACCAGTTTTAAATAGGAATCTCGCTCATTGGCGGATTTTGCTCTCGGATCATGATGAAATTGCGTTTTTTTCAATTTTATTGCCCGAGTTGTTCGACCTAAACTTCTCCCAGTGCTAGGTTGAACTTCCATCAATATTGCCCAAATGGGGCTTGCGATATACCGTTGGAAAGCTATGGACACTAATATCATGACCCAAGTTAAAATTTTGGCGAAATGTAAGCGGTTTAAGAGCAGTTTTGAAAACCATTTTTTCTTCATACAAAAAACGTGAATAGTATTTTTGATCGTTTATCGGAATGAGGCAACTAATATGGTGTTGGAAAGCTGCTGCAAAACCGCTCCTTCCACATGTTGAAAGTTTTCTCTAATTCCCTACGGCTAAAGAGGAATTTGGAAAATCGTAAATTTTCACAAACCGAATAACCGAGTTCGTATTTTCGATGTCATTTCTAAACGGCTAATCCAATTGAGGCAAATGATATGGCGTTGGAAAGCTTATGAAAATGTGCTACTTTTTTATGTTTAAAGTTTTTTCTAATTTTGAACGGTTTAAAAGTGATTTATAAAACGGTCCAAGTTGCACCGAGTTCGTATTTTTGAGCTAGTTTTTTAACCGTACGTCCGAATGTAGAAAATGATTGGCGTTGGAAAGCTTGAGGAAATACGGAACTTTTTGGTATATATTGTTTCTCCCAATTCCTTACTTTTTTATGTCAATTTTGAAAATGGTTAAAAACGTATTTTCGCCATAATTTCTACAAACGTTATCGGAATGGGGCAAATAATATACCGCTGAAAAGCTAAGGAAAATGTGAAATTTTTTATGTTGATGGTTTTCTCTTATTCTTAGCAGTTTTCAAGTAATTTTGAAAATGGAAAGATCATTCATTCTGCCTTTATCGCAAAACAGATTATTCGAAAATGCGCCGCGTGAAGAACCTGAACTTCTCGGCATGTGTACTTGAACTTCACTCTGTTTTTCACGTGCTTTTTTTGCCCGTAGCTCTCCATCCACTCACCAGAACACTCACCAGAATTGAGGAAGTAATATACCGGTGGAAAGCTGATGTAAACACGCAACTTTCCCGTGTTTATCGTTTTTTCATACTCGCAACTATTTTAAAGGTTTTTCATCTGAAATTCATCCACTCTATTCAACTTCCTGTTGTTTTCAGTTGAACTTCTGTGACGAATTTTCGTTTGTAATTTTCTCATCCATTCGTCAGTGTTACACAAATAATATTCCTTTTGTACAAACCCCTCTCACAATAAATTTTTTAATTTCTCCGACCACGGAATAGAACTTACACAAATGATATTCCTGCCGTTTTGAAGTAAATTAGAAAATGGTGAGATCATGATTTCTGCGTTCATCACGAATGGAAATGCACTGCGTGAAGTAGTTGAACTTCTGGGGCATGTCTGTTTGAACTTCACTCTGTTTTTTACGTGCTCTTTTTTGCCCATAACTCCCAAATCACTTACCGGAATTGAGCATATGATATAGCAATGGAAAGCTATTGAAAACTCGCAACTTTCCTCTGTTGATCAGCTTTTCATACTCGTGATGGTTCAAAAGAATTTTTTGAATACACAAAAACATGTTTTAAATAGTATACATAAAACTTTTAAACCATTCATCAGAATATAGCATATAATATACCGTTCGAAAGCTTATGAATAGGAGCATCTTTTCCATGTAGACAGACGTTACAAATTCGTTGTCGTTTGAGAGCAGTTTTAAAAATGGCAAAAACAACATCGGTTTTTGCATGTTTTTACATGTAATTGAAGGTCGGACGTCTCGCACTAGAGTTCTTGAACTTCATTGGGAGGAGCACGTGAAGTTCTTGCAACAAACGTTTTAGGCTTTTAGTTTCACATTCTTATTTTCTGATCTGAAATGCATTCCGTGTAGTAGTTGGACTTCCTGTTGTTTTCACCTTGAACTTCTGTCACGTAGTTTTTGTTCAACCTCTCTCACACGAATTTTGAACTTTCTCGGGCCGAGCACTTGAACTTCTAGCAACAAAACTTTTAGCCTTTGCTTTTCATTATTTTTTAATACAAAATGCACACCGTGTAGTACGTGAACTTCTCGCATTTATCAATCTAAACTTCTTAGATCATGCGTTCTGCCTTCATCGCAAAAAACAGATTCTCCAAAAATGACATTGCGTGAAGAGGGTTTAACTTCGGAGTAGTTCTATTTGAACTTCACTCTGTTTTTCACATGCTTTTTTTGCCCTTTAACTCCCCAACCACTTACCTGAATTGAGCAAATGATATACCGATGAAAATTTGTTGAAAAGACGCAACTTTCCCGTGTTGATCATTTTTATATACTCGTGATGGTTCAAAAATATTTTTAATACATAAAAACGTGTTTTGATTGGTTTACGTGAAACTTTTAAACCTTACATATGTATGTAGCATATAATATACCATTGGAAAGCTTATGAATAGGATCAACTTTTTGTGTAGACATTTTTTACAAATTCATTGACGTTTGAGAGCAGTTTTAAAATGGCAAAACAACATCGCTTTTTGCTTGTTTTTAACATGTAACTGAAGGTCGGACGTCTCGCACTAGAGATCTTCAACTGCACACGGAGGAGCACGTGAACTTTTTACGACAACACTTTTAGGATTTTAGTTTTTTATTCTTTTTATTCTCATTTGAAACGCATTCGGTGTACTAGTTGAATTGCTCGCTGTTTTCATGTTCAACTTCTGTCACGTATTTTTTGCACAACATTTTTTGTGTATTTTAGCACATGTAAATACACGGAGAACCTTCTTCACAAGAATTTTTGAACATTCCTGGGCCAACCACGTTAACTTCTAGCAAAAGTCTTTTCAGACGTTGTCTTTTTATTCCTTTTTCTTATATGAAACACACTACATGTAGTAGTTGAACTGCTTGTTCTTTTTGCTTTGAACTTCTCTCTGCTTTTTGTATACATCGAACTACTCCATATTTTATTTGGGACTTCTCGGTTTTATTTGTTTATTTAGTAGCAAGAAAAATCCAAGTTTTTAAATTCGAACTTCTTAGTTTTTTTAACCTGAACTTCGCGGGTTTTTTGAAACCGGGAAATTCAAATGCCCTCTTATTCTGAATGGAACTTCTAGGTTTTCATATATTTTGAAAAGCAAAATTTTGGATTATTTTAAAGTTTGAACCACACAGTTATTTTAATTTCAACTTCTAGCTTTTTAAGAAACTGGAAAATCTAAAATTTCCATGAACATCAAACTACTTTGTTTTTTATTTGAACTTCTCTATTTTATTCTTTAGTAGCCGGAATTAACCAAGTTTTCGTTGCGAACATCGAAATTTTTTGTTTTCGTGGTGACCCAAAATTTTGAACTATTTAATAGAATTGATCATATGACATCTCGTTGAAAGGGTATTGAATAGGAGAAACTTTTGCATCTGGAGAGTTTTGTCAAAATTCATCACCGCTTATATGTTGTTTTTGAAAATGCCAAAAATGTCATTGGTTTTTTCGTTTATCGGACATGTAAATCCTAGGATTTTAATAGACTTTGAACTTCCGTTTTATTTTAATTTGAACTTCAGGAATTAGAGAATATGTAGTTTGGAGTTCATCCTTTTTGAGAAATGCACCTTTCTTACTCCATGCGAATTTAAAAAAGTATTTGAAGTTCTATATGGGAATTTACACTTTTTTTCTCTGCATGTGAATTTCGTACATGAAACTTTATATCATGTTACATATTTTTGAACTTTTTCATTTGTTATATTTGAACTTCTGTCTTTTTATACACACATAATTTGAAGTACCCACTGCACAGAAGTTCAGCATCACTGGCCCTTGGTCAGTCACAGTCTTTTTTGTGCTCCCCTGTATACACAACAATCATCAATTTTCCATATACATGTACTTCAATTTTCTGACAAGAAGAGAGCATTCACTGAACCAGGGCATAAAAATTCTTGACTTTCGAACAATTTTTTTTCAAAATGTGTGTGTTTGATGGCTGTCTTCTCTTCCTCCGGTCTTTGAATGAAAAAACATCCACAACAATTCAGAGAGAGTTCAGGTTCTCTGAAGTTCAAGTATGCGCCCACATGCATTTTTATCTGAAACACAACTTTTTTTACTTCAACCTGATTCAGAGAAAGAGAAACATTGTGTGGAGTGTGGAGACACAAAATCAAGGAAAAATGAAAAGAAAGGTACTACCGCAGCAGCAACATCATCAGTTTTCACACACAAAAATAGCTAAATGCCTGGCAATTCACGACGGCGAACTCAAATGGCTGTCAGAACTTGACGGTGACAGGGATTGAGGGAGGGGAGGCAGCAAGGATGCATGGAGGAGGCAGCAACACAGATCCACCGGAGGAGGCACAGATGCATAGCAGCGTGGTGGCAGAGGCAGGGCTCGAGGTGGGGTTGCTTGAATGCCGACAGACAGAGAGGCGGGTTCGAGGTGGGAGGGCGCGCGACAGGCTGGAGGACCGGGGATGTGACGGGCGGGCGGCGCTACCGGGAGGAGGTGTGGTTCAGCAGTGGCGCGTTGGGAGGGGAGGAGGTGAGGTCTGGCGACGGTGCGCTGGTCAGGTGAGGGTCGTGCAGGCCGACGGCGGCATGCTGGGAGGGGGAGGCGTGGTCTGGCGGTGGCGCGCTAGGAGGAGAGGAGGTGCGGGTCAGCGGCGGCGCGCTGGGAGGCGCACGGCGGCGGGGATGGGAACGGCTGGGAATCAGGGAGAGAACGTGGGGTGCGGGGGTGGGCTTTGTTTTTTGTTTTCTTTTTGTTTTTTTTAGTTCGGGAGCATCCATCGCCTCCTATATATAGGACTGATCATGACCCAAATAACTATTCTAATCACAGGATTAGAATAGTGTTATCTATATATATATATATATATATATATATATATATATATATATATATATATATATATATATATATATATGGATCTTTCCCCAACATATAGTGCTTGCCAAAAAGAAAAAGTGTAAAAGGGAAAGGTGAAGATCACCATGACTCTTGTATAAGGGTAGAAGGTAAAAGTAAAAGATAGGCCCTTCGCGGAGGGAAGCAGAGGTTGTCATGCGCTTTTATGGTTGGATGCACAAAATCTTAATGCAAAAGAACGTCACTTTATATTGCCGCTTGTGATAAAGAACTTTATTATGCAGTCCGTCGCTTTTATTTCTTCCATATCACAAGTTCGTATAAAGCTTATTTTCCTCACACTAAAAGATCATACATATTTAGATAACAATTTGTATTGCTTGCACCGATGACAACTTACTTGAAGGATCTTACTCAATCCATAGGTAGGTATAGTGGACTCTCATGGCAAAATTGGTTTAAGGGATGTTTTGGATGCACAAGTAGTATCTCTACTTGGTGCAAAATATTTGGCTAGTATAGGAGGGGAAGCAAGCCCAACATGTTGGAAGATCCATGACCATATAACTTCTATTCTGATATAGGAAAACATAACCTATTATGTTGTCTTCCTTGTCCAACATCAACTTTTTAGTATCTAATATTTTAATGAGCCCTCACAGTCATAAAAGATGTCCAAGATAGTATATTTATATGTGAAACCTCTCTTTCTTTATTACTTCCTATTAATTGCTGCTACCTCTTGAGCATGCGTTGGTTTTCCCTTGAAAAGGAAAGGGTGATGCAGCAAAGTAGCGTAAGTATTTCCCTCAGTTTTTTAGAACCAAGGTATCAATACAGTAGGAGATAACACGCAAGTCACCTAGTTCCTGCACAAACAATCAAGAACCTTGCAACCAACGCGATAAAGGGTTGTCAATCCCTTTACGGTCACTCGCAAAAGTGAGATCTAATAAAGATAGTAAGATAAATATTTTTGGTATTTTCGTTGTATGGATTGGAAAGTAAAGATTGCAAAATAGTAAACGAGATGCGTTGTAAATAATAGAGATGCAATATAATAAGAAAGAGACCCCGGGGCCATAGGTTTCACTAGTGGCTTCTCTCAAGATAGCATATATTATGGTGGGTGAACAAATTACTGCCAAGCAATTGATAGAAAAGCGCATAGTTATGAGAATATCTAGGTAATGATCATGAATATAGGCATCACGTCCGTGTCAAGTGGACCGAAACGATTCTGCATCTACCACTATTACTCCACACATCAACCGCTATCCAGCATGCATCTAGAGTATTAAGTTCATAAGAACAGAGTAACGCATTAAGCAAGATGACATGATGTAGAGGGATAAACTCAAGCAATATGATATAAACCCCATCTTTTATCCTCGATGGCAACAATACAATCGTGCCTTGTTGCCCTTCATCACATGGGAAAGGGCACCGCAAGATTGAACCCAAAGCTAAGCACTTCTCCCATTGCAAGAAAGATCAATCTAGTAGGCCAATCTAAACCGATAATTCGAAGAGACTTGCAAAGATATCAAATCATGCATACAAGAATTCAGAGAAGAACCAAATATTATTCATAGATAAACTTGATCATAAATCCACAATTCATCGGATCTCGGCAAACACACCGCAAAAGAGTATTGCATCGAATAGATCTCCAAGAACATCGAGGAGAACTTTGTATTGAGAACCAAAGAGAGAGAACAAGCCATCTAGCTAATAACTATGGAACCGAAGGTCTTTGGTAAACTACTCACACATCATTGGAGAGGCTATGGTGTTGATGTAGAAGCCCTCTGTGATCGATTCCCCCTCCGGCAGATCACCGGAAAAGGCCCCGAGATGGGATCTCACGGGTACAGAAGGTTGCGGCGGTGGAAAAGTGGTTTCGTGGCTCTCCATGATGTTTTTAGGGTATAAGAGTATATATATGCGAAAGAAGTACGTCGGTGGAGCTCCGTGGGGCCCACGTGGGTGGGGGCGCGCCTACCCCCCCTCGGCGCGCCCTCCTGCCTCGTGGCTGCCTCGCGGAGTTCTAGACTTCAACTCCAAGTCTTTTGGATTGCTTTCGTTCCAAGAAAGATCATCGCGAAGGTTTCATTCCATTTGGATTCCGTTTGGTATTCCTTTTCTGCAAAACACTGAAATAGGCAAAAAAAAACAGAAACCGGCACTGGGCCTTCAATTAATAGGTTAGTCCCAAAAATAATATAAAAGAGCATATTAAAGCCCATTAAACATCCAAAACAGATAATATAATAGCATGGAACGATAAAAACTATAGATACGTTGGAGACATATCAAGCATCCCCAAGCTTAATTCCTGCTCGTCCTTGAGTAGGTAAATGATAAAAACAGAATTTTTGATGTGGAATGCTACCTAACATAATTTTCAATGTAATTCTCTTTATTGTGGCATGAATGTTCAGATCCATAAGATTCAAAATGAAAGTTTAATATCGACATAAAAATAATAATACTTCAAGCATACTAACAAAAGCAATTATGTCTTCTCAAAATAACATGGCCAAAGAAAGCTTATCCCTACAAAATCATATAGTTTTTCTATGCTCCTCTTTTTCACACAAAATATTCAAATCATGCACAACCCCGATTTCAGCCAAGCAATTGTTTCATACTTTAGTATTCTCAAACCTTTTCAACTTTCACGCAATACATGAGCGTGAGCCATGGACATAGCACTATAGGTGGAATAGAATGGTGGTTGTGGAGAAGACAAAAAGAAAAGAGGAAGATGGTCTCACATCAACTAGGTGTATTAATGGGCTATGTAGATGCCCATCAATACATATCAATGTGAGTGAGTAGGGATTGCCATGCAACGGATGCACTAGAGCTATAAATGTATGAAAGCTCAACAAAAGAAACTAAGTGGGTGTGCATCCAACTTGCTTGCTCACAAAGACCTAGGGCATTTGAGGAAGCCCATTGTTGGTATATACAAGCCAAGTTCTATAACGAAAATTACCACTAGTATATGAAAGTGACAAAATAAGAGACTCTCTATCATGAAGATCATGGTGCTACTTTGAAGCACAAGTGTGGAAAAAGGATAGTAACATTGCCCCTTCTCTCTTTTTCTCTCATTTTTGGGGCCTTTTTTTATTTGGCCTTTCTCTATTTTTTTGGGCCTTCTCTTTTTTATTTGGCCTTTCTCTTTTTTTCCTCACACGGGACAATGCTCTAATAATGATGATCATCACACTTCTATTTATTTACAATTCAAGGATTACAACTCGATACTAGAGCAAAATATGACTCTATATGAGTGCCTCCGGCGGTGTACCGGGATGGGCAATGAATCAAGAGTGACATGTATGAAAAATTGTGAATGGTGGCCTTCCCACAAATACGATGTCAACTACATCATCATGCAAGGCAATATGACAATGATGAAGCGTGTCATAATAAACGGAACGGTGGAAAGTTGCATGGCAATATATCTCGGAATGGCTATGGAAATGCCATAATAGGTAGGTATGGTGGCTGTTTGAGGAAGGTATATGGTGGGCTTATGATACCGGCGAAAGTTGCACGATACTAGAGAGGCTAGCAATGGCGGAAAGGTGAGAGTGCGTATAATTCATGGACTCAACATTAGTCATAAAGAACTCACATACTTATTGCAAAAATCTATTAGTCATCAAAATCAAGCACTACGCGCATGCTCCTAGGGGAAGGGTTGGTAGGAGTTAACCATCGCGCGATCCCGACCTCCACACATAAGGAGGACAATCAAAGAGATACCTCATGCTTCAAATTTGTTACACAACGGTTACCATACGTGCATGCTACAGGACTCACAAACCTCAACACAAGTATTTCTCAAATTCACGATTACACCACTAGCATGACTCTAATATCACCATCTTCATATCTCAAAACAATCTTAAGGAATCAAACTTCTCATAGTATTCAATGCACTTTATATGATAGTTTTTATTATACCCATCTTGGATGCTCATCATATTAGGACTAATTTTATAGCTAAAGAAAATTACCATGCTGTTCTAAAAGACTCTCAAAATAATATAAGTGAAGCATGAGAGATCAATAATTTCTATAAAATAAAACCACCATCGTGCTCTAAAAAGATATAAGTGAAGCACTAGAGCAAAATTATCTAGCTCAAAAGATATAAGTGAAGCACATAGTGAAGGAAATATGCCCTAGAGGCAATAATAAAGTTGTTATTTATATTTCCTTATATCATGATAAATGTTTATTATTCATGCTATAATTTTATTAACCGGAAACTTAGTACATGTGTGAATACATAGACAAAACAGAGTGTCACTAGTGTGCCTCTACTTGACTAGCTCGTTAATCAAAGATGGTTAATTTTCCTAGCCATAGACATGATTTGTCATTTGATGAACTGGATCACATCATTAGAGAATGATGTGATTGACTTGACCCATTCCGTTAGCTTAGCACTTGATCGTTTAGTATGTTGTTATTACTTTCTTCATGACTTATACATGTCCTTATGACTATGAGATTATGCAACTCCCGGATACCAGAGGAACACTTTGTGTGCTATCAAACGTCACAACGTAACTGGGTGATTATAAATATGCTCTACAGGTGTCTCCGATGGTGTTTGTTGAGTTGGCATAGATCGAGACTAGGATTTGTCACTCCGATTGTCGGAGAGGTATCTCTGGGCCCTCTCAGCAATGCACATCACTATAAGCCTTGCAAGCAATGTGAAAAATGAGTTAGTTATAGGATAATGCATTACGGGGCGAGTAAAGAGACTTACCGGTAATGAGATTGAACTAGGTATTGAGATACCGATGATCGAATCTCGGGCAAGTAACATACCGATGACAAAGGGAACAACGTATGTTGTTATGCGGTTTGACTGGTAAAGATCTTCGTAGAATATGTGGGAGCCAATATGAGCATCCAGGTTCCGCTATTGGTTATTGACCGGAGACGTGTCTCGGTCATGTCTGCATAGTTCTCGAACCCGTAGGGTCCGCACGCTTAACGTTCGATGACGAACGGTATTATGAGTTTATGTGTTTTGATGTACAAAAGGTAGTTCATAGTCCCGGATGTGATCACGGACATGACGAGGAGTCTCGAAATGGTCGAGACATAAAGATTAGATATATTGGATGGCTATATTCGGACACCGAAAGTGTTCCGGGTGATTTAGGATAAAACCGGAGTGCCGGAGGGTTATCGGAACCCCCCCGGGGAACTAATGGGCCTAGATGGGCCTTAGTGGAGAGAGAGAGGGGCGGCCAGGGCAGGCCGTGCGCCCCCTCCCCCTTGAGTCCTAATTGGACTAGGAGGGGGACGGCGCCCCCCTTTTCCTTCCCCTCTCCCACTCCTTCCTTCCCCTCCTAGTAGGACTAGGAAAGGAGGAATCCTACTCCTACTAGGAGGAGGATTCCTCCCCTCCTTGGCGCGCTATAGGGCCGGCCGGCCTGCCCCTTGCTCCTTTATATACGGGGGCAGGGGCACCCTAGAACACACAAGTTGACATTGTTTAGCTGTGTGCGATGCCCCCCTCCACAGATTTCCACCTCGGTCGTATCATTATAGTTCTTAGGCGAAGCCCTGCGTCGGTAACTTCATCAACACCGTCACCACGCCGTCGTGCTGTCGGAACTCTCCCTCGGCCTCAACTGGATCAAGAGTTCGAGCGACATCACCGAGCTGAACGTGTGCAGATCACGGAGGTGGCGTACTTTCGGTACTAGGATCGGTTGGATCGCGAAGACGTTCGACTACATCAACCGTGTCACTAGATGCTTCCGTTTACGGTCTATGGGGGTACATGGACAACACTGTCCCACTCGTTGCTATGCATCACATAGATCTTGCGTGATTGTTGGAATTTTTTTGAAATTACTGCGTTCCCCAACAGTGGCATCCGAGCCAGGTTTATGCGTAAATGTTATATGCACGAGTAGAACACAAAGAGTTGTGGGCGATAATAGTCATACTGCTTACCAGCATGTCGTACTTTGATTCGGCGGTATTGTTGGACGAAGCAGCCCAGACCGAATTACGCGTATGCTTACGCGAGACTGGTTCTACTGACGTGCTTCGCACACAGGTGGCTGGCGGGTGTCAGTTTCTCCAACTTTACTTGAATCGAGTGTGGCTATGCCCGGTCCTTGTTGAAGGTTAAAACAGCACACTTGACGAAAAATCGTTGTGGTTTTGATGCGTAGGTAAGAACGGTTCTAGCTCAGCCCATAGCAGCCACGTAAAACTTGCAACAACAAAGTAGAGGACGTCTAACTTGTTTTTGCAGGGCATGTTGTGATGTGATATGGTCAAGACATGATGCTAAATTTTATTGTATGAGATGATCATGTTTTGTAACGGAGTTATTAGCAACTGGTAGGAGCCATATGGTTGTCGCTTTATTGTATGAAATGCAATCGCCATGTAATTGCTTTACTTTATCACTAAGCAGTAGCGATAGTTGTAGAAGCAATAGTTGGCGAGACGACAACGATGCTTCGATGGAGATCAAGGTGTCAAGCCGGTGACGATGGTGATCATGACGGTGCTTTGGAGATGGAGATCAAAGGCACAAGATGATGATGGCCATATCATATCACTTATATTGATTGCATGTGATGTTCATCCTTTATGCATCTTATTTTGCTTTGATTGACGGTAGCATTATAAGATGATCTCTCACTAAATTTCAAGGTACAAGTGTTCTCCCTGAGTATGCACCGTTGTGAAAGTTCATCGTGCCGAGACACCACGTGATGATCGGGTGTGATAAGCTCTACGTTCACATACAATGGGTGCAAGCCAGTTTTGCACACAGAGAATACTCGGGTTAAACTTGTCGAGCCTAGCATATACAGATATGGCCTCGGAACACTGAGACCAAAAGGTCGAGCGTGAATCATGTAGTAGATATGATCAACATAGTGATGTTCACCATTGAAAACTACTCCATCTCACGTGATGATCGGACATGGTTTAGTTGATTTGGATCACGTGATCACTTAGATGATTAGAGGGATGTCTATTTAAGTGGGAGTTCTTAAGTAATATGATTAATTGAACTTTAATTTATCATGAACTTAGTACCTGATAGTATTTTGCATGTCTATGTTATTGTAGATCAATGGCCCGTGCTATTGTTCCTTTGAATTTTAATGCGTTCCTAGAGAAAGCTAAGTTGAAAGATGATGGTAGCAACTACATGGACTGGGTCTGTAACTTGAGGATTATCCTCATTGCTGCACAGAAGAATTATGTCCTGGAAGCACCGCTAGGTGCAAGACCTGCTGCAGGAGCAACGCCTGACGTTGTGAACGTCTGGCAGAGCAAAGCTGATGACTACTTGATAGTTCAGTGTGCCATGCTTTACGGCTTAGAACCGGGACTTCAACGACATTTTGAACGTCATAGTGCATATGAGATGTTCCAGGAGTTGAAGTTAATATTTCAAGCAAATGCCCGGATTGAGAGATATGAAGTCTCCAATAAGTTCTACAGCTGCAAAATGGAGGGAATAGTTACATCGGTGAGCATATACTCAAAATGTCTGGGTATAACAATCACTTGATTCAACTGGGAGTTAATCTTCCTGATGATAGTGTCATTGACAGAATTCTTCAATCACTGCCACCAAGCTACAAGAGCTTCGTGATGAACTATAATATGCATGGGATGGATAAGACAATTCCCTAGCTCTTCGTGATGCTAAAGACTGCGGAGGTAGAAATCAAGAAGGAGCATCAAGTGTTGATGGTCAACAAGACCACCAGTTTCAAGAAAAAGGGTAAAGGGAAGAAGGGGAACTTCAAGAAGAACGGCAAGCAAGTTGCTACTCAAGTGAAGAAGCCCAAGTCTGGACCTAAGCCTGAGACTGAGTGCTTCTACTGCAAAGGGGCTGGTCACTGGAAGCGGAACTGCCCCAAGTATTTGGCGGATAAGAAGGATGGAAGGTGAACAAAGGTGTATGTGATATACATGTTATTGATGTGTACCTTACTAATGCTCATGATAGTGCTGGGTATTTGATCTTGGTTCATTGCTAATATTTGCAACTCGAAACAGGGACTACGAATTAAGCGAAGATTGGCTAAGGACGAGGTGATGATGCGTGTGGGAAATGGTTCCAAAGTCGAGGTGATCGCAGTCGGCACACTACCTCTACATCTACCTTCGGGATGAGTTTTAGACCTGAATAATTGTTATTTGGTGCCAGCGTTGAGCACGAACATTATATATGGATCTTGTTTGATGCGATACAGTTATTCATTTAAATCTGAGAATAATGGTTGTTCTATTTATATGAGTAATATATTTTATGGTCATTCACCCTTGAAGAGTGGTTTGTTTTTATTGAATCTCGATAGTAGTGATACACATATTCATAATATTGAAGCCAAAAGATGCAGAGTTGATAATGATAGTGCAACTTATTTTTGGCACTGCCGTTTGGGTCATATTGGTGTAAAGCACATGAAGAAACTCCATTCTGATGGACTTTTGGAATCACTTGATTATGAATCACTTGGTACTTGCGAACCATGCCTCATGGGCAAGATGACTAAAACTCCATTCTCCGGAACAATGGAGCGAGCAACAGATTTATTGGAAATCATACATACTGATGTATGTGGTCCAATGAACATTGAGGCTCGCGGCGGGTATCGTTATTTTCTGACTTTCATAGATGATTTGAGCAGATATGGGTATATCTACTTAATGAAACATAAGTTTGCAACATTTGAAAAGTTCAAAGAATTTCAGAGTGAAGTGGAAAATCATCGTAACAAGAAAACAAAGTTTCTACGATCTGATCGTGGAGGAGAATATTTGAGTTACGAGTTTGGTCTTCATTTGAAACAATGCGGAATAGTTTCGCAACTCACGCCACCCGGAACACCACAGCGTAATGGTGTGTCCGAACGTCGTAATCGTACTTTACTAGATATAGTGCGATCTACGATGTCTCTTACTGATTTACCGCTATCATTATGGGGATATGCTTTAGAGACGGCTGCATTCATGTTAAATAGGGCACCATCTAAATCCGTTGAGACGACACCTTATGAAATGTGGTTTGGCAGGAAACCCAAGTTGTCATTTCTTAAAGTTTGGGGCTGTGATGCTTATGTGAAAAAGCTTCAACCTGATAAGCTCGAACCCATATCGGTGCAATGTGTCTTCATAGGATACCCAAAGGAGACTGTTGGGTACACCTTCTATCACAGATCCGAAGGCAAGACATTCATTGCTAAGAATGGATCCTTTCTAGAGAAGGAGTTTCTCTTGAAAGAAGTGAGTGGGAGGAAAGTAGAACTTGATGAGGTAATTGTACCTGCTCCCTTATTGGAAAGTAGTTCATCACAGAAATTAGTTCATGTGACTCCTACACCAATTAGTGAGGAAGCTAATGATGATGATCATATAACTTCAGATCAAGTTACTACTGAACCTCGTAGGTCAACTAGATTAAGATTCTCACCAGAGTGGTACGGTAATCCGGTTCTGGAGGTCATGTTACTTGATCATGACGAACCTATGAACTATGAGGAAGCGATGATGAGCCCAGATTCCGCGAAATGGCTTGAGGCCATGAAATCTGAGATGGGATCCATGTATGAGAACAAAGTGTGGACTTTGGTTGACTTGCCCAATGATCGGCAAGCCATCGAGAATAAATGGATCTTCAGTAAGAAGACTGACGCTGACGGTAATGTTACTGTCTACAAAGCTCGAATTGTTGCAAAAGGTTTTCGACAAGTTCAAGGAGTTGACTACGACGAGACCTTCTCACCCGTAGTGATGCTTAAGTTCGTCTGTATCATGTTAGCAATTGCTGCATTTTATGATTATGAAATTTGGCAAATGGATGTAAAGACTGCATTCCTGAATGGATTTCTGGAAGAAGAGTTGTATATGATGCAACCCGAAGGTTTTATCAATCCAAAGGATGCTAACAAAGTGTGCAAGCTCCAGCAATCCATTTATGGACTGGTGCAAGCATCTCGAAGTTGGAATAAACATTTTGATAGTGTGATCAAAGCATATGGTTTTATCTGAGACTTTTGGAGAAGCTTTGTATTTACAAGAAAGTGAGTGGGAGCTCAGTAGCATTTCTAATATTATATGTGGATGGCATATTGTTGATTGGAAATGATATAGAATTTCTGAATAGCATAAAAGGATACTTGAACAAGAGTTTTTCAATGAAAGACCTCGGTGAAGCTGCTTATATATTAGGCATCAAGATCTATAGAGATAGATCAAGACGCTCAATTGGACTTTCACAAAGCACATACCTTGATAAAGTTTTGAAGAAGTTCAAAATGGATCAAGCAAAGAAAGGGTTCTTGCCTGTGTTACAAGGTGTGAAGTTGAGTCAAACTCAATGCCCGACCACTGCAGAAGAGAGAGAGAGAGAGAAAATGAAAGTCATTCCCTATGCTTCAGCCATAGGTTCTATCATGTATGCAATGCTGTGTACCTGATACGTCCCCAATGTATCTATAATTTTTGATTGATGCATGCTATATTATCTACTGTTTTGGACTATATTGGGCTTTATCTTCCACTTTTATATTATTTTTGGGAATAACCTATCTGTTTTTTTGCTTTTTTTCCTATTTCAGTGTTTCGAAGAAACAGAATATCAAACGGAGTCCAAACGGAATGAAACCTTCGGGAACGTGATTTTCTCATCAGATAAGATCCAGGAGACTTGGACCCACCGTCAAGAAAGCCACGAGGCGGTCACAAGGGTGGAGGGCGCCCCCCCCCCACCCTAGGGCACCCCCTGCCTCGTGGGCCCCTTGAAGCTCCACCGACGTACTCCTTCCTCCTATATATACCTACGTACCCCCAAACGATCAGATACGGAGCCAAAAACCTAATTCCACCGCCGCAACTTTCTGTATCCACGAGATCCCATCTTGGGGCCTGTTTCGGAGCTCCGCCGGAAGGGGAACCGACCACGGAGGGCTTATACATCATCACCATAGCCTCTCCGATGAAGTGTGAGTAGTTTACCTCAGACCTTTGGGTCCATAGTTAGTAGCTAGATGGCTTCTTCTCTCTTTTCGGATCTCAATACAATGTCCCCCCCCCCTCTCTCGTGGAGATCTATTCGATGTAATCTTGTTTTTGCGGTGTGTTTGTTGAGACCGATGAATTGTGGGTTTATGACCAAGTTTATCTATGAACAATATTTAAATCTTCTCTGAATTCTTTTATGTATGATTGGTTATCTTTGCAACTCTCTTCGAATTATCAGTTTGGTTTGGCCTACTAGATTGGTTTTTCTTGCAATGGGAGAAGTGCTTAGCTTTGGGTTCAATCTTGCGGTGTCCTTTCCCAGTGATAGAAGGGGCAGCAAGGCACGTATTGTATTGTTGCCATCGAGGATAACAAGATGGGGTTTATATCGTATCGCATGAATTTATCCCTCTACATCATGTCATCTTGCTTAAGGCGTTACTCTGTTTTCATTAACTTAATACTCTAGATGCATGCTGGATAGCGGTCGATGAGTGGAGTAATAGTATTAGATGCAGGCAGGAGTCGGTCTACTTGTCTCGGACGTGATGCCTATATACATGATCATGCCTAGATATTCTCATAACTATGCTCAATTCTGTCAATTGCTGAACAATAATTTGTTCACCCACCGTAGAAATACTTATGCTCTTGAGAGAAGCCACTAGTGAAACCTATGGCCCCCGGGTCTATTCTCATCATATCAATCTCCAATCACTTTATATTTGCTTTGATTTTTACCTTTGCCTTTTATTTTACCTTGTATCTTTATACCAAAAATACCAAAAATATTATCTATCATCTCTATCAGATCTCACTCTCGTAAGTGACCGTGAAGGGATTGACAACCCCTAATTGCGTTGGTTGCGTTGAGCTATCGTTTTGTGTAGGTACGAGGGACTCGCGCATGGCCTCCTACTGGATTGATACCTTGGTTCTCAAAAACTGAGGGAAATACTTACGCTACTTTGCTGCATCGTCCTCTCCTCTTCGGGGAAATCCAACGCAGTGCTCAAGAGGTAGCAAGAAGAATTTCTGGCGCCGTTGCCGGGGAGTCTACGCAAAAGTCAACATACCAAGTACCCATCACAATCCCTATCTCCCGCACTACATTATTTGCCATTTGCCTCTCGTTTTCCTCTCCCCCACTTCACCCTTGCCGTTTTATTCGCCCTCTCTTTTCCGTTTGCCTTTTTCTCGCTTGCTTTTGTTTTGCTCGTGGGTTGGATTGCTTGCTTGTCACGATGGCTCAAGATAATACCAAATTGTGTGACTATACCAATACCAACAATAATGATTTCCTTAGCACTCCGATTGCCCTCTTGCCAATACTGACTCTTGTGAAATCAATACGGCTTTGTTGAATCTTGTTATGAAAGATCAATTCGCCGGCCTTCCTAGTGAAGATGTCGCTACTCATCTAAATAGCTTCGTTGATTTATGTGATATGCAAAAGAAGAAAGATGTCGATAATGATATTGTTAAATTGATGCTATTTCCTTTTTCGCTTAGAGATCGTGCTAAAGCTTGGTTTTTGTCTTTGCCTAAAAATAGTATTGACTCTTGGAACAAGTGCAAAGATGCTTTTATCTCTAAGTATTTTCCTCCCGCTAAGATCATCTCTCTTAGGAACGATATCATGAATTTTAAGCAACTTGATCATGAACATGTTGCACAAGCTTGGGAGAGAATGAAAGTAATGATACGAAATTGCCCTACTCATGGTTTGAATTTGTGGATGATTATACAAAAAAATTATGCCGGATTGAATTTTGCTTCTAGAAATCTTTTAGATTCGGCCGCGGGAGGCACTTTTATGGAAATCACTTTAGGAGATGCTACTAAACTCCTAGATAATATTATGGTTAATTATTCTCAATGGCACACTGAAAGATCTACTAATAAAAAAGTGCATGCGATAGAAGAAATCAATGTTTTGGGTGGAAAGATGGATGAACTTATGAAATTATTTGCTACTAAGAGTGTTTCTTCTGATCCTAATGATATGCCTTTGTCTACTTTGATTAAGAATAATAATGAATCTATGGATGTGAATTTTATTGGTAGGAATAATTTTGGTAACTACGCGTATAGAGGGAATTCTAATCCTAGGCCTTATCCTAGTAATCCTTCTAATAATTATGGAAATTCCTACAACAACTCTTATGGAAATTTTAATAAGATGCCCTCAGAATTTGAGACTATTGTTAAAGAGTTTATGAATTCGCAAAAGAATTTTAACGCTTTGCTTGGAGAGAAATTACTTAAAGTTGATGAATTGGCTAGGAACGTTGATAAAATTTCTCTTGATGTTGATTCTTTAAAACTTAGATCTACTCCTCCTAAGCATGATATCAATGAGTCTCTCAAAACCATGAGAATTCCCATTGATGACTGCAAGGAAAGAACCGCTAGGATGCGTGCTACGAAAGATGCCTTTATTAAAGCGTGTTCTTCCAATTCCTTTGAAAATCAAGATGAAGATCTAACAGTTATTGATGTGTCCCCTATTAAATCTTTGTTTTGCAATATGAATCTTGATGAAACTGAATATGATCCACCTTTACCTAGAAGACGTTCCAAAAATTCGGAGTATTTAGATCTTGATGATGAAATTGATAAAAGTGGGATTGAAAGGAATAAAACACTAGATGTTGCTAAACCCACTATATTGGATTTCAAGGAATTTAATCATGAAAGTTTCTCTTTAATTGATTGTATTTCCTTGCTGCAATCCGTGCTAAATTCTCCTCATGCTTATAGTCAAAATAAAGCATTTACTAAACATATCGTTGATGCCTTATGCAATCTTATGAAGAAAATTTTGAGTTGGAAGTTTCTATCCCTAGAAAACTTTATGATGAGTGGGAACCAACTATTAAAATTAAGATTAAGGATCATGAATTTTATGCTTTATGTGATTTGGGTGCTAGTGTCTCCACTATTCCCAAAACTTTGTGTGATTTGCTAGATTTCCGTGATTTTGATGATTGCTCTCTAAACTTACATCTTGCAGATTCCACTATTAAGAAACCTATGGGAAGAATTAATGATGTTCTTATTGTTGCAAATAGGAATTATGTTCCCGTAGATTTATCGTTCTTGATATTGATTGCAATCCTTCTTGTCCTATTATTCTTGGTAGACCTTTCCTTAGAACGATCGGTGCAATTATTGATATGAAGGAAGGGAATATTAGATTCCAATTTCCATTAAAGAAAGGCATGTAACACTTCCCTAGAAAGAAAATAAAATTACCATATGAATCTATCATGAGAGCCACATATGGATTTCCTACCAAAGATGGCAATACCTAGATCTATCCTTACTTTTATGCCTAGCTAGGGGCGTTAAACGATAGCGCTTGTTGGGAGGCAACCCAATTTTATTTTAGTTTTTTTTTGTTTTTGTTTCTGTTTAGGAATAAATAATCCATCTACCTTCTGTTTAGATGTGGTTTTATCTTTTAATTAGTGTTTGTGCCAAGTTAAACCTATAGGATCTTCTTGGATGATAGTTATTTGATCTTGCTGTAATTTCCAGAAACTTTCGGTTCGCGAAAACAATTATTAAAATTCACCAGAACGTGATAAAATAGTGATTCCAATTTCTGACGATCAATAAACAAATTTCCTAGGTCGTCCTATTTTGGCTGATTTTTTGAAGTTTCATAAGTTTGCGTTAGTTACAGATTACTACGGACTGTTCTGTTTTTGACAGATTCTGTTTTTCGTGTGTTGTTTGCTTATTTTGATGAATCTATGGCTAGTAAAATAGTTTATAATCCATAGAGAAGTTGGAATACAGTAGGTTTAACACCAATATAAATAAATAATGAGTTCATTACAGTAACTTGAAGTGGTCTTTTGTTTTCTTTCGCTAATGGAGCTCACGAGATTTCTGTTGAGTTTTGTGTTGTGAAGTTTTCAAGTTTTGGGTAAATTCTTTTGATGGATTATGGAACAAGGAGTGGCAAGAGCCTAAGATTGGGGATGCCCATAGCACCCCCAAGATAATCCAAGGACACCAAAAAGTCAAAGCTTGGGGATGCCCCGGAAGGCATCCCCTCTTTCGTCTACTTCCATCGGTAATTTTACTTGAAGCTATATTTTTATTCACCACATGATATGTGTTTTGCTTGGAGCGTCTTGTATGATTTGAGTCTTTGTTTTTTATTTTACCACAATCATCCTTGCTTTACACACCTTTTGAGAGAGCCATACATGAATTGGAATTTGATAGAATACTCTATGTGCTTCACTTATATCTTTTGAGCTTTATAGTTTTGCTCTAGTACTTCACTTATATCTTTTAGAGCACGGTGGTGGATTTGTTTTAAAGAATGATCTCTCATGCTTCACTTAGATTATTTTGAGAGTCTTAATAGCATGGTAATTTGCTTAATAATAATAATATGCTTGGTATTCAAGATTTGTAAAACTCTCTTTTGAGTGCGTTGAATGCTAAGAAAAGTTTGATGCTTGATAATTGTTTTGAGATATGGAGGTGATAATATCAAAGTCATGCTAGTAGAGTAATTGTGAATTTAAGAAGTGCTTGTGTTGAAGTTGGCAAGTCCCGTAGCATGCACGTATGGTAAACGTTATGTAACAAATTTGAAACATGAGGTGTTATTTGATTGTCCTCCTTATGAGTGGCGGTCGGGAACGAGCGATGGTCTTTTCCTACCAATCTATCCCCCTAGGAGCATGTGCGTAATGCTTTGGTTTTTGATGACTTGTAGATTTTTGCAATAATTATATGAGTTCTTTATGACTAATGTTGAGTCCATGGATTATACACACTCTCACCCTTCCATCATTGCTAGCCTCTTCGGTACCGTGCATTGCCCTTTCTCACATCGAGAGTTGGTGCAAACTTCACCGGTGCATCCAAACCCCGTGATATGATACACTCTTTCACACATAAACCTCCTTATATCTTACTCAAAATAGCCACCATACCTACCTATTATGGCATTTCCATAGCCATTCCGAGATATATTTCCATGCAACTTTCCACCATACCGTTCATCATGACACATTCATCATTGTCATATTGCTTAGCATGATCATGTAGTTGACATAGTATTTGTGGCAAAGCCACCGTTCATAATTCTTTCATACATGTCACTCTTGATTCATTGCATATCCCGGTACACCGCCGGAGGCATTCATATAGAGTAATACTTTGTTCTAGTATCGAGTTGTAATCATTGAGTTGTAAATAAATAGAAGTGTGATGATCATCATTCTCTAGAGCATTGTCCCAAGTGAGGAATAAAAAAAAGAGAAAGGCCATAAAAAAAGAGAAGGCCCAAGAAAAAAAATGAGAGAAAAAGAGAGAAGGGACAATGTTACTATCCTTTGCCACACTTGTGCTTCAAAGTAGCACCATAATCATCATGATAGAGAGTCTCTTGTTTTGTCATTTTCATATACTAGTGGGAACTTTTCATTATAGAACTTGGCTTGTATATTCCAACGATGGGCCTCCTCAAGCGCCCTAGTTCTTCGTGAGCAAGCAAGTTGGATGCACACCCACTTAGTTTCTTTTGTTGAGCTTTCATACATTTATAGCTCTAGTGCATCCGTTGCATGGCAATCCCTACTCCTTGCATTAACATCGATCGATGGGCATCACCATAGCCCATTGATTAGCCTCGTTGATGTGAGACCTTCTCCTTTTTTGTCTTCTCCACATAACCCCCACCATCATATTCTATTCCACCCATAGTGCTATATCCATGGCTCACGCTCATGTATTGCGTGAAGGTTTATGAGTTTGAGATTATTAAAGTATGAAACAATTGCTTGGCTTGTCATCGGGGTTGTGCATGATGAGAGCATTCTTGTGTGACGAAAATGGAGCATGACTAAACTATATGAATTTGTAGGGATAAACTTTCTTTGGCCATGTTACTTTGAGAGGACATAATTGCTTTGTTAATATGCTTGAAGTATTATTATTTTTATGTCAATATGACCTTTTGTCTTGAATCTTTCGGATCTGAACATTCATACCACAATTGAGAAGATTTACATTGAAATTATGCCAAGTAGCACTCCGCATCAAAAATTCTCTTTTTATCATTTACCTACTCGAGGACGAGCGGGAATTAAGCTTGGGGATGCCTGATACGTCTCCAACGTATCTATAATTTTTGATTGCTCCATGCTATATTATCTACTGTTTTGGACTATATTGGGCTTTATTTTCCACTTTTATATTATTTTTGGGACTAACCTATTAACCGGAGGCCCAGCCCGTAATTGCTGTTTTTTGCCTATTTGATGTTTCAAGAAGCAGAATATCAAACGGAGTCCAAACGGAATGAAACCTTCGGGAACGTGATTTTCTCATCAGATAAGATCCAGGAGACTTGGACCCTCCGTCAAGAAAGCCACGAGGCGGTCACGAGGCTGGAGGGCGCCCCCACCCTAGGGCGCGCCCCCTGCCTCGTGGGCCCCTCGAAGCTCCACCGATGTACTCCTTCCTCCGATATATACCTACGTACCCCCAAACGATCAGATACGGTTAACGATCAGATACTGAAGGAAATATGCCCTAGAGGCAATAATAAAGTTGTTATTTATATTTCCTTATATAATGATAAATGTTTATTGTTCATGCTATAATTGTATTAACCGGAAACTTAGTACATGTGACATAGACAAAACAGAGTGTCGCTAGTATGCCTCTACTTGACTAGCTTGTTAATCAAAGATGGTTAAGTTTCCTAGCCATAGACATGAGTTGTCGTTTGATGAACGGGATCACATCATTAGGGAATGATGTGATTGACTTGACCCATTCCGTTAGCTTAGCACTTGATCATTTAGTATGTTGCTATTGCATTCTTCATGACTTATACATGTTCCTATGACTATGAGATTACGCAACTCCCTAATACCAGAGGAACACTTTGTGTGCTATCAAACGTCACAACGTAACTGGGTGATTATAAAGATGCTCTATAGGTGTCTCCGATGGTGTTTGTTGAGTTGGCATAGATCGAGATTAGGATTTGTCACTCTGATTGTCGGAGAGGTATCTCTGCGCCCTCTTGGTAATGCACATCACTATAAGCCTTGCAAGAAATGTGACTAATGAGTTAGTTACATGATAATGCATTACTGAACGAGTAAAGAGACTTACCGGTAACGAGATTGAACTAGGTATTGAGATACCGACGATCGAATCTCGGGCAAGTAACATACCGATGACAAAGGGAACAACGCATGTTGTTATGTGGTTTGACCGATAAAGATCTGCGTAGAATAAGTGGGAGCCAATATGAGCATCCAGGTTCCACTATTGGTTATTGACCGCAGAGGTGACTCGGTCATGTCTGCATAGTTCTCGAACCCATAGGGTCCGCACGCTTAACGTTCGATGACGATCGGTATTATGAGTTTATGTGTTTTGATGTACCGAAGGTAGTTCGGAGTCCCGGATGTGATCACGGACATGACGAGGAGTCTCGAAATGGTTGAGACATATAGATGGATATATTGGACGGCTATATTCGGACACCAGAAGTGTTCCGGGTGAGTTTGGATAAAACTGGAGTGCCGTAGGGTTACCGGAACCCCCCCCCCCCCGGGGGAACTAATAGGCCTAGATGGGCCTTAGTGCAGAGAGAGAGGGGCGGCCAGGGCAGGCCGCGCGCCCCCTCCCCCTTGAGTCCGAATTGGACTAGGAGGGGGGCGGCGCCCCTGATGTCTACTACACAATCTTCTTCTTGTAGACGTTGTTGGGCCTCCAAGTGCAGAGGTTTGTAGGACAGTAGCAAATTTCCCTCAAGTGGATGACCTAAGGTTTATCAATCCGTGGGAGGCGTAGGATGAAGATGGTCTCTCTCAAACAACCCTGCAACCAAATAACAAAGAGTCTCTTGTGTCCCCAACACACCCAATTCAATGGTAAATTGTATAGGCGCACTAGTTCGGCGAAGAGATGGTGATACAAGTGCAATATGGATGGTAGATATAGGTTTTTGTAATCTGAAAATATAAAAACAGCAAGGTAGTAAGCGATAAAAGTGAGCGTAAACGGTATTGCAATGCTAGGAAACAAGGCCTAGGGTTCATACTTTCACTAGTGCAAGTTCTCTCAACAATAATAACATAATTGGATCATATAAATATCCCTCAACATGCAACAAAGAGTCACTCCAAAGTCACTAATAGCGGAGAACAAACGAAGAGATTATGGTAGGGTACGAAACCACCTCAAAGTTATTCTTTCGGATTGATCTATTCAAGAGTCCTTAGTAAAATAACACGAATCTATTCTTTCCGTTCGATCTATCATAGATTTCGTACTAGAATAACACCTTAAGACACAAATCAACCAAAACCCTAATGTCACCTAGATACTCCAATGTCACCTCAAGTATCCGTGGGCGTGATTATACGATATGCATCACACAATCCCAGATTCATCTATTCAACCAACACAAAGAACTTCAAAGAGTGCCCCAAAGTTTCTATCGGAGAGTCGAGATGAAAACGTGTGCCAACCCCTATGCATAGGTTCATGGGCGGAACCCGCAAGTTGATCACCAAAACATACATCAAGTGGATCGCGTGATATCCCATTGTCACCACAGATAAGCACGGCAAGACATACGTCAAGTGTCGTGGATTTGTCACGGCAGATGTCCTTAGTGTCAGGACTTAGTCATGAGGCCAATGCATCTATGAGGTAGCTTGAGAGGGGTTGATCGGGACGAGAGACGCAACACACAAGACAAGGATTTAGACAGCTTCGGGCTCCGGGAAACATCATCCGGTAATAGCCCTACATGCTGTTTGTGGCTAGGTCTCATTATGATCATGAGGGAGTCGCCGGTAAGCCGGCTCTTTGTGTCTAGCCCTAGAGATTGTTTCTTCTTGCTTGGTATCTCTTCCTCTTTGGGGTGCCCTGCCCCTCCTTATATAAGTTGAAGGGGCGGCTTACATGTAAAGTCCTATTAGGATTAGGACTAGTCTATTACAATTGGAATCCTAGTATGCCCCCTTAAGGGAAAACTCCTTATGCCTTTCCTCATAAACCGACCCACCATAACATCAGCCGGTCTTCTGGGCCTTGGGCCTAGTCTTCTATCTGACCCGCCGTTAGGGCCATCCGTGAGTCGCCAGGCTCGTGAGTCGCCACTTAGGCGGGTTACCAATGAAAACGCCAAGCCCGACCAGGTCATACTTCCGGCCGGGTCATACTTCCGGCCGGGTCATACCGCGGGGTATATCCCCGACATTAGCCCCCAGTTTAGTTTGGATTTATCCATGTTAAACTGATCGTGTAAAATAAACACAATAACAAACTTGATAGGTTGTGCTCCGGGTTAAATATTTTCCTGAACCGGCACCTGATCATCTCTAAGTCCTTGTCATTTCCTCCTGGATGCATACTCAAGATCTTATAGCAAATCTCTTTTAACAGATATGTCCAAACCTTCCCAATGCAAAAAATCCAGGCACTTCTTCTAAAAAATCCGGGTCAATAGGCCAGCTTCATAACCAATTTGCTGACATTGGCTCTTGTGGAGAAATATTATAAGAAATAATCCATTTGAGTCGGCCTTCAATGCTCTGATACCAATTGAAAGGATCGATATGGTTGACTAGAGGGGGGGGGGTGAATAGGCAACTAACAATTTTTAAGCTTTTCTTTAACAAATTAAACCTTGCGACAAAATAGGTTGTCTAGATATGCAACTAAGAGGACAACCTATATGATGCAATGACAACTAGCACACAAGCAAGCAATAGAAACAACACAAGTAAGCTTGCAAGAGTAAAGGCACGAAATAACCAAGAGTGGAGCCGGTGAAGACGAGGATGTGTTACTGAAGTTCCTTCCTTTTAAAGGGAAGTACGTCTCCGTTAGAGCGGTGTGGAGGCACAATGCTCCCCAAGAAGCCACTAGGGCCACCGTAATCTCCTCACGCCCTCACACAATGCGAGATGTCGTGATTCCACTATTGGTGTCCTTGAAGGCGGCGACCGAACCTTTACAAACAAGGTTGGGGCAATCTCCACAACACTTGGAGGCTCCCAACACCACCACAAAGCTTCACCACAATGGAGTATGGCTTCGAGGTGACCTCAACCGTCTAGGGTGCTCAAACACTCAAGAGTAACAAGATCCTCTAGGGATAAGTGGGGGGAATCGAATATCTCTTGGTGGAAGTGTAGATCGGGCCCTTGTCACCCAATCGCGAGCAAATCAACAAGTTTGATTGGCTAGGGAGAGAGATCGGGCCAAAATGGAGCTTGGAGCAACAATGGAGCTTGGAAATGGAAGAGGTAGTCAACTAGAGGTAGGAGACGCCCCTTTTATAGTCAAGGAAGAGATCCAACCGTTATCCACAAGTTCAGCCTGCGACATGCGGTACTACCGCTCCAGGAGCGCGGTACTACCGCAAGGCCACGCGGTACTACCGTGGAGGGCCACGGTACTTCTGCGGTAGCAGCAGAGGCCGGGACTAGCCTGACTAAGAGCAGCACTACCGCTTGCGCGGTACTACCGCTCCCCCTTGCGGTACTACCGCAAGGCAGGAAAGTCAAAGCCTACGAAGAGCGCGGATGAAATAAAATACATCCGTGCCTACTTCCGCTGAAAATGAAACAGTGCAACAATGCGACGCGGTACTACCGCGCACGAGGCGTGGTACTACCGTTGAGGCGCGGATGTAAAAAATTACATCCGCTCCTACTGCCGCGACACAGCGGTACAAGGTATGAGGGCCACGGTACTACGACTCCAAGGGAGCGGTACTACCGTGGCCACCCGCGGTACTACCGCGCATGACGTGCGGTACTACCGTGTGGGCACGGATGTAAAAAATTACATCCGCCCTACCACCGCATCGAGCAGCACTAGGCACAGGGGCTACGGTACTAAGGCTCCAGAGGAGCGGTACTACCGTGACCCCCAGCGGTACTACCGCAGGTGCTTGCGGTACTACCGCTCCATAGAGCAGTACTACCGCAAGTACAACAGTAGCCGTCAGATCACACACAACTAGGATAACGGAGAGACGCTCCAAAGTGCAACGGAAAGGAAAGACATGTGTACGTGTTGATTCCACCCGAACCTTTCTGACGCGGACCCCCTCTTAATAGTACGGCTCTCCTACGACTCAAATCCACCAAAGAGAAACGTAGAACAACGCCGTCTTCAATAGTCTTCGAGGGGCACCGAATCGTCTCGTGCCTAGTGATGAAGCATCTGAGAAACTCAAGGCACACGATTAGTCCGCAAAAGCATTGTCATCAATCACCAAAACACTTAAGGGATAAATATGCCCTTACAATCTCCCCCTTTTTGGTGGATTGATGACAATACGGGATTTGCACATAGATGAGATAATATTGAGCAAAGGCAAACCCCTCCTCTCTAGAATATAGACGGGCTCCCCCTAGATGTGTGCAACCTGGATGGATGCTTTGGACTGCATAGCACACAAACTAGGATCACCACTCCCCCTATATTTTAGAGACAAAGGCACGATAAGTAACATCTAAGCAGATCATAGCACAAAGGTAGCACAATATATCACAAGCTCGCTAAGATAGATAGAGTGCATGTGTCTTACACCATATGAAGAAAAAGCAACTGAAACGAGGTTCAAACGAGGTTTAAATGAGAACGAGAAAGCAGCAAACACACCAAACATGAACGACTACACACGACTCGCAAATCCCTACACTCTCTCCCCCTTTGGCATCGAGACGCCAAAAAGGCAGAGAGGACACCTACACACAAGAGGTGGCTCAAGCAGTAGGGAACTCATCCCAACCCTCTCCGTCGGACTCCTCGGCAGCAGGGATGGTATCCTCGACGTCCTCCTCAGAATCAGTCCACCTGTAGCCTTGCTTCTCCATCCACTCGGCCTCTAGAGTGATGTGATCCTCAGAACCACCAGACACCTCCTCGTTATACAGCTGCAAGATCTTCTTGTCCCGGTGGCGACTCTCCTTAGAAGCCACGTGAGTCCTATACTGTCCCTTGGCTTGCATGCAGAAAAGAGTCTTCATCTTGTCCTTCAGCTTCTTGGCCCACGAAGGCATAGAGGAACTCTGGGAAGGCCGAGCAGCACGGCCCTCAGCAACATCCTCGGCGCCAGCATCCTCCTCATCAACAGCAGCCCTAGCAGCAGACGCCTCAGCACGAGTAGTAGTGTTGGCCCAGTTGGGCTTGACACACAGACAAATGGATTCATGGCGAATCCAGTCTGGAGCAAGGAACTCCTCACCAGGGAACATCTTCTCCCAAGTCTTCGAGATCAGCAGAAACAGATAAGGCCCATAGATAGGCACCTTACGGTTGAACACTGCAAACCGAAGCTCACACCACATGATGTGTGAGACATTAAGTGGCTGAGTGTGAGACAAACGAGCCTCCTCGCAAATGAGCATCATATCCACCATATAGGCATGAACCTTGTCCTTGTCACCAATGCGAGGGAACAAGGAGTTGCGGAAGATGCGATACATGATATCCAGAAAAGAGTTGAGCACCAACCCCGTCTTGCCATTGGCGAGTGCCTTCTCAACATAGTATGGCGCAAGATTGTCCTTGTTGGCAGACATAGAATTGGCATGGGGGCGAACACCCATGGGAGTGTCGAGCCCGTCATCAGGAACCTGGAGCAAATCCATGAACTCCTTCCAGTAGCAGATCGACCACGACCATTGGTCATCCAGTCATCCTCCGCTCCTCATCGAGTGAAAGTATCTCGAGGCAAAGAACCCGACAGATAAGCTCGGGGTCATAATCAAGGTGAAAGGATATCACATGCTCAATACCAAACTGCTCCACCAAGTCCGAGCTCTCCAAAGTACTCACGGAACTTGTCCTTCCGCATGTGATGCATATCAATCCATTTCACATCCATGTAGGTATTACGCTTGTTTTGATGACATCCAAATAGGTGAGAGTCTGCTGCTTGTTCCAAAACAGCTCACAACCTCCGATGTAAGAACGAGGGTTCACATACGGGTGGAGTTGCCTGAGACGGACGTACTCAGATTGGGGTATCTCGTCCATGCCCTTAGCGGGCTCCTTGTTCTTGCTAGCTGATGTCTTGACATGGCGCTTGGGGGCAGAGGAGACCTCTGGAGCTTCACCTGGGTTGCGCAAACGCTTGGAGCCGGTGTCACGACTGGGATTGGAACGGCGAGAACCACCACCTGAGACACAAACGCAAAACACCAACGAAACACAAAGAGGATCAATGCGAAGACCACGGCAAAGCACAAGAAACACATAGAAAGTATACGTGAAAGTTGTCATGAGATAGATGTGAGCCACGGTAGTACTGCCAGAGCCTACGGTACTAAAATTTTAGTACCGCTCCAGGTCGCGGTAGTACCGTGCGAGGCGCGGTAGTACCGTGGTTGGAGCGGTAGTAAGGTGTTAGTGCCGCAGTGAGCGCGGTAGTACCGCGCCAGACGGGCGGTAGTACCGGACAAGCGGTAGTTCCGCGCCAGACGGGCGGTAGTACCGCGTCGCGTCAGATCCAAACGTTAGTTCGAATCTGAAAAGAACCGCGAAACCATGGCGGCGCTACGGTGATCAAATCTAGCACAGGACAAAAATACAAGTATAATTCCTACGCAAAGCTACTCTCCTTCATCCTACTCTTGCATAGAAAGAGCCTAAGAATCTCTAGAACACACAAGTCTCCCCAAAAAACCTAGAGGCAAAGAACTCAACAAAACGAGAAGAGGTTGGGGAAAGACCTAGGTGTGACACTCCAAAATTTTTCCTTTGGTTTGCTTCAAAATTTTGTTGGATTTTAAAGGAGGTCTCCAAAACCCTTCCAAAAATCTCTATCAAAAGCTTTTTCCCTCTGGCAAATATTTTACTTTTGCATCTCCTTCAACCCTGGTGTTTGGTTTTTAAATTTTTCTTCTGATTGCCCTCTTCTCGAGAATTCAAGAAAAATCTTTGAAGTTTATTTTCTTTCAAAAAGAAACTCTAGGAGTTTTTCATCCTCTCCCATATTTGAAATCATTCATGATTTGGCCATGCACCACATGGTAAAATCTTCCCAAATATATCTCCTTCCACTTTGGGCAATCCAAACATTCTGTCTCAACTAGTTCAACCCTCTTCTGAATTTTTATTTCATTTAATTCTCTCCCAAATCTTTTCGGTCTATTATTTTGAGCCTAGGTAATTTGCAAAGCAAGTACCTTAATGCATTTGAGTTTTGACCTCAAACCAACTCCCTTGGATAGTCCTTGGTACCCACAACCTAGAACTATCAAGATCCACTCCTCTTCTGTTCAAAAATTTCAAATTATAGTCTCTGCAAGTTTGGACCAGATTTGCCAAATTTGGTGAAATTCATATCTACACTACTCCAAAAATTCCACAAATATTCAGGCAACCTCTAGATGCAATGAGAGGCACCTCCACCAAAAATCAGCTCAAGGAAAAATCCCTACATGCCTGGATCATTCTGTGAACACCTTGCATGCATCGCTTCGCTCATTTTCGTTAAGTTCGAGTTTCGATGTCGATCTTCGCCGTAAATTCAGTCACATGCTCACAGCAGCACTTGGCACGCTGCTCACGGCCTAGCTTGCTTGTCCGGAGCCTCACACAGCGCTGCTTGGCGCGTTCTCGCCGTCGGTGGCACCTTTGCCCGCTGCTGCCGGCGTGTCTTGCGGCGGCGAACCACCGAAGCGGCCGACGGGGAGCGAACGGCGCATAACGCCGTTCGCGCCGCCCAAACCCCCGGTGGCTCAGCGTGGCTATTTCTCGCCAACAAGACGATGCAGCACCGTCGCCGTGGCTGCACGCACTGAGCATGCTCCTCGCCGCCGGGCCCAAGCGCCGCCTGTTCCGCCTAGCTCCCCTAAGCAACCAAATCCCGACGCGGTTAGCACCTAAACGGAACCAGGGAACACCCACGACGACGCTCAACCTCTGAACCCTCCCGTGCAACCACAGCGCCGCCGTAATCACCTCGCTGGAGAACCCCGTTCTCGGCAACTGCCTTGGGTCGGCTATATATAGCACCCCGAGCTTGCTCTCGCCCCCGCACACCTCCACTACCTCTCCAGACCTCGCCAAGTCCCTGGAAGGGCCACGGTGAGCTCTCCTTCCCCGACTCCGGCCACTTAGTTCCGCCTCGACCTCCACCGTGATTCACTCCGGTGAGGTCATCTCCGGCGCCCTAACCTCGTCAGATACCTTCTCATGCTATCGCGAGTCTAACCCCCTCCTCAATTCCACCTCCGAGGTCTCTCCGACGAGGTCCACGACCACCCGAATTGCTGTCCGCCGGAGCAAGCGTCGCCGCCGACGTGGGACTCGCCGGCGACCAACACCACCTCCCACAGACGCGGAATGGCGCCCTGAACACGGAGGTACTCTCCGATCTCCCTGCTTCGCCGTGGATCGCCGCCGGCGACCACCGCGGCTCTCGGGCGCCGACGAGCCCCGACTCCCTCGTTTGAAATTTCAAACCTGACGGGTGGGACCCGCCCATCAACCTCTCCTTTGTTTTTTTTGATTCGTTTACTGAAAGCGTACTTTGGCAAATACGCTTCCACTCTGAACCGCTTTTTCTGGATTTTTCGCAAAGCCCTCGAAGTTTTCGTTTCATTACAGATGGGTCCTTGGGTTAAAACCCTTATAACTTTTTAACAGAAAGGAATTTTTGAGTGATTCTTTTTCGGTCCTCTTCAAATTTTTGTCTAGTTTTTTATCATATTTATTTGAAAAATATTTGGACCAACTTTCTGTACCCCACAGTATTTACGTTAGCGCGTGTATTTTTGTGTACCGTAGATACCGAAGGAGGTGACGGAACCGCGAACTTCGCCGAGCTAGACCCCGACTACTCCGAACCAGGCAAGCAAAGTTTGAACTTTTGATATGATGAGTGTCTGAGCATGTTTGCATTATTTTTGTATCATGTCATATCGTTGACCCAGTGTCAACCTAAATCGGTCAGATTCCCGTCCGTCTTCCCTTCCGTACTACCACCTGTTTCCCGCAAGGGATACGGCTTAGAAGGTTGCAAACCACTTCCTGGTACACACCAAATCGAGAGCGGGATGAAGGTTCCATGGCCCTGGATTAAAGCCTTTCATCCGTCAGGGGCATGGGTGTTTCCGGTTGAACCGAGAGGGGGCACCCCTTACGGTAGCGTAGAATAAATTTGATCCCATGCTATTCGAGATTGTGATCTCCCGCCTCAAAGTTTTTCTTAAACGTTGTGTAGGGTGATTCCTGGCAACATGAGGTATGATGGGTGTGTACTAGCTAGTTGTGTTTCCTCTGAAATACCAGAACGGAACTAGTCCTTCGTGACTACGAAATCCGCTGGCTGTGGACAATTTTGGTACAAACTCGCAGAGTCAAAATTTTGAATTCATCTTATTCATATCCAAGTACCGTGTTCATCTCATCTCGCCGAAAGTGTCGGCCTCGGTGACAGAACTCGAGAGAACCATTTGAGTATCAAATGTTTATTTTCCGTGAATGGACTAACCCGCTTATTGTCTTGTGATGAATATTTTCCGTGAGCACTATATCTTGTCGCCATTTGAATAATGTATTATAAGCCCTTTCTGCGATGTCGCTCAGACGTCCGACTGCAGCATTGTTGTTATTTAAATTCATTATAAGCCCTTTCTGCGATGTCGCCGACGTCCGATCATTGCGGCATTGTTGTTATTCAAATTCATTATGAGCCCTTTCTGCGATGTCGCCGGACGTCCGATCGCGCCATTGCTGTTATTTATTTTATTATAAGCCCTTTCGTGATGTCGCCGACGTCCGATCGCTGCATTGTTATTACTTTCATTATAAGCCCTTTTTGTGATGTCGCCAGACGTCCGATCATGCACGCATGCATTTTTATTTCAATATAAGCCCTTTATGAGGTGTCGCCAGCGCTCGATCGTGGCATGTTTTGCTTATTTATTCACCCTTCGAGGCGCCGCTCGCATAATTCGATCGGTTTTGAGTTTGTCTTTGTCCTCTTTGGTTTTCGAGCGGACTACCGCCGATCCCTTCTTATTTATTTTGCTATACTGTTTTAATTGAGCATTGATAAGATTAACCATGTCGCATTCATGCATTCATTTGTTATATCTTTTGTCCGAACTGTCTTGCGAGTACTTTCATAGTACTCACCGGCTTGTTGATTTGGCCGATGTCGTGGCGATCTCATGGATGAAGAGTTCGATAGCGAGTCCGACGCCTAGAGGAATCCCAGTCAGTCTCGTGCGACCCCTGGATTAGTCAGTGTGATATATCTGCTTTCGCTACCCAAAAAAATTCATCGAGCCTCACCTCGACGCTTGATGAGCCGCCAGTGCAGTATATTTATTAACCACTCCGCTGTGTTATTCCACCAACCACGCATACTCCGGGTCAGTAGTATTTCCACCCCACACCTTTGTGCCATATCCGCCTTCATGTATAATTATTGGCGTGTTGTAATAATGGGTTGAGCATCTCTAGTCCGACCCCTGTAATATTGTAATGCTACTGGCTTCTTGTATCAAAGTTTTGTCTACCGATATGGAGGATTTTTCCCCATATTGGATTTCATAGGTCGGTTGTTCAATAAATATTTTTATTGAAAAACCGGTCGTGACAAGCTTGGTATCAGAGCCAGGCTAACTGTAGGAAGCCACTAGGTGCGATCGCTAATCAGTTATTAGCATAATAGAGCTATTTATTTTTTTTCACAAATGTAGTCAATTTCTGACAGTCAGCATAAATCTATGATTTGACTACTCAGGATTTTTGCCTACTTTTGTAGATGGCCGACAACGACTGCGAGTCGCAAATGTTCGCCAACATGCCCGATGGGTCCATCAAGCTTCTCTCCTTCATCGTCCAGGTCGCGATGGGGCCAGATGTGCGCCCAGTCTTCTCCCTCTCTCAGCACAAGATCAATGACCGTCTAACCATGCACCAAGCCACGATGGAATTCAAGAGAGGACGAGTTGAGCGTTACCGGTTCGGTGGGAGAGCCATGCCCACAGAGAAGCACGCACTGCAGATGGCAGCCCGTGAGGCGATAGCTTGTCTCAGGGATATCCTTCCTTCGATGAAGACTCGTCGCTACCGCTACCTGCCATGTCACGTGCCATACACCTGCCACTACGTGTTCTCTTGCCCCAGAGGAGAATGGGACGAGGCTTTTGAGATGCTCATCGAGTATCTCCGGGCTTTGGAGGCAGCCTTCGACAACCTGGTGGACGACTTTGTAGCTGCCTGCATGGACTCGGTCCATGGCTGTGCCGCCAACAGGAGGGAGCTCCTGCGCGCCGCACCGCCACTGACTTTCGTCTCGTCATCAGCATCTTTCGCTCCTACTGCTCGCACCGCTACTCGTCGCCTACCTACCACGAAGGAGTTCAACCATGTCATTGCGCCTACTCCGGTTCGTTCTACACCACCCCTCGTGCCCGCTCAGATTCGAGTTGTCCCACACAGGGCACCTGCTCCACCAACTCCGCACAGCACCTCTCGTCTGGAGCCTATCTCCGAAGAGGAGGTTGAGTCCCCAGCCTCTCTACGCCTCACCCTTGGCAGGCCAAGAGAAATCCTTACCATCTCCGACTAAGTACGCTTAGCCGCCATGCGATGTACCGACTTGTACGGTATGTTTATATGTAAATAGGCTGTGAGAAGTAGTTTGTTTGCGCATCATGTAGGATCTGGAGGAGTGCACTAGACTAAATAACATGTCAGGATTTATGTACGCATATCCTGAGTGATGTATTGTATAATTACTGCTTGCGTGTAAGATATGAAATGGTCAGCCCTTCTCCGTGCGCAAACATATTTTCTCTTGAAAAATCTTGGAGCATTTGCAAATTTTTGCATCCTCTTGAATTTATTGATTTTTGCGGCTCAATTTCTTTTCTTATGAGTGTCTCAAAATATATCCCCAGAGTAAACTATGTCTCGTCCTTGGACGCGCTCCATGCCAACTCCGACAGAGGAAAATTATGGCACACCTCCAGGTAACAATTTCACACAGGGACAGACAAGTCAACAGGACAGTGAAACGGCACTTTCCCAAATGTGCCTTCTTTATGAACAAAGTCAGCAGCAACATCAGGAAATACTGAACCAAGTCATCAATATGGGAAATCACCGTGGACAGTATCAACAGCAATCAAAATTATCTGAGCTACAGAAGACACGTCCCCAAACATTTTCTCACACTGACAAACCTCTGGAAGCCGAGGACTGGCTTCGAGACATGGAGAGAAAATTAATTATCGCCCAGTGTTCAGACCTTGAGAAAGTGCTTTATGCTCCGTGACTATCTCACCGGAGCAGCCGCATCGTGGTGGGAAAATTTCCTACACATGCACCCCAACGAAAATAATATATCATGGGAGGAATTTAAAGAAGGTTTTCATGGGGCACATATTCCTAAGAGTCTTATGAAGATCAAAAAGAGAGAATTTGATGACCTCAAGCAAAGAACAATGACAGTGTCAGAATACAACAGTCAGTTTACCCTGCTGTCTCGCTACGCCAACGAGGAACGATGTCGAGAAAACAAAAGATGGAGAAATTCCTAGGCGGTCGACACCGCGCTTAAATGTCAATTGGTCGTACACACATTTCCAGATTTTAAGACGCTGGTGGATAAGGCCATTACCTTGGAAAATGAGAGACGCAGCTTAGAAGATTTCCGCAAGCGGAAGAGGGACCAGACTAAACACGTCCGCAATCACCGCAGCAAGACAGATGTTCAGAAAAACTGGACACCCAAACCCACGACAAACGTCTCACGCCCAATCAAGAATTTCCACGCAAGGGACAAGGAGTTCACATACCACCCAGGCGTTACTGTTACGCTTAGGAGAAGAAGGGCACTATGCCAAGCAGTGCCCCAAGCCAAGGAACTCGACCCCAAAGCCGAACAACGGAAGCAATAATTCGGCACCAAAGCGCAACAATTTTAACCCAAATAACAACCACAGGAAGGGTCATCTGAACCACGTGACCAAAGAGGAAGCACAAATGTCCCAGATATCGTACTCGCACGCGTTCCTGTCAACACAATACCTGCCATGGTTTTGTTTGATTTCGAGCTTCTCACTCGCTCATTTGAAAAGTTTTGCTTTGCAAAATAATTTTCGATGCTTCCCTTGGGAAAATCTATGATCGTCAAGTCCCCTCGAATTAAGCAAGTTACACAGAATTATTGCAAGGGTGTGGTTATCGAGTTTGAAGGGTTGAAGTTTCACGCAAATCTTATCGTGTTGGAAAACAAAGGACTGGATGTCATCTTAGGGATGGATTGGTTAACCACCAACAAAGGTTTTATTGACTGCTTCAACAGGACCGTAATTCTCACCCATCACCACGGGAAGACCATAAAGGTTTCAGCCAAGGAAAGAAAAATATCCCGGCAACCGAGATTGAACAAGGTGGATATTTCTGAATTGAGCAAGGTTCCAGTAGTGTGTGAATTTCCAGATGTATTCCCCGAAGAACTACCAGGCATGCCACCAGATCGAGAGATAGAATTCAGCATTGAGCTAGCACCCGGAACCGCCCCCATATACAAGAAACCATACAGAATGGCACCATCCGAATTGGTAGAACTGAAGAAGCAAATAAAGTAATTGTTGGAAAAAGGGTACATACGAGCCAGTTCCTCACCTTGGGGTTCACCAATTTTGTTTGCCAAAAAGAAGGATGGAACGCTAAGATTGTGCATAGACTATCGAGCTCTAAACATGGTCACAGTCAAGAACAAATATCCGATGCCACGAATAAATGATTTATTCGATCAACTCGCTAAGGCCAAGGTGTTCTCAAAGATTGACTTGAGATCGGGATACCATCAACTGAAAGTACGAACCGAAGATATTCCCAAGACAGCTTTCACCTCCAGATATGGATTGTACGAGTTCACCGTAATGCCATTCGGACTTACAAACGCATACAAGATATTTTGTTCACCTCATGAACAAAGTATTCATGAAGTTTATGGATAAGTTTGTTGTGGTATTTATCGATGATATTCGGTATACTCCAAAACACCGGAGAGCACGCTGAACATCTTCGAATTGTACTAGGAGAACTCAGAAACATCAATTGTACGCTAAATTCAGCAAGTGTGAATTTTGGCTAAGGCAACTAGGTTTTACGGGCCACGATCGACTCAAGAAGGTATCGCCGTGGACCGAAAAAAGTCAAGGCCGATTTATGGAAGCCGCCCTTGACGTGACGGATGTCTGAAGTTTCTTGGGTATGGCAGGATACTACCAAGATTTATTGAAGGATTCTCCACCATAGCAAAGCCAATGACGCAACTACTCAAGAAAGACAGGAAGTTTGAATGGACAGAAGCTTGCGAGAAAAGTTTCCAAGAACTGAAGAGGAAACTGACGACAGCACCAGTGCTAATTGTGCCAGATATACACAAAAATTTTGAGGTATTTTGTGACGCATCTCGAAAAGGCCTCGGGTGCGTATTGATGCAAGAAGGCAAGGTTGTTGCATATGTTTCCAGACAACTTCGCAAACATGAGGAAAATTATCCTACACATGACCTGGAATTAGCAGCAGTGATTCATGCACTCAAGGAATGGAGACACTTTTTACTTGGTAATCGTTGTGAAATATACACAGACCACAAAAGCCTCAAGTATATTTTCACACAACCAGAACTAAATTTACAGCAGCGACGCTGGTTGGAATTAGTAAAGGATTATGATGTTGGGATCCACTACCACCCAGGCAAAGCAAATGTTGTAGCAGATGCTCGAGTGGAACCCCATCCGGACAACGACAAAGATGCCGGACTTAAGACCTGAATTCCAGCAGGAATTGCAAAGCTCAACTGATGGTGGTCACCGAAAGCAGTGTGTCAAACTTAGAATTACAGCCTACCCGATGGAGAAGGTTAAAGAGGCTCAACGTGGACACCCCAAAGCATTGAAGGCATAAAACGGAAGATGAAGTTGGGCAAGGCCTCGAATTCATTATTGATGAGCAAGGAATATTGTGGTGCGGGAATAGGCTTTATGCCAAATATCCATGACCTTAAACAGCAAATCCTGGCTGAAGGCCACACCGCCCATATTCAATCCATCCCGGAGGAACAAAATGTACAAAGATCTTAGGAAACATTTTGGTGGCATGGTATAAAAAGAGACATAGCCACGTTTATTGCATGTTGTGACTCTTGTCAACGCATCAAGGCCGAGCACCAGAAACCGACCGGGCTATTGCAACCAA
The DNA here is from genome assembly GCA_021605205.1 of Aegilops longissima. NCBI lineage: Eukaryota > Viridiplantae > Streptophyta > Magnoliopsida > Poales > Poaceae > Aegilops > Aegilops longissima. The sequence goes on along the minus strand of CM038676.1, from coordinate 437,751,976 downwards.
ATAAGATACCCGAGTGGAAATGGGACGAGATTGGAATGGATTTTATTGTTGGACTACCTCGGTCACGACACGGACATGATGCCATATGGGTCATCACTGATAGAATGACTAAAGTAGCACACTTCATCCCCGTGAAGACAACACACACCACTCAGAAGCTTGCTAGGCTCTACCTTTCCCGTATCGTTTGCTTACATGGAGTCCCAAAGAAAATAATTTGGACAGAGGCACTCAATTGCCTCCGGTTTTGGGATCACTTACTACAAGCTCTGGGAACTCAGCGGCATTCAAGACCGCATACCATCCCAGACGGATGGGCAAACCGAGCGAGTAAACCAGATTCTAGAAGATATTTGAGAGCATGTGTCCTCACCTATGGGACCAGTTGGGAGGAGAGCTTACCATACGCAGAATTCACATATAACAACAGCTATCAGTCCAGCCTGCAAATGGCACCATTTGAAGCTCTGTACGGACGAAGATGTCTTACCCCGCTAAATTGGTCGGAAACCGGAGACAGCCATATCTTCGGCCCAGACCTGCTCAAAGAGGCTGAAGATAAGGTCAAGGTGATTAAGGACCGACTCAAGACAGCCCAAAGCCAACAAAAGAGTTATTACGATCAGAAGCATCGTGGAGTCAATTTTGAACCCGGTGAATTTGTGTACCTACGAGTATCCCCTATGAGAGGCCTGCACCGATTCAAGATTAAAGGGAAACTAGCACCAAGATTCATCGGACCTTTCTGCATAGTAGCACGAAGAGGCATAGTGGCCTACCAGCTAGACTTACCCGAAGAATTATCCAACATCCATGACGTATTCCACGTCTCCCAATTGAGGAAGTGCGTAAGCAACCAAGAGAAACAAGTACCCCATATAAACATTGACGTGCAACCAGACCTTACTTATCGGGAGTATCCGACAAAAATCTTGGAAGAGTCAGAAAGGAGAACCCGACAGAAAACCATCAAGTTCTTCAAAGCTTAGTGGGGCAACCACACCGAGAGTGAAGCCACTTGGGAAAGAGAGGATTTCCTTCGGGCGGAGTACCCACAATTATTTGAGGATCAACTGGAATCTCGGGGACGAGATTTTTCCTAAGGGGGTAGGTGTTGTGACACTCCAAAATTTTTCCTTTCGTTTGCTTCAAAATTTTGTTGGATTTTAAAGGAGGTCTCCAAAACCCTTCCAAAAATCTCTATCAAAAGCTTTTTCCCTCTGGCAAATATTTTACTTTTGCATCTCCTTCAACCCTGGTGTTTGGTTTTTAAATTTTTCTTCTGATTGCCCTCTTCTCAAGAATTCAAGAAAAATCTTTGAAGTTTATTTTCTTTCAAAAAGAAACTCTAGGAGTTTTTCATCCTCTCCCATATTTGAAATCATTCATGATTTGGCCATGCACTACATGGTAAAATCTTCCCAAATATATCTCCTTCCACTTTTGGCAATCCAAACATTCTGTCTCAACTAGTTCAACCCTCTTCTGAATTTTTATTTCATTTAATTCTCTCCCAAATCTTTTCTGTCTATTATTTTGAGCCTAGGTAATTTGCAAAGCAAGTACCTTAATGCATTTGAGTTTTGACCTCAAACCAACTCCCTTGGATATTCCTTGGTACCCACAACCTAGAACTATCAAGATCCACTCCTCTTCTGTTCAAAAATTTTAAATTATAGTCTCTGCAAGTTTGGACCAGATTTGCCAAATTTGGTGAAATTCATATCTACACTACTCCAAAAATTCCACAAATATTCAGGCAGCCTCTAGATGCAATGAGAGGCCCCTCCACCAAAAATCAGCTCAAGGAAAAATACCTACATGCCTGGATCATTCTGTCGAACACCTTGCATGCACTGCTTCTGTTCATTTTCAGTTAAGTTCAGAGTTTCAGTGTCGATCTTCGTCAGAAATTCAGTCACATGCTCACAGTGCACTTGGCACGTTGCTCACGGCCTAGCTTGCTTGTCCGGAGCCTCACACGCATGCTTGCGCGTTCCTGGCGTCGGTGGCACCCTGGCCCGCCTGCGCCGGCGTGTCTTGCGGTGGCCGAACCACCGTAGCGGCCGACAGGGAGCAGAACGGCGCATAACGCCGCTCGGCGCCGCCTAAACCCCCGGTGGCTCAGCGTGGCCATTTCTCGCCAGCGACGATGCAGCACCGTCGCCGTGGCGCTGCACGCACAGAGCGTGCTCCCTGCCGCCGACGGGCCCGCGCCGCCCTGTTCCGTCGAGCTCCCCCTAAGCAACCAAATCCCGACGCGGTTAGCACCTAAATGGAACCAGGGAACACCCACGACGACGCTCAACCTCTGAACCTCCTGCAACCACAGCGCCGCCAGAATCACCTCGCCGGAGAACCCCGTTCTCGGCAACCGCCTCGGGGCGGCTATATATAGCACCCCGAGCTTGCTCTCGCCCCCGCACACTTCCACTACCTCTCCAGACCTCGCCAAGTTATGAATAATGTATTATAAGCCCTTTCTGCGATGTCGCTCAGACGTCCGACTGCGGCATTGTTGTTATTTAAATTCATTATAAGCCCTTTCTGCGATGTCGCTCAGACGTCCGACTGCGGCATTGTTGTTATTTAAATTCATTATGAGCCCTTTCTGCGATGTCGCTCAGACGTCCGACTGCGGCATTGCTGTTATTTATTTTATTATAAGCCCTTTACGTGATGTCGCCAGACGTCCGATCGCGGCATTGTTATTACTTTCATTATAAGCCCTTTACGTGATGTCGCCAGACGTCCGATCATGCACGCATGCATTTTTATTTCAATATAAGCCCTTTATGAGGTGTCGCTCAGACGCCCGACTGTGGCATGTTTTGCTTATTTATTCACCCTTCGAGGCGTCGCTTCAGACACCCGATCGGTTTTGAGTTTGTCTTTGTCCTCTTTGGGTTTTCGAGCGGACTACCGCCGATCCCCTTCTTATTTATTTTGCTATACTGTTTTAATTGAGCATTGATAAGATTAACCATGTCGCATTCATGCATTCATTTGTTATATATTTTGTCCGAACTGTCTTATAGTACTTTCATAGTACTCACCGGCTTGTTGATTTGGCCGATGTCGATGAAGGCGATCTTATGGATGAAGAGTTCGATAGCGAGTCCGACGCCTAGAGGAATCCCAGTCAGTCTCGTGTGACCCCTGGATTAGTCAGTGTGATATGTCCGCTTCCGCTACCCAAAAAAATTCATCGAGCCTCACCTCGACGCTCGATGAGCCGCCAGTGCAGTAGATTTATTAACCACTCCGCTGTGTTATTCCACCAACCACGCATACTCCGAGTCAGTAGTATTTCCACCCCACACCTTTGTGCCATATCCGCCTTCATGTATAATTATTGGCGTGTTGTAATAATGGGTTGGGCATCTCTAGTCCGACCCCTTGTAACATCCCAAATTTTGGAATGTTAATATAATTAATTGAATTGTTTGTTTGTTTGCTTGAGTGAATTAAACTTGAGTGAAATTTGAACCTTTTCAAAAACTTTTGAAAGAGAGGGAATAAAATGACTTTCCCCTTCTCCGGTAAATTCAAATTCATCCTATTAAAATCAATGAGAGAAGATGACATGACTTCTTCAACTATGAAGAATTTGAACGGAGTTTTGTAATTTAATTCTTTCAAATATTTGCACTTGTTTCTCTATTTTCTTCCCGAGAAATACCCGAAAAATAAATTCTTGCAAGCAAGAAAGAGCGGAGGAAAATGACCTCCAAAATCAGGGGCATTTTGAAAATATTTGAGCCAAGAAAAACCAAAGTTTTTATTTAGAAATTATTTGCAAAAAGAAATAAAGCCTTTAGGGATTTTCTGAAAACATTTTTTAAGTTTTTATTTTGGCCGTGGAATAATGCTCATCATCTACATTTTATTTTTCTGATAATTTTAGTATATAAAACTCTTTATTCAATTGATTTGATTTCCTTTTTATTGTTTTAGTTTCCTAATTTTAAAAATAGGAATGGAATCGTTTTATTAGGAAAAACCTGGCCCATTAAGCACTTTCCTATTCTAGCCAACAAGAGATCATCTCCTTCCTCTGTTTCCTCTCACGTTCTGAAGCTTTCCATATCCATGGAGACAGAAACTCCACCTTCCCGATCTCCCTCGTCTTTCCATCCCAGCGCCCCGAGACCGCCTATAAAACCCCTCCTCTCCTCATTCCATTTTTCCCATCACCACGCCTCCCTGCCCGTAGCCTTCTCGCCACCGTCCTCCTTTTCCTGCCTAGAACGCTCACTAGGAGCTCTCCGAACCTCCCATCGCCCAACGCCACCTCCCAAGCGCCGACCCCTCCTCCGCCACCCCCACCTCGCCGGCGACCTCGCCCTCTCGCCGAGCAGCCTCCACATCGCTGCCTCCTTCCTGCCATCTCTGCCTCACGTCTGAGTAACTCCGCTGTTTTCAGATTTATTTCCGTAACAGATTTAGTTCCGTTCTTGTTTAGCTTATAACTTTTGATCTAGAAGTCCAATGATGCTGATTCTTTTATGTTAGATCACAATTTTCTTGTAGTTTCCAAAATATATAATTTGTATATGTTTGGATTTATAAAATTGAGTTAGATCATATTTGAATTAAAGCTTGTTTTGCTTATTCCGGGAGTTTAAAATAGATTTTATTTGATTCTTTTTCTACTGATCACTAGTGATCATATTTACCAGTGGTAAAACTTCAAAATTGTTTGAGTATTTTAGCTTATTGTTTCATGTAAAACAAATTCTGTTTTAGTTCTATTCGAATTATAGCTACTTCTTTTCTATAGTTGTTTTTAAATTATTTTATTTTATATTTCAGAAAGTTTATGTTTGGTTTCTATTAGTTAAACAGTAGGTGTTCAACAAGTTTTTATATTTATTTTTATTTTGTTATCGTGAAATCAATTCAAGTTCGCTAATAACTTGCAATGGATTTTCTACTGTTTTAACTCCCAATTGAAAATACTTTCAAAATAGCTTTATGAAAAAATACTTTATTTTTTCTTTGTCTTAACTAAATTTATATTTTATTCTCTGTTATTTTAGTGTTTTATTTTCCGTTAGACAAAACTATTTTTGTGAATGTTGTAGAAGAAGACTCCTAGTTTTATTTGAAGTTCCTTGATTCTTATTCGCTCTCTCTTTTGTTTTGATTGTTAGTGTGAGTGCTTATGTGAATGATATGTTTGTTATATAGATTTCATCGAGAGTGACGAGTAGTCTATCAAGTTATTTCTTGAGAACGATAATTCTTCTTCGTCAACATCACCGTGCAAGTTCACTTTGACCATGCTTTCTTACCTATGTTTTATTGCATTTAGTGGCACCTTTGCAACCACCCCTCAAGAGTGTTATTGAAATTTTGTAGTTGAGTAGTATGCATGAGGTAGGAACCCATCACCCTGTTACCAAGCCCGGACGTTATTTTATTCTAATGCTACGCTGTAGTAGACGGGTTTGGTATGAGTGTTCGAGAGTGGTGTGAAGAAGGAGGACTCTACGCCAATGAAGACAACTCCATGATGGAATCTGCAAGGACTGCATCTTCAAGACCTCAAGACTTCAAGACTCGAGACAAGAATTCAATACACACTCATGGGTGAAGGACGGTTGACGGGCACCTGGAGAAACCAGTGGTTGGCCGGGATGCATGGAGAAGCGCCATGACATCTTGCGGAAAGCTTCACCCAGACTCAAAAAGAGACGGAAGAATACTTCATGCCCGGAAGCTTACCTATGCAACCGCAAGTCATTATGGGCTCGCTTGGTTGACCTTAGTTGTGACTCTGGCTGGGGACGGTACTAGCAGATGTAGAACTACGGTAGGATGGGTTGAGTACGGACAAAGTGGTCGAGGAACTCTTTGGAAGACCATGTTTCATCATCTTGTTCTCAAACACCACGAAGTGCGAGAACGACGAGAGGGATCGAATCTTGCGGGTAAAGTGTACAAACCTCTCGCAGAGGGTTTAAACCTAATCGATTAGCCGTGTCCCCGTTACGGACAATTTGAGCATCTGGACTGGATCTATCTCGAACTCTCAACACCGGATGATAACTTAATTGTGGGCAACCTATGATGATTTTGGGCTATGAGACATCGGTTACGGAACCATGTCATGATAGAAAACTCCATAGTACAGACTTCACTTTTGCCTTTGATGTAGGTAAAATAAAACCAGCTTTTACGCAAACAAAATTCAGATACAGAGCCACAAAGCCATATTGCATATAGTATAGTTTTATCATCTGTTCTTTTTATTGTGATCTTGCGGTACATTCAATGTATCGACCTACACGGCTGCAACGTATCATGTTGCAGATATTTCCTCGACAGTAAGAATTACGACTGAGGTTACGGTCACACTCAACCTGCCGATGGCGCTGATGGGACTCCACACCCGCTTGATTGTTTCCGCTGAGTATTATGAGGTATATATCATTTTACGCTATTTATACATGTGATTGCACTTTGATATATACATTGATGTCTTTGTGTGTGCCAAAGATACTGATCCAGGATGGCACAAGAATACGTAGGCTTGACCGTCTGAGGTTGGGTCGCTACACCCCTGTAATATTGTAATGCTACTAGCTTCTTGTATCAAAGTTTTGTCTACCGATATGGAGGATTTTTCCCCATATTGGATTTCATAGGTCGGTTGTTCAATAAATATTTTTATTGAAAAATCGTTCGTGACACTAGGTCCATAGCAAGAGCACGTGGTGGGGAAAGATCCCACCGGACGGAATCGCGGGAGGGCAGCCGGAGGAGGAGATCCGGCGACGAACGCCGTCTCCAATCTTGAGCGTGGGAGAGAGAGACGACGTGGGGAGGGGAACTGTGAATGGGTATAACTCCCCCTGCCCGTCACGCCCTTGTGGCGCGGTAGTACCGCATATCATCGCGGTAGTACCGCTCAGGCGGAAGTACCGCACCGTAGCGGTAGTACCGCCACCCAGCGGCATAAAAATTACTGCGCGTGAAGCGTAGTACCGTGCTCCCCACACGCGGTAGTACCGTGGCTGGCTGCGGTAGTACCGTAGCTGGCCGTGGTAGTACCGTGAGCTCAGCAGGTATCAACATAAGAAGAAGGTCTTTGCAAAAGAAACTTTTCACACAAAGGATACCACAGGAACACGCACAAACCAAAGGCATAAAGACAACAAGAAACCACCATGCGACACAACCTCTCAAAAGGAGAGGGCGGTGGCCGGAGCCACCTATGTTTGAGTTAGATGGTATGGCACCGCGAAGAATTATCCTTGGGCCCATGACCAAAACTCGTCTTTGAAGCACAAGTACCATCAAAAATGGCTAATGTGAAAGAGTTGATCTATTTATGCATAATGGGGGGAAGGAGAGTTCATTGAGAGAACAACACTCCCCCTATGTCCATGCCTACACCTAAACTAGACAACAAGTTGAGTATGGTGAGGGGTGCAAGGGTTCAAGTCACATTGCTCGAATCAATGATATTTAGCTCATGCCTTAACTCGCGAAATCTTGCTTCATCCAAGGGCTTCGTGAAGATATCTGCAAGGTTATCGTGAGTGTTGACATACTTGAGCTCGATCTCCCTCGCCTAATGTGATCCAGATGAAGTGATACCGAATCTCAATATGCTTCGCCTTGAAGTGTTGCACGGGTTGAGAGAAATCTTGATGGCACTTTCATTATCACACCAAAGAGGCACTTTGTCACAAGTGACACCGTACTCCTTTAAAGTTTGCCTCATCCATAAGAGTTGTGCACAACTACTACCAGCCGCCACATACTCCGCTTCGGTGGACGAGAGAGACACACAACTTTGCTTCTTAGAAGACCAACTCACCAAAGAGCAACCAAGAAATTGGCACCCTCCGGAGGTGGACTTCCTATCCACTTTGTCTCCGCCCAATCGAATCAGATATCCTTCAAGCTTGAAGTTTGCCCTCTTGGATACCATAAGCCAAAGTTTGGGGTATGAGCCAAATATCGAAAGATTCGCTTGACCGCCACATAGTGACTTTCCTTCGGTGCGGCTTGAAACCGTGCACACATTCCCAAACTCAACATGATATCCGGTCTATATGCACAAAGGTAAAACAATGAGCCAATCATGGAGCGATATACCTTTTGATCCACCACTTTACCATTGTGATCAATGTCAAGTTGGCACTTGGTAGGCATTGGAGTAGAAGCCGGTTTGACATCACTTAGCTTGAATCTTTTTAGCATGTCTTGAGTATATTTGGCTTGGTTGATGAAGGTTCCTTCTCTTCTTTGTTTGATATCAAAACCAAGGAAGAACTTCAACTCTCCCATCGAAGACATCTTGAACTTGGAGGTCATGAGAGCGGCAAATTCCTCATTGAAAGCTTTGTTAGGGGAACCAAAGATAATATCATCAACATATAGTTGGCATACAAACAACTCCCCTTTGACCTTCTTAGTAAAAATAGTGGGATCGATTTGCCCCACCTCAAATCCACGATCTTGTAACAACTCGGTAAGGTGGTCATACCACGCACGTGGGGCTTGTTTAAGGCCATAGAGTGCCGTATCAAGTTGATACACATGATCCGGGAAGTAGGGGTCCTCGAACCCGGGGGGTTGCTTGACATAGACCAACTCATTAATAGGACCATTAAGAAAAGCACTTTTCACATCCATTTGTTGCAACTTCAAGTTGTGATGGGAAGCATAAGCAATCAACAAACGAATGGATTCAAGGCGAGCAACGGGAGCAAAGGTTTCACCGTAGTCGATACCCTCGACTTGGGAGTAGCCTTGTGCTACCAATCTTGCCTTGTTGCGAATGATGTTCCCATGAGCATCTTGCTTGTTCTTGAAAATCCACTTGGTTCCAATGATGTTGTGGTTCCCCAAGGCCTTGGCACCAATCTCCACACCTTGTTGTACTCGGTTGTTGAGTTCTTCATGCATGGCATTGAGCCAATCCGAGACTTCGGCGCCTCATAGACCTTTTGGGGTTCAACACAAGAGACAAACGCGTGATGTTCACAATAGTTTGCCAATTGTCTACGAGTGCTTACCCCTTTCTTAGGCTTCCAACCACATTCTCCATGAGATGGCCTTTGGTGGTGAGTTTGAAGCAATCTTGCATGCACGACGCTCTAATTCCTCCTCGGATGTGGAAGGAGGAGGGTTAACTTGATAATCTTGAGCGCCGTCTTGAGCTTGATCTTGATCTTGAGCTTCTTCATGATATTGAACTTGCTCGAGGGGAGGAACTTGACCTTGGGCATCATTTGGAGGTTCACCACCATCTTGAGATTGATCTTGCCCTTGGTCTTGTTCACGAGGTTGAGGGCCTTCACTTTGTTCTTCGGAAGCGTGTGGGTCTTGAGTAGGTGATGGCTCCACATGAGTGGAGCATTGTCCTTCTCCTTCGGCCACAAGGGGTTCCTCAATGGGTAGAATATGACCAATACCCATTCTTCTTATGGCTTGGGGAGGAATTTCATCACCTACATCACAAGTACCACTTTGCTCCACTTGGGAGCCGTTATTTAAATCAAACTCCACGTTACACGTCTCCTCAATGAGTCCGGTGGACTTGTTGAGAACACGGTAAGCATGAGAGTTTGTAGCATAACCAACAAATATGCCCTCATAAGCTCTAGCCTCAAATTTAGACAAACGAACACCTTTCTTGAGAATGAAACACTTACACCAACACCGGAAGTACTTGAGATTGGGCTTGTTTCCGTGAGTATCTCATAAGGAGTCTTGTTCAACCCTTTATGGAGATAGAGCCGATTGGATGCATGACATGCGGTGTTGATGGCTTCGGCCCAAAAGTTGTATGGAGACTTGAACTCCACCATCATGGTCCTTGCCGCATCCATCAACGTCCGGTTCTTCCTCTCCGCAACACCATTTTGTTGAGGGGTATATGGTGCAGAATATTGATGCTTGATCCCCTCATCACTAAGAAACTCATCCAAGGTGTAGTTCTTGAACTCGGTGCCGTTGTCACTTCTCATTGTCAAGATCTTTGCATTATGTTGACGTTGAGCTTCATTTGCCAAGTCGATGACGGTTTGTTGAGTCTCACTCTTCCTCTTGAAGAAGTATACCCAAGTGTATCTTGAATAATCATCCACAATCACCAAGCAATACTTTCTACCCCCAAGACTATCAAAGGATGGAGGCCCAAAGAGGTCCATGTGCAGGAGCTCCAAGGGTCTCTTCGAGTAGATGATAGTCGGGAGGGTGAGCCGCCTCATGAAGCTTTCCTTCGATACAAGCACTCGCAAGCACGATCTTTGGCAAAACTAACATTTGTTAGTCCACGGACATGGTCCCCCTTGAGAAGGCTTTGCAAAGATCTCATATTGACGTGGGCTAAACGGCGATGCCAAAGCCATCCCACGTCAACTTTAGCCATTAGGCATGTCGCGGTCTTAGTGGGTCGCTCCGAAAAGTTTATCACATAGAGACCGTTCTCGACATGCCCAACAAAGGCTACTTTAAGAGTCTTGCTCCACAAGAGGGCCATGGTACAATGTCAAAGAAGGTGGCAAAGCCCATGAGTGAAAGTTGACGAACGGAAAGTAAATTGTATGCAAGGGACTCAACAAGCATGTCTTTCTCGATCGTTAGATCATGAGAAATGACAACCTTGCCAAGACCCATTACCTTAGAATGTGAGGCATCACCCCACTCGACATTGGTGGGCATAGATGGAATCTTTTGCACGTCCACCACCAAGTCCTTGCTTCCGGTCATATGATTTGTTGCTCCACTATCGAGCAACCATGATCCCCCACCAGAAGCAAACACCTACAAGAGATCAATGCTTGGTTTTAGGTACCCATTTAGTAATGGGTCCTTTGATGTTAGTAACAAGGGTATTAGGAACCCAAATAGACCATTCAATGTACTCATAAGAAGAACCGACAAATTTAGCGTAAACATGCCCATTGCTAGCACGGCACAACACATAAGAGGGGTTAAAGTCGCCGGCTTTATTGGGAGAGATGGATTTGCCCCTTTTGGCATCACCACTCTTCGCATTGTTCTTCTTCTCCTTAAGAGCACCCTCTCCCTCTTTTACAAAAGTTTGCTTAAGCGGGGGAGGTCGTTTGGTCTTGTTATTCTTCTTCTCTTCCTTCTTCTTGTTCTTGGACTTGGGTGAGAACCCAACTCCCTCCTTGCCCACAACTTCCTTTTGATTGCTCAAAAGGTCATTTAGGTTCTTCTCACCTTGTATGCATGACACAAGACCTTTCTCGAGTTGTCCCTTCAACTTGGCATTCTCCTCCACAAGATGCACATGCTCACAACACGGGTTAGTAGCATTTGCATTATCAATTAAGACCATGTGAGGAAATGTGGCCTTTTCCTTGGTTAGCTTAACTTGGAGTTGAGCATGAGACTCCTTGAGGTTTGCATGAGCACCTTTCAAGACCTTATGGGCCTTGTCAAGTACATCAAACTCCTCCTTGAGTCTAGCATGATCAACCCCAAGGTTAGCCTTCTCGGAAGTTAGTACACGAGACACAACAAGAGCATGATCAAGATCTTTCTTTAATTTGGCATGGTCATCGTTGTGTGACTCCTCAAGAGCCAAACGATGTCCATGCTCTTCCTCAAGAGCATTAGAGAGATCCAATATCTCATCGGCATAGTCACGACTATGACCTTCCATCTTAGAGATGGTTTCTTCGTGAGCCTCGATCATGTCATTGGCTTCACCAAGTTGTTCCAAGAGAGCAACGAAGTGCTTCTTGGATTTTCCCTTGAGCTTACTCATGAAGGACTCAAATTCATTTACCTCCTCATTAGACCCCTTACCATCATCAAAGCCAACCGTCGAAGAAGGATTAGGAATAATGGTGGTTTTGATGTTGGGGGTTACCTTGTTGGTGGCTTTAGCCATGAGACACTTGGCGGTGATGTTCTCGTTGGGTGAATCGAAGAGAGACACCCGGGGAGTTGTGGCAATGGCAACGGATGCCATGGACATTGCTTCACTATCTTCATCATCATCTTCATCCTCACAGTATTCTTCTTGAACCACCAACCCGCGAGTAGGAGTCTTCTTGGTGAAGTTGTTCTTGTTGGGGAAGGACTTGGCCTTGTCTTTTCGGATGAACTTGCCACCATTGTCTTCCCGCTTCTCGTAAGGGCAATCCGCAACGAAATGGCTCACATTGCCACAGTTGAAACAAGTTCTAACTCGTTGCTTGCCCTTGAGGCCACTTGAGTTGTTCTTGTTGAAGTTGGGTCTTGTATTCTTCTTGCTCCAAAATTGTCTTGAGGCAAGAGCCATGTGCTCATGATAATCATATTTCGTGTCTTCGGGGTTGCTCTCCTCATCTCCTTCTTCTTCCTCTTCTCCCACACTAACCTTGGCCTTCAATGCAAGGTTGGGCTTCTTTGCCCTTTGAGAACGGAGCACCGCATTATCGGCGGTCTTGTCCAAGATGCTCATTGCAACAAACTCATCCAACACTTCACTTGAGGTCATGGAGTGGAAGTCCGGTCTTTGACGAATGACGGAGGACATGGCCTTGTTGTAGGGCATCATGGCCTTGAGGAACTTGCACTTGATCCAATTGTCATCCGTGTCCTTGCTCCCATGATCTCGTAGTGAGACCGCAAGTTTGGTCACTCTTTGAAAGAGCTCACGGGGTTCTTCATCTTCTTTCATTGCAAACTCATCGGCTTCATCTTGTACCACTTCATAGTTGGAGGGTTGAATGCTAGCACTTCCTCGATAGAGAGACACAACACATTGCCACGCGTCTTTGGCCATGGCATGAGGTCGAAGGTGAGGGAGATCTTCGGGAAGGATTGCATCTTGGATGATGAAGAGAGCACTCTCATTGAATTGATTATCCACGGCTTCTCGAGGGGTGAAGTTGTTTGGGTATGTGGATAGAAACCTTCTTCAATGATTCTCCAAAGGTTAGTATTCACATGTTTTAAATGGCGTTTGAAACGATACACCCACGAATCAAAATCCTCATTTTTCACAATCTTAGGAGGAGGACCGGCATGATTTAAATGAGTAGAGGGAATCGGTCCTCCATAAATTGGAGGTTCCACATGGGCAAAGATGCCGGTGCCATTTCTACCACTAGTAGAAGGACTCTTTTCACTGTTAGCTTCCCCCTTGTCGGAGGTAGCATCCGTCACCTTATTAGTGGGATCACCCACTTTCATCAGCGAGGTGGACAGTTTAAGCCCTTCAAGAAATTTAGTAAGCATGCTTTCAACCTTGGTCGTCATGGAGTCTTTCAATGTGTCTAGAGCCACATTGAATTCCTCACGAGAGACCGAGGTTCCCCCATCGGTCGTAGACGAGATAGGATTCACACCGGAGTGCTCCTCCGCACCTCTGTGGTCTCAACCATACTCTTCGGACGGTGAAGTCCTTAATAAAGAGACGAGGCTCTGATACCAATTGAAAGGATCGATATGGTTGACTAGAGGGGGGTGAATAGGAAACTAACAATTTTTAAGCTTTTCTTTAACAAATTAAACCTTGCGACAAAATAGGTTGTCTAGATATGCAACTAAGTGGACAACCTATATGATGCAATTACAACTAGCACACAAGCAAGCAAGAGAAACAACACAAGTAAGCTTGCAAGAGTAAAGGCACAAAATAACCAAGAGTGGAGCCGGTGAAGACGAGGATGTGTTACCGAAGTTCCTTCCTTTTAAAGGGAAGTACGTCTCCGTTAGAGCGGTGTGGAGGCACAATGCTCCCCAAGAATCCACTAGGACCACCGTAATCTCCTCACACCCTCACACAATGCGAGATGCCGTGATTCCACTATTGGTGCCCTTGAAGGCGGCGACCGAACCTTTACAAACAAGGTTGGGGCAATCTCCACAACACTTGGAGGCTCCCAACACCACCACAAAGCTTCATCACAATGGAGTATGGCTTCGAGGTGACCTCAACCGTCTAGGGTGCTCAAACACCCAAGAGTAACAAGATCCGCTAGGGATAAGTGGGGGGAATCAAATATCTCTTGGTGGAAGTGTAGATCGGGCCCTTGTCACCCAATCCCGAGCAAATCAACAAGTTTGATTGGCTAGGGAGAGAGATCGGGCCAAAATGGAGCTTGGAGCAACAATGGAGCTTGGAAATGGAAGAGATAGTCAACTAGAGGTAGGAGACGCCCCTTTTATAGTCAAGGAACAGATCCAACCGTTATCCACAAGTTCAGCCTGCGACATGCGGTACTACCGCTCCAGGAGCGCGGTACTACCGCAAGGCCACGCGGTACTACCGTGGAGGGCCACGATACTTTCGCGGCAGCAGCAGAGGCCGGGACTAGCCTGACTAAGAGCAGTACTACCGCTTGCACGGTACTACCGCTTGCACGGTACTACCGCTCCCCCTTGCAGTACTACCGCAAGGCAGGAAAGTCAAAGCCTACGAAGAGCGCGGATGAAATAAAATACATCCGTGCCTACTTCCGCTGAAAATGAAACCGTGCAAAAACCCGACGCGGTACTACCGCGCACGAGGCGTGGTACTACCGTTGAGGCGCGGATGTAAAAAATTACATCCGCTCCTACTGCTGCGACGCAGCGGTACAAGGTATGAGGGCCACGGTACTACGACTCCAAGGGAGCGGTACTACCGTGGCCACCCGCGGTACTATCACAAGATGACGCGGCGGTATTACTACCGTGTGGGCGCGGATGTAAAAAATTACATCCGCCCCTACTACCGTACCGGAGCAGCACTAGGCCTAGGGGCTACGGTACTAAGGCTCCAGAGGAGCGGTACTACCGTGACCCCGGTATTATCAAGAGTGCTTGCGGTACTACCGCTCCATAGAGCAGTACTACCGCAAGTACATCATTAGCCGTTAGATCACGCACAACTAGGATAACGGAGAGACGCTCCAAAGTGCAACGGAAAGGAAAGACATGTGTACGTGTTGATTCCACCCGAACCTTTCCGACGCGGACCCCCTCTTAATAGTACGGCTCTCCTATGACTCAAATCCACCAAAGAGAAACGTAGAACAACGCCGTCTTCAATAGTCTTCGAGGGGCACCGAATCGTCACATGCCTAGTGATGAAGCATCTGAGAAACTCAAGGCACACGATTAGTCCGCAAAAGCATTGTCATCAATCACCAAAACACTTAAGGGATAAATATGCCCTTACAGTGATTATACGATATGCATCACACAATCCCAGATTCATCTATTCAACCAACATAAAGAACTTCAAAGAGTGCCCCAAAGTTTCTATCGGAGAGTCGAGACGAAAACGTGTGCCAACCCCTATGCATAGGTTCATGGGCGGAACCCGCAAGTTGATCACCAAAACATACATCAAGTGGATCACGTGATATCCCATTGTCACCACAGATAAGCACGACAAGACATACGTCAAGTGTCATGGATTTGTCACGGCAGATGTCCTTAGTGTCAGGACTTAGTCGCGAGGCCAACGCATCTATGCGGTAGCTTGAGAGGGGTTGATCGGGACGAGAGACGCAACACACAAGACAAGGATTTAGACAGCTTCGGGCCCCGGGAAACATCATCCGGTAATAGCCCTACATGCTGTTTGTGGCTAGGTCTCATTATGATCATGAGGGAGTTGCCGGTAAGACGGCTCTTTGTGTCTAGCCCTAGAGATTGTTTCTTCTTGCTTGTTATCTCTCCCTCTTTGGGGTGCCCTGCCCCTCCTTATATAAGTTGAAGGGGCGGCTTACATGTAAAGTCCTATTAGGATTAGGACTAGTCTATTACAATTGGAATCCTAGTCTGCCCCCTTAAGGGAAAACTCCTTATGCATTTCCTCGTAAACCGGCCCACCATAACATGAGCCAGTCTTTTGGGCCTTGGGCCTAGTCTTCTATCTGACCCGCCGTTAGGGCCATCCGTGGGTCGCCAGGCTCGTGAGTCGCCACTCCGGCGGGTTACCAATGAAAACGCCAAGCCCGGCGGGTCATACTTCCGGCGGGTCATACCATGGGTATATCCCGACATTAGCCCCCAGTTTAATTTGGATTTATCCATGTTAAACTGATCCTGTAAAATAAACACAAGAACAAACTTGATAGGTTGTGCTCCGGGTTAAATATTTTCCTGAACCGGCACCTGATCATCTTTAAGTCCTTGTCATTTCCTCCTGGATGCATACTCAAGATCTTATAGCAAATCTCTTTAACACATATGTCCAAACCTTGCCAATGCAAAAATCCAGGCACTTCTTATAAAAAATTCAATCAATAGGCCAGCTTCATAACCAATTTGTCGACATTGGCTCTTGTAGAGAAATATTATAAGAAATAATCCATTTGAGTCGGCCTTCAATGCTCTGACTTGACAAAAATATTGGTCTTGAAATATTCAACTGATATTCAGCCGGCTTAAAGATGTAGATCTTGCCGATTTATGATTGCCAAAATTGTCGGGTTATAAATAGATGATGTCGGGTCATGATTGTTGCAGACATCGGGTTAATCTGGTCTACTCCAAACTGAGAATTTGAAGATTTTTTCTTCCTTATATGCATATCACCTGTAGCCCCCAAGTGTCGGGTTGTCATGCTTGCAGCAACCTGGGACTTGTAATTGCCTTATGCTCATGAAAACGTCAACCAGTGTAGCCCCCAAGGGCCGGGTCATTATGTAATAATGAGCAAGGACTTTGTAGATATAACCATGTAAACTTGAACAGCAACGTGTAGCCCCAAAGGGTCGGCTTAGTAAGATAATACTGAGCTGGGACTTTGTATATAATTTATTGATAATAATATCATATAATATAATCTCCACCATGGGGCTTGAACCCATGTCCACAAGGTTAAGAGCTTTGTACTCTACCTACTGAATAGTGGATCGTTCAATATAATGGATTAAGACTTGTGTACCTTGAATTGTTGATAGGAGCAATTGGTAGCCCCCAAGGGCCGGCTCATTATGATGTGATGAGTCGGGTCTTCAACAAGTTGATCAAAAAATGACTTTACATTAGCCCCCAAGTGCCATGGTGCATGCTGGCAGTGACATGGGACTTGCATATTTGATGTAATTTCAATTTGAATAATGTAGCCCCCAAGTGCAGGGTCGTAAGCCTACAGCGACTCGGGACTATTCCTTCCATTGTAGAATAAATCATATCCATTGATAAGATAATAGCCATTGCGCTAAAGCGACTTTGAAAAACCTTATCTGTTGACAAGTAAATCCGGAGTTTAAATACCCGGCGGCTCTTGGCCGATGGCGATTTAATACGCCTCCATTGTAAACCCGAATTTTTATAACCCGGCGGCTTATAGCCTTTGAGAAAATCCAGAGCAGATAATCAATTTGAAGCATAAAAAATGATGAGCTTGGACTTAAGCATTGATATAAATCATAGTTCTGCAAATCCTGCACAGAGTTTAATCAATATATGCCCTGGCGACTTGACGTCAAAAGCCAGGGCGGGTAACCACCCAAATGTAGTCTTTATCCTGCACACAAGTAGACCACAAGAACCCTTGGCAGTTTACCGCAGGACGAGTCATAATATCTGTAGTATTGAATTTGCACTGCCGGTTTATGTGACCTGCACAGTAAGGGTGAGAACCCAATCTTTAGAAGCCAAGACTTCCAAATGTTTGACGATTGTCATATGATGGCGACTTATCATCCAAAGTCAAGTCGGATTAAATTTAAACCACACTTATACGCTTTAGATATGATCAAAACAAGCTTCAAGTAAAATCCAAAAAAATTGTGATTGCAAAAATTTACAAGAATCAGACAAAATTTTGAGGCTTCTGATTCGAATACGATCAGTAAACCGTTCCAAAGGGGTTAAGCTAAGATTCGAATACGATCATATAGCCCCCAGTGCCTTTGGCGTGGCCGATCAAGAGGGTACCGACAGCTATGTTCTCTTTGGTTCGAATACGACCTATGTCTGAACAGGAAGCCCCCAAGTGACCATAGAGGCAGGGTACCTATATGTGAGTTGTGCTTTGCAACCGACTCTCTTTGGTCCCTTTAATTTTATCTGAGAACTCGAATTTTGCGAGAGATAAATTTTTGAACCGAAAATTCTTAAACCGGATATTGAGAGTTTCAAAGCTTTGTAAGAGAGAAATTTACCTTGAACCGGATTTTAATCCGGAATTCTTCTTTTAAGCCGGACATCTTTCTCACAGTCTTTAAAATTTCATCGATAGAGCAGTAATCTCCGGGGCCGGGTTATTTTTCCCTCCAACGACCCGGAGTTCTTGAATGCATTGAAACTAGCCAATTCTGCCGAGTCATACCATTGTAGCCCCCGAGTCTCAAGACGACTCGAGGTGTTGGCCTGAGATTCTCCATATTTGACCATAGCAAAAGGTGTATATCATTTGCGTTGATAGCGAGATGTGAATCCACAGAAGGTTGAGGCGACTGCGGCAGGTTATAAATGATCTCGTATGAGCCGTGTCAGCAACTCGGCCAATGGTTCCTTCCAACTGGCTGTTTGAAGTTAACCAAACCATAGTGGCGGCGACTTATGTGCCTGCCCATTGAGCCATCCAGTGCAGACGGCGGCTGATAATACATGATAATTTGCCTCCAATTTGTTGGAAGAAAACCGGCCTTCCCAAGCAGTGACTTGCTCATACTCAATAAACAGCTCATGCAGACAGGTGCGACCCGTTGTGTTGATGTAGACCAGGCCGCGAGAGATGGACGGTAAAGACGATCGCAACATCTGAGGCGGCACAGACAGATGAACCGGCCGTGGCGTTGTAAGACGGTGCGGACGGGCAAGTTGTCCTCCCGACCACGTATGCTCAAAGATGTTGGCATGCCTCCATCTCCGTGGTATAATATGTCATAAATAATTGCCCTGCATAAACAATATTGCAGACCAAGGCAAAGACAAACTTGTTCTTTGACAAAAACAACATGTGCTAATAAAACAAACTCGGATGGATATCACCTGATTTGTTTGGACAGCGGATGACCCGTTTATCACGACATAGGTAGCTCAGACAGACCAGCGACTCAATATAGTTCCGGCGGCTTAGGCAGACCGGCTACTTAATATAACCCCGGCAGCTCAAAGTGGCAAGGGCGGCTCAACGCCGCTCCGGCGGGTTGATGTAGATTAAGCTGCATGGGTGGCGACTTACGCACACCTGTTCCATTAGTAAGCGGGCGCAAACACCGGTGCGTGATGGTGCTGACGTACACTTCAGAGGCACAACGCGGCACCACCTTTACTACACATAAAAATATACAGACCAAAATAATTATTCTTTGACAAAAATAAATATATGCCAAAGATATATATACTTAGAGGGATGTCACCGAATTCGCCCGGACAACAGATGAGTCGGTCGCGGTATTGTAAGCCGGCGCAGTCGAGAGAGTCGGGTGCGGCCGCAACATTTGTGAGCCTGTGCGGATGGGAGAGCCGGCCGCGGCATTGTAAGCCCGACTGGGTGAGTCGGGCGCGGTGTTGTGAATCAGCGCACACGGGTGCGGAGTGACGAATCAGCTGCGGACATCGGTAATCGGTGCAGGCACGAGAGTTGTCCTCCGCGTTGTAAACCGGTGCAGACACATGAACCGCCACGAGGGCAGATGAGCAAGTCGTTTGTGGTGTTGTAAGGCGGCGCAGACAGGCGAGTCTCCGTGGTATAACGCCACTTTGTAATGAATAATTCTGCTGCATATAAGACAGAGCAGGGCAAAGCAATTTTGCTCGGATGAATTAATATGTGCTTAAAAATAAATAGGGTAAATAGGACCTGGTATTTTTCGGATGTTGATAGCGAGGCCAGCGAGGTGACACGGCGACCCGTCCCTAGGCGGGTCAAACCCTGTGTTGCAGGTAGAGTTTGAGCTACTAGGCTCCTATGGGTACGTATGGATTTTTTTTTCCTTTTGATTCCACTGGAGTACTCACTGTTTGATGATTCCTCCTCAATTGCTGAAATGATTTGACTACCGTCAAAAGTATTGTTTAACTTGTGGCCACGCTTGGAGTCGTACTTTGGTGTCTGAGTGCCGCTGGAGCTTGGAGTGGACACGTCGCACGTCCACGCGTGAGCCTGTAATCCCCGGAATTTGTGTTTACCTCACACAGCCTGCTTTCTTGCGTGTACGCATAGCCATCAGAAATACTAACTCAAAAACTGAATTAGCACTCAAACCACGTGGGAGGCACAGATCCTCTTGTCCTTTTGTGATGATGTGGAGTAGTAGTACGACCCGGAAGTAGTACTAGTAACAGACCGCCTCATAATAGCAGCGACGCGTGATAGCATCCCGAGAAATCCATCCAGCTTTGGATTAGACTGCTTGTCGGTCTCGTCAACTCGACAATTTTGCTAGATTCTTCATCAGAACGGTCCTCTTGGTCTTAGCGCCTTACGTGTCCGGCCAATACTATTTGCTTTCTCTGGCATTTGACGTCTGTCAGTTTTGGCAGATCATCGGATGGCGGCGGCAGACGTGAATATCTTAACCCTAATTCTTTTTAAACTCCAATCTCATAGATTATAAATCTAAACTGATGAACTTGAAGCTGACGCAGATCTTTTCTTTATCTGAACAATCGCGAGCTTCTCGTAACCCTGGAAAAGATCCCTCCAAGAACTCAACACCACCGTGCGCAAGCCCCACGGTGGGCGCCAACTGTCGTGGATTTGTCACGGCAGATGTCCTTAGTGTCAGGACTTAGTCACGAGGCCAACGCATCTATGCGGTAGCTTGAGAGGGGTTGACCGGGACGAGAGACACAACACACAAGACAAGGGATTTAGACAGCTTCGGGCCCGGGAAACATCATCCGGTAATAGCCCTACATGCTGTTTGTGGCTAAGTCTCATTATGATCACGAGGGAGTCGCCGGTAAGCCGGCTCTTTGTGTCTAGCCCTAGAGATTGTTTCTTCTTGCTTGTTATCTCTCCCTCTTTGGGGTGCCCTGCCCCTCCTTATATAAGTTGAAGGGGTGGATTACATGTAAAGTCCTATTAGGATTAGGACTAGTCTATTACAATTGGAATCCTAGTCTGCCCCCTTAAGGGAAAACTCCTTATGCCTTTCCTCGTAAACCGGCCCACCATAACATGAGCCGGTCTTCTCGGCCTTGGGCCTAGTCTTCTATCTGACCCGATGTTAGGGCCATCCGTGAGTCACCAGGCTCGTGAGTCGCCACTCCGGCGGGTTACCAATGAAAACGCCAAGCCCGGCCGGGTCATACTTCCGGCCGGGTCATACCGCGGGGTATATCCCCGACATCAAGTGTTCTCAAATCCTTAAAGACTCAATCCAATAAGATAACTTCAAAGGGAAAACTCAATCCATTACAAGAGAGTAGAGGGGGAGAAACATCATAAGATCCAACTATAATAGCAAAGCTCGCGATACATCAAGATCGTATCACCTCAAGAACACGAGAGAGAGAGAGAGAGAGAGAGAGAGAGATCAAACACATAGCTACTGGTACATACCCTCAGCCCCGAGGGTGAACTACTCCCTCCTCGTCATGGGGAGCGCCGGGATGATGAAGATGGCCACCGGTGAGGGTTCCCCCCTCCGGCAGGGTGCCGGAACAGTGTCCCGACTGGTTTTTGGTGGCTACAGAGGCTTGCGGCGGCGGAACTCCCGATCTATTCAGCTCCCCAATGGTTTTAGGGTATATGGATATATATAGGCGAAAGAAGTCGGTCAGGGAAGCCACGAGGGGCCCACGAGGATGGAGGGCACGCCCAGGGGGGGCGCCCACTGCCTCGTGCCTTCCTCGTTGCTTCCCTTACGTGCACTCCAAGTCTTGTGGGTTGCTTCCGTTCCAAAAATAACTCTCCCGAAGGTTTCATTTCGTTTGGACTCCGTTTGATATTCCTTTTCTGCGAAACACTGAAACAAGGAGAAAAACAGAAGCTGGCACTGGGCTCTGGGTTAATAAGTTAGTCCAAAAAATAATATAAAAGTGTTTAATAAAGCCCATAAACATCCAAAACAGATAATATAATAGCATGGAACAATAAAAAATTATAGATATGTTGGAGACGTATCAGCATCCCCAAGCTTAATTCCTGCTCGTCCTCGAGTAGGTAAATGATAAAAACAGAATTTTTGATGTGGAATGCTACCTAACATATTTATCAATGTAATCTTATTTATTGTGGCAAGAATATTCAGATCCATAAGATTCAAGATAAAAGTTTAATATTGACATGAAAACAATAATACTTCAAGCATACTAACAAAGCAATCATGTCTTCTCAAAATAACATGGCTAAAGAAAGTTATCCCTACAAAATCATATAGTCTGGCTATGCTCTATCTTCACCACAAAATATTTAAATCATGCACAACCCCGATGACAAGCCAAGCAATTGTTTCATACTTTTGATGTTCTCAAACTTTTTCAATCTTCACGCAATACACGAGCGTGAGCCATGGACATAGCACTATAGGTAATAGAATGGTGGTTGTGGAGAAGACAAAAAGGAGAAGATAGTCTCACATCAACTAGGCATATCAACGGGCTATGGAGATGCCCATCAATAGATATCAATGTGAGTGAGTAGGGATTGCCATGCAACGGATGCACTAGAGCTATAAGTGTATGAAAGCTCAACAAAAGAAACTAAGTGGGTGTGCATCCAACTCGCTTGCTCATGAAGACCTAGGGCATTTTGAGGAAGCCCATCATTGGAATATACAAGCCAAGTTCTATAATGTAAAATTCCCACTAGTATATGAAAGTGACAACATAGGAGACTCTCTATCATGAAGATCATGGTGCTACTTTGAAGCACAAGTGTGGTAAAAGGATAATAGCATTGTCCCTTCTCTAGTTTTATCTCATTTTTTTATTTTTTTATTTTTGTTTGGGCCTTTTCTCTTCTTCTTTTTTATGGCCTCTTTTTTTAGTCCGGAGTCTCATCCCGACTTGTGGGGGAATCATAGTCTCCATCATCCTTTCCTCACTGGGACAATGCTCTAATAATGATGATCATCACACTTTTATTTACTTACAACTCAAGAATTACAATCGATTCTTAGAACAAAATATGACTCTATATGAATGCCTCCGGTGGTGTACCGGGATGTGCAATGACTCATGTCACTTGAGTGACATGTATGAAAGAATTATGAACAATGGCTTTGCCACAAATACAATGTCAACTACATGATCATGCAAAGCAATATGACAATGATGGAGCGTGTCATAATAAATGGAACGGTGGAAAGTTGCATGGCAATATATCTCGGAATGGCTATGGAAATGCCATAATAGGTACGTATAGTGGCTGTTTTGAGGAAGGTATATGGTGGGTGTATGATACCGGCGGAAGGTGCGCGGTATTAGAGAGGCTAGCAATGGTGGAAGGGCGAGAGTGCGTATAATCCATGGACTCAACATTAGTCATAAAGAACTCATATAGTTATTGCAAAAATCTATTAGTTATCAAAACAAAGTACTATGTGCATGCTCCTAGGGGGATAGATTGGTAGTAAAAGACCATCGCTCATCCCCGACCGCCACTCATAAGGAAGACAATCAATAAATAAATCATGCTCCGACTTCATCACATAACGGTTCACCATACATGCATGCTACGGGAATCACAAACTTTAACACAAGTATCTCTCAAATTCACCACTACTCAACTAGCATGACTCTAATATAACCATCTTCATATCTCAAAACAATCATAAGGAATCGAACTTCTCATATTATTCAATGCACTTTATATGAATTTTTTTATTATAACCCTCTTGGATGCCCATCATATTAGGACTAAATTCATAACCAAAGAAAATTACCATGCTGTTTAGGGCTCTCAAAATAATATAAGTGAAGCATGAGAGTTCATATATTTCTTCAAAATAAATCCACCGTTGTGCTCTAAAAGATATAAGTGAAGCACTAGAGCAAACAACAAACTACTCCGAAAGATATAAGTGAAGATCAATGAGTAGTCTAACATTTAAGAATTTCAGATCTTAATATTTTATTCAAGAAGCAAGCAAAGCTAAAGAAAATAAAATGACGCTCCAAGCAAAACACATATCATGTGGTGAATAAAAATATAGCTCCAAGTAAAGTTACCGATGAACGAAGACGAAAGAGGGGATGCCATCCGGGGCATCCCCAAGATTAGGCTCTTGGTTGTCCTTGAATATTACCTTGTGGTGCCTTGGGCATCCCCAAGCTTAGGCTCTTGCCACTCCTTATTCCATAGTCCATCGAATCATTACCCAAAACTTGAAAACTTCACAACACAAAACTTAACAGAAAATCTCGTGAGCTCCGTTAGCGAAAGAAAACAAAACACCACTTCAAGGTACTGTAATTAACTCATTATTTATTTATATTGGTGTTAAACCTACTGTATTCCAACTTCTCTATGGTTTATAAACTATTTTACTATCCATAGATTCATCAAAATAAGCAAACAACACACGAAAAACAGAATCTGTCAAAAACAGAATAGTCTGTAGTAATCTGTAACTAACGCAAACTTCTGGAACTCAGAAAAATATACCAAAATAGGACGACCTAGATAATTTGATTATTGATCTTCTGCAATTGGAATCAGTATTTTATCACGTTCTGGTGATTTTAAACAATTGTTTTTGTGAACAGAAAGTTTCTGGAATTTTCAGCAAGATCAAATAACTATCATCCAAGAAGATCCTATAGGTCTGACTTGGCACAAACACAAATTAAAACATAAAACCACATCTAACCAGAGGCTAGATAAAATATTTATTACTAAACAGAACCAAAAATCAAGAAACAAAAACAAAATTGGGTTGCCTCCCAACAAGCGCTAACGTTTAACGCCCCTAGCTAGGCATGATGATTTCAATGATGCTCACATAAAAGATAAGAATTGAAACATAAAGAGAGCATCCTGAAGAATATGACTAGCACATTTAAGTCTAACCCACTTACTATGCATAGGGATTTTGTGAGCAAACAATTTATGGGAACAAGAATCAACTTGCATAGGAAGGTAAAACAAGCATAACTTCAAGATTTTAAGCACATAGAGAGGAAACTTGATATTATTGCAATTCCTACAAGCATACATTCCTCCCTCATAATAATTTTCAGTAGCATCATGAATGAATTCAAAAATATAACCAGCACCTAAAGCATTCTTTTCATGATCTACTTGCATAGAAATTTTACTACTCTCCACATAAGCAAAATTCTTCTCATTCAGAATAGTGGGAGAATCATAAGAAACCCGAATACTATAAATTGTTTCCACATTAAAAGAGTAATGTTCAGAAAAAGGGTAATCATAATCATGATAAGTTTTATAAATATAATCATCACTACTTTTTATAGCATAATTTTCATCACAATAATCATCATAAGTAGCAACTTTGTTCTCATCATAATCAATGGAAACCTCTTCCAAGATAGTGGAATCATTACTAAATAAAGTCATGACCTCTCCAAATCCATTTTCATAATTATCATAATAAGATTCAACATCCTCCAAAATTGTGGGATCATTACTTCCTAAAGTTGACACTCTTCCAAACCCACTTTCATCAATATAATCATCATAAGTAGGAGGCATGCTATCATCATTATAAATTTGCATATCAAGACTTGGGAGACTAAAAATATCATCTTCATTAAACGTAGCATCCCCAAGCTTGGGACAAACATTAATTGCAGCAAATATATTCTCAAAAACATCAACTTCATCAAACATAGCATCCCCAAGCTTGGGCCTTTTCATATCATAAGCATAATCACTCTCCTCATCTATAATACCTAAATAGTTTATCCCCACTATCCTATTTCTCTTGACATGCAAGCTATCCACATCATCAAATAGACCCCACATGATTTTCTATATCATCTATTTTCCCACTACGTGATCCACATCATCTGCTGATGTCATGGATTTATTTCCATGAGAGAACTCAATCGCTAATATAGCATCGTACAGTATACCCATATGACTCTCGGTCTTCTGAGGATGGCAACTGAGCCGCATTAGTTTGTAAATGAGGGGGCACGACCTTCCTGGGAACTCATCGTTTCCCCTTCCCCGCCAAGTCGGCCAATTCCTTACGGCCACGACGAGGTGCTCCCTCCGCCACCAGGGCTTCCAGCTGATTGTCTTCCTCAACGTGATGGTGGATGGACGAGGTTACCTCCGCCTATCTGCATCACTCTCTCTCTCTCTCTCTCTCTCTCTCTCTCTCTATCTCAATCTCAATACTCAGCTATCCATTTTTTACCACGTACAGGAGGCCAGGAGCAGGTCGTCACACCACGTAAACGTCGCCAGGATGCCCGGTTGCCCTCAGCCCTGCGTTCTCCACCTATGATGTCTGCTGATTCTGGTGCGCACATCCTCATGTTGTACGGGGTAGCACTGTAGAAAGAGCATACAAGCTCGGATCTTAAATCCAATAGTCCTTTGTATGTCTCCCTTGCCTACTTTTACTGGCCTCTCTTGGCTGCACGCATACCACCAAGTAGGG
Source organism: Aegilops longissima (assembly GCA_021605205.1). NCBI lineage: Eukaryota > Viridiplantae > Streptophyta > Magnoliopsida > Poales > Poaceae > Aegilops > Aegilops longissima. The sequence goes on along the minus strand of CM038676.1, from coordinate 437,725,511 downwards.
AACAAAGCAGCTGATTTATTCTCTCTTCTAATCCCCTGTCTCGATCCAGCCAACATCGGCTTGAGTTGGACCTCTTCCAAATTGTCAAAATTGTTTTGCAATCTGGATGCTATGTATACCTAGCACTACGTAGGTTGAGCATGTCACGTACCCAAGAAAAAAGAAAGCTGGGAGTTCATTATTGAAGGTGCAGACAAACAAATTGTATTTTAAATAGTATCTTTGCATATATTTTGTATGATGCCCTGCTGTTCATTTTGTCTATTTTTTCCTTCTCTAATTAGTCTGCTTATTTCCTACTAATATTTTTGTATTAACGTGTATGGTTGCATTGTCTTATTTCTTTTGAAATCAACATTGTACTTTTGATTGCCAGTAAGATACAAAGATCATATACAAATTTTGGTGACATGACTGGTCTTACAGACATACTATGTAAGCTGATTTCAGGTTATAGGCAAGCCAACTTCTACCATTTTCTCCTTCTTAATCAAACATAGGTAAAAATATCCTGCCGCTGAAAACATCCTTTTCTTTTATTTTCTTTCTCATCTTTTTTCTTAGCGTGCACCTCTATTTTAAGCTCTCCGTAGTGTCCCGTGTTGAGCTATACCTTTAGTGTTTGTTTATCTTATCCCCATTGTAGTTGGTCTTTGTTTTCACATATGCTTGTAGGTTCCTTCATAAGGACAGCAACTAGGAGGTACAAGATGTGCAAGGTGTGTCTATGTTCCATTGTTCTGTCGAATATTACATGGCTCACTATGTAATTCAAAGCCATCTCTCTTGCTTCGTGCAACATAAGTTAGAAAGAAAAGAATGTTGTCAAAATTAATGCTTATATGTTGTTTCTTTAGTCGTTCACTTTTTGAGAAGGTAGCTAACAACTACCAGGGACATGGAGGTAGAAGGTGTTCAAGGTGCGTTTATGTTCTATTGTTCTATCAAATATTATGGCTCACTCCGTGATCCAGGGAAATCTCACTTGCTTCCAGAATCGTAGTTAGCAAGAAAACAATGTTGTTCCAAAATTGATGCTTATACACTATTGCTTTAGTCTTCCACAATTTCACCTAAATTTTTTGGCCCTGAATTTTTATTGATGCATGATTATCACCATCTATTTTGTCTGATCGTGCTAGACAGTTTTATTCTCAAACATTGATACTTTAAATTTTTAGCAACTTTATACATTATCCCGGTGATCCAGTCATGCCTGCTAAATTGATATATCATTGCATTACATCTAATAAGCTCTAACATATATTGCTAGGTATGCAAATATCAGCTCATTTCGGTTGCCATTGGTAGTGTTCATTTCTCTACTGATGTGCCCAGTACGTCTTTTTTCCCACTTGGGATCATATTCTGTAGTTCATATTTTGTTTAATATAGTGGGTTAAGAAGAGCCAGAAAAAAGAGACAAGGTGTACATAGTTCTTACCCACTGGATAAACTACCTTCAGTTGTGCCCTTCGTAGTGTTCATTTCTTTAGTGATGTGCCCATTGTGTGATTTTGATTGTGGGATCATAAACTACAGTTCATTTTTTACGCCAGAATAAAATGTTCAGACTGTCAGACTATTTTAATGCAAGGTGGAACTGTTCTTACCTATCAATTATGTTCAAATAAAAAGCCTACAACTATCTTTCTTTGTACATGAAATTTATTTAATTTTTTTGGAGATCAATTATGCACTGACACATGCATACATCTCAATTTTAACACAACACAATCCCTATATCATATCCTATAACAATAAAATTGATCCCGACTAACTATCTTTCCTTCCCATTCAAACTATCCATGTCATCATAATTAAATCTACAAGGGGCGTCGACCCTTTCCCTTCTCGCTTCGCCTCGAACTGGTACCTCTGTTTGATCTCGCAATGATTTGTTCCTGACCATCATAAAACAACAGATATCTCATAATGCAACTATTACATTATACATGTTAAATTCCCTTTATTTTACCTTTTTGTTGCGGAGAACCTCCCTTTTTTCCAAACTAAGATTTTTTATATAAAAAGTTTTACAAGGATTCCCGCAGCAACGCGCGGGGTATCATCTAGTTAATAGTATGGATAGCACCAATAGTATAGCAATTATCATCATCACGATGAGTAATAGGAGCAACATCATTTGGGAGAGATACCTTTCTACCTTTGCTTCTCCGTCTTTTCATTTTCTTCTTCACATTATGTGTGGGTTCAATCCTCTTTTTGGAGCTCCTTATTGATGAGATTGGTTGGATAGAGGGCTCCTCCTCGTTACCTGATTCATCATAAGAAATAATAGGAGGATATTGGGAAGCCTCTTCCCTTTCATTAGTATTCTCTTCATCCTCTATTTGTTTTCTTTTCTTTATGTAGTTGGCAATATAAGAATTTTCAATGCAATTCACCGCACAATACATATAAATTTCTTCTAGATCAAAATCAAGAAGTTTATCATGGGCAAATACTGGAAGATAGTTAGTTATACATTTCATTTCTTCATAACCCATAAGCAAACTAAGTTCATTATGTTGTGCAAGGGAAATCAAGTCATCACATTTTTGGAAACGATTAGATCATGAAACAATTTGCATCAGATAGTTAAATGACCATGTTCATTGCAAAGTTCACAAGTACGGCTAAGAAAATTTAAATTTTTAGCACAAACATCTAGCCTTTCTTGCAACCATTTAGTTTCTAAGTACTTATGCCTATTGCAAAATCTATCTTCCCTAATTGGTGTGTACTTGCAAACTCTATGTATTCCACAAAAGTTGACATGCTTATAAGAGATATTTTCAACATGACTAGTGCAACCATCATTAGTACTATAGATATTCAAAGAGTTCATACTAATAACAATTCAATCATGCCCATCATTCAAAGATTTAGTGCCAAACATTCTATAGACTTCTTCCTCTAGCACTTGAGCACAATTTTCCTTTCCATCATACTCACGAAAGATATTAAAAAGATGAAGCGTATGAGGCAAACTCAATTCCATTTTTTTGTAGTTATCTTTTATAGACTAAACTAGTGATAAAACAAGAAACTAAAAGATTCGATTGCAAGATCTAAAGATATACCTTCAAGCACTCACCTTCCCGGCAACGGCGCAAGAAAAGAGCTTGATGTCTACTACACAACATTCTTCTTGTAGACGTTGTTGGGCCTCCAAGTGCAGAGGTTTGTAGGATAATAGCAAATTTCCCTCAAGTGGATGACCTAAGGTTTATCAATCCGTGGGAGGCGTAGGATGAAGATGGTCTCTCTCAAACAAGCCCGCAACCAAATAACAAAGAGTCTCTTGTGTCCCCAACACACCCAATACAATGGTAAATTGTATAGGTGCACTAGTTCGGCGAAGAGATGGTGATACAAGTGCAATTTGAATGGTAGATATAGGTTTTTGTAATCTGAAAATATAAAAATAGCAAGGTAGTAAGCGATAAAAGTGAGCGTAAACGATATTGCAATGCTAGGAAACAAGGCCTAGGGTTCATACTTTCACTAGTGCAAGTTCTCTCAACAATAATAACATAATTGGGTCATATAAATATCCCTCAAGATGCAACAAAGAGTCACTCCAAAGTCACTAATAGCGGAGAACAAACGAAGAGATTATGGTAGGGTACGAAACCACCTCAAAGTTATTCTTTCGAATCGATCTATTCAAGAGTCCGTAGTAAAATAACACGAAGCTATTCTTTCCATTCGATCTATCATAGAGTTCGTACTAGAATAACACCTTAAGACACAAATCAACCAAAACCTTAATGTCACCTAGATATTCCAATGTTACCTCAAGTATCCGTGGGCATGATTATACGATATCCATCACACAATCTCAGATTCATCTATTCAACAAACACAAAGAACTTCAAAGAGTGCCCTAAAGTTTCTATCGGAGAGTCAATACGAAAACGTGTGCCAACCCATATGCATAGGTTCATGGGCGGAACCCACAAGTTGATCACCAAAACATACATCAAGCGGATCACGTTATATCCCATTGTCACCACAGATAAGCACGGCAAGACATACATCAAGTGTTCTCAAATCCTTAAAGACTCAATCCGATAAGATAACTTCAAAGGGAAAACTCAATCCATTACAAGAGAGTAGAGGGGGAGAAACATCATAAGATCCAATTATAATAGCAAAGCTCGCGATACATCAAGATCGTATCACCTCAAGAACACAAGAGAGAGAGAGAGAGAGAGAGAGAGAGAGAGATCAAACACATAGCTACTAGTACATACCCTCAGCCCCGAGGGTGAACTACTCCCTCCTCGTCATGGAGAGCGCCGGGATGATGAAGATGGCCACCGGTGAGGGTTCCCCCCTCCGGCAGGGTGCCGGAACAGTGTCCCGATTGGTTTTTGGTGGCTACAGAGGCTTGCGGCGGCGGAACTCCCGATCTATTCTGCTCCCCGATGGTTTTAGGGTATATGGATATATATATATATATATAGGCGAAAGAAGTCGGTTAGGGAAGCCACGAGGGGCCCACGAGGGTGGAGGGCGCGCCCAGGGGGTGGGCGTGCCCCCCTGCCTCGTGCCTTCCTTGTTGCTTCCCTTAGGTACACTCCAAGTCTTCTGGATTGCTTCCGTTCCAAAAATAACTCTCCCGAAGGTTTCATTTCGTTTGGACTCCATTTGATATTTCCTTTTCTGCGAAACACTGAAACAAGGAGAAAAACAGAAACTGGCACTGGGCTCTGGGTTAATAAGTTAGTCCCAAAAATAATATAAAAGTGTTTAATAAAGCCCATAAACATCCAAAAATAGATAATATAATAGCATGGAACAATAAAAAATTATAGATACGTTGGAGACGTATCAGCCCCCCCTTTTCCTTCCCCTCTCCCACTCCTTCCTTCCCCCTCCTAGTAGGACTAGGAAAGGAGGAATCCTACCCCTACTAGGAGGAGGATTCCTCCCCTCCTTGGCGCGCCATAGGGCCGGCCGGCCTCCCCCTTGCTCCTTTATATACGGGGGCAGGGGGCACACTAGAACACACAAGTTGACATTGTTTAGCCGTGTGCGGTGCCCCCCTCCACAGATTTCCACCTCGGTCATATCGTTGTAGTGCTTAGACGAAGCCCTGCGTCGGTAACTTCATCAACACCGTCACCACGCCGTCGTGCTGACGGAACTCTCCCTCGGCCTCAACTGGATCAAGAGTTCGAGGGACGTCATCGAGCTGAACGTGTGCAGATCGCGGAGGTGCCGTACTTTTGGTACTAGGATCGGTTGGATCGCGAAGACGTTCGACTACATCAACCGCGTCACTTGACGCTTCCGCTTACGGTCTACGAGGGTACGTTGACAACACTCTCTCGCTCGTTGCTATGCATCACATAGATCTTGTGTGATCGTAGGAATTTTTTTGAAATTACTGCGTTCCCCAACATTGGCATCCGAGCCAAGTTTATGCGTAGATGTTATATGCACGAGTAGAACACAAAGAGTTGTGGGCGATAATAGTCATATTGCGAGCCAGGTTCAACTCCAAGTCTTCTGGATTGCTTTCGTTACAAGAAAGATCATCGTGAAGGTTTCATTTCGTTTGGTATTCCTTTTCTGCAAAACACCAAAATAGGCACAAAAAAACAGAAGCTGGCACTGGGCCTTCGGTTAATAGGTTAGTCCCAAAAATAATATAAAAGAGCATATTAAAGCCCATTAAACATCCAAAACAGATAATATAATAGCATGGAACAATAAAAAAAATATAGATACGTTGGAGACGTATCAATTGCAACAATGACCAAAACTATGTTTGTCAACTCCCAACAAATTTTTATTCATCATACTTCTTATTTGTGAAGTCATCACTCTCCATAAGATCATTATGTAATCTTCTTTCTTCTTTTATTATTTTTCTTTCCTTCAAGATCATACGTAGAAAGCAAAGCCCTCAACTCAAAACTACTCTTTATTATATAGCTCACGGACTCGATTACATAGAGGGAACACAAAGCAAAACTCAGAGACTAAATCATACTAAAAAGTTTTATTCTACTAGTTCTAGATGTACCCAAAAGGATCAAACTAAGAAAAACGATAAAGGTAAAGTTGCGACGGTGATACAATAGTGGGACACCTCCCCCAAGCTTGGCACAAGCCAAGGGGAGTGTCCATACCCATGTACTTAGTTTTCCTTCTTCGGAGGTGATGGGTGCAATGTTCGTAGCAATAATGCCTTTCAGGATGAGATTTTCCTCCTCAAGCTTTTGAATTTGTTGCCTCAGGTCCATATTTTCCTTTTAAGTCTGCCTGTGACGGTTAGAGCACCGTCCACCATGGATGCATCTTGGCTTCGGGAGAAAAAGCAACACTCCTTTTCATGTTATTATAAGAGATAAACTTGGCACCGGGTGGTATGGCTGATATGTCTCCATCGTATCTACTTTTCCTAAAAGTTCTCGGATTGGAACGGAACTTTGCGAGGATTTTTTATATAACAAAAGAGAATTACTGGAGCCAAGAACCACCGTAGGGTGCCCCTTGGGTGAGCACAACCCACCAGGGCGCGCCCCCCTCTTGGTGCGCCCAGGTGGGTTGTCCCCACTTGGTGGTCCTGTAGACCATGAATCCAACTCCATAAATACCTATTTTTTTTCCAGAAAAATCCGGGAGAAAGAATTGTCATGTTTCGCGAGAAGGAGCCACCGCCACCTCTTGTTCTTCATCGGGAGGCAAGATCTGGAGTCCGTTTGGGGCTCCGGAGAGGGAGATCTTCGATCTTCGTCATCACCAACCCTTCTCCATCGCCAATTCCATGATGCTCCCCACCGGGAGTGAGTAATTCCTTTGTAGGCTCGCTGGTAGGTGAGGAGTTGGATGAGATTCATCATGTAATCGAGTTAGTTTTGTTAGGGCTTGATCCCTAGTATCCACTATGTTCTGAGATTGATGTTGATATGACTTTTCCATGCTTAATGCTTGTCACTTTGGGCCCGGGTGCCATGATTTCAGATCTGAACCATTTATGTTATCACCATTATATCTATGTTCTAGATCCAATCTTGCAAGTTATATTCACCTATTACGTGTTATGATCCGTAAACCCCGGAGTGACAGAAGTCGGGATACTTTCCGGTGACGACCGTAGTTTGAGGAGTTCATGTATTCACTATGTGTTAATGCTTTGTTCCTGTTTTCTATTAAAAGGAGGCCTTAATATCCCTTAGTTTCCATATGGACCCCGCTGCCACGGGAGGGTAGGACAAAAGATGTCATGCAAGTTCTTTCCATAAGCACGTATGACTATTTACGGAATACATGCCTACAATATATTTATGAATTGGAGCTAGTGCCGTATTGCCCTAGGTTATGACTGTTATATGATGAATATCATCCAACGAATTCGCCGATCCAATGCCTACGAATTTCTCTTATATTGTTTTTGCTAAGTTACTACTGCTGCTGTTTCTGTTACACTTGCTACAAAATAATTGCTATCACTTTTATTGTTACTATTGTTGTTGGTACTACTACCAAAACTATCATACTACTTTGCTACTGATCACTTTGCTGCAGATAATTAATCTCCAAGTGTGGTTGAATTGACAACTCAGCTGCTAATACTTGCAAATATTATTTGCCTCCCCATGTGAATCAATAAATTTGGGTTGAATACTCTACCCTCAAAAACGGTTGCGATCCCCTATACTTGTGGGTTATCAATGGCCGAATCTAGTATTGCTGCACTCTGGAGTTCCTCGAGCATGGCTCCAGGTTGCGGGCGAGAGATGACTTCTTGATCCTCCTCCATGGCATCCACTCTTTTCAGGTCGGCTTCCATCTCTTCCACCGTTGACCACCCCAAGGGTTCAGCTTCATTGTATGCTCTCGGGTCCCGTGCCAGGTGAGAGACACGACTCTCCCCGACTGACTCTTGCGAAGATATCTTGCTCTAAATCTGCTGCAGAAATAGCTCGAAACAAGAAAAGAGGATTTTGCCGTGGTACGGTGGTCAAGACCTTCGAGAGATTATATAATGAATTTTTACCGATCAAAAGAAGTATTCTGCAAGAAAACAGAGTCCTGAGGGCACACGAGGTGGCCACAAGCCAGGGAGGCGTGCCCAGTGGGGTAGGGCGTGCCCCTAGGGCTTGTCGCCTCCTTGTGCACTTTTCACACTACTTTTGATTTTCCTATTTTTTTAATATTTCAAAACGGAGTAAAATTGCCATTGGAAAAGTTTTGGAGTCGGTTTACTTAGCGTATCACATACCTATTCCTTTTTTATGTCTGGAGCGTTCTGGTAGGTCTCCCTTATGTACTCCTCCAGTGTTATGGTATTAATAATATTGGTTTCAACATTTATGGGAATACATGTGACATAATGTTTGATCCTTTGCCCGTTTACCACCTTCGGGTTGGTGTCTTCGGCGTTGTTGATCTTGATGGCACCGAAATGGTAAACCTCCTCGATAATGTAAGGACCTTCCCATGTAAAGAGAAGTTTTCCTGCAAAAAATCTTAAACAAGAATTGTATAGCAAGACATGGTCACTTACATTAAGTTCACGCTTTTGTATCCTTTTGTCATGCCATCTTTTAACTTTTTATTTAAACAACTTGGCATTTTCATAGGCTTGGGTTCCCATTCATCAAGCGAGCTAATGGCAAATAACCTCTTCTCACCGGCAAGTTTGAAATGATAGTTGAGCTCTTTAATTGCCCAATAAGCTTTATGTTCTAGTTCAAGAGGTAAGTGTTTACTTACCGTATCACATACCTATTCCTTTTTGATGGCTGGAGCATTCTGGTAGGTCTCCCTTATGTACTCCTCCGGTGTTATGGTATTAATAATGTTGGTTTCAACATTTATGGGAATACCTGTGACATAATGTTTGATCTTTTGCCCGTTTACCATCTTCAGGTTGGTGCCTTCGGCGTTGTTGATCTTGATGGCACCGGAATGGTAAACCTCCTCAATAATGTAAGGATCTTCCCATTTAAAGAGAAGTTTTCCTGCAAAAAATCTTAAACAAGAATTGTATAGCAAGACATGGTCACTTACATTAAATTCATGCTTTTGTATCCTTTTGTCATGACATCTTTTAACTTTTTTCTTTAAACAACTTGGCATTTTCATAGGCTTGGGTTCTCCATTCATCAAGCGAGCTAATGGCAAATAACCTTCTCACCGGAAAGTTTGAAATCATAGTTGAGCTCTTTAATTGCCCAATAAGCTTTATGTTCTAGTTCAAGAGGTAAGTGACATACTTTTCCATAAACCATTTTATATGGAGACATACCTGTAGGGTTTTTTATATGCAGTTCTATGAGCCCATAATGCATCATCAAGTTTCTTAGACCAACTCTTTCTAGATCTATTAACAGTCTTTTGCAAGATTAATTTTATTTAGTTGTTGCTTAATTCTACTTGACCACTAGACTGAGGATGATAAGAAGATGCAATTATATGGTCGACATCATACTTAGCAAGCAATTTACGGAAAGCACCATGAATAAAGTGTGAACCACCATCAGTTATTAAATATCTAGGGACTTCAAACCTCGGGAAAATAACTTCTTTAAGCATTTTAATACAGGTGTCATGATCAACACTATTAGTTGGAATAGCTTCTACCCATTTAATAACGTAATCAACATCAACTAAAATATGTGTATACCCATTAGAGGATGGAAAAGGTCCCATATAATCAAAACCCCAAACATCAAATGGTTCAATAACAAGTGGATAATTCATAGGCATTTCCTGACGTCTACTAATATTACAAATTCTTTGACATTCATCACAAGACAAGACATACTTACGAGCATCCTTGAAGAGAGTAGGCCAATAAAAACCAGACTGTAATACCTTGTGTGCAGTTCTATCTCCAGCATGATGTCCTACGTAGGCCTCGGATTGACTCTTGCGTAGGAGCTGTTCCTGTTCATGCTCGGGTACACAACGTATAATAACACCATCTACTCCTTATTTATAAAGGTGTAGGTCATCCCAAAAGTAATGTCTTAAATCATAGATTTTTTTATTTTGTTGGTATGTGAAACTAGATGGTATAAATTTAACAACAATGCAATTAGCATAATCAGCATACCAAGGAGTACTAAGAGAAGCATTTATGATAGCTAATTGTTCATCAGGAAAGCTATCATCAATAGGTAGTGGGTCATCAAGAACATTTTCTAACCTAGACAAGTTGTCTGCTACGGGGTTCTCAGCTCCCTTTCTATCGATAATATGCAAATCAAATTCTTGTAGCAAGAGAACCCACCTAATAAGTCTAGGTTTAGCAAATTTCTTTTCCGTAAGATATTTAATAGCAGCATGATCAGTGTGAACAGTTACTTTGGAATCTACAATATAAGATCTGAATTTATCACAAGCAAACACAACCGCTAAAAATTCTTTTTCAGTAGTAGCATAATTTCTTTGAGCACTGTCTAGAGTTTTACTAGCATAATGGATAAATTTAATTTCTTATCAACTCTTTCTCCTAGAACAACACCAACAACATAATCACTAGCATCACACATAATTTCAAAGGGTAGGTTCCAATCAGGTGGTTGAACAATAGGTGCAGAAATTAAGGTTTTCTTAAGTATTTCAAAGGCTTCTACACAATCATCATCAAAAACAAACGAGACATCCTTTTGCAAGAGATTGGTAAGAGGCCTAGAAATTTAAGAGAAGTCTTTAAAATAAATCTCCTACAGAAACCAGCATGACCATGGAAACTTCTTGTACCTTTGATATCTTTAGGACACGACATTTTTCCAATAGCATCAACTTTAGTTTTACCAACTTCAATACCTCTTTCGGAGATTTTATGCCCCAAGACAATACCTTCATTAACCATAAAGTGGCACTTCTCCCAATTCAGACAAGATTAGTTTCTTCACATCTCTACAAAACTCGATCAAGGTTGCTTAAGCAATCATCAAAAGAAGTTCCATAAACGGAGAAATCATCCATGAACATACATCTTTGAAAGGTATCAGGTGCATTGCATAAACCAAAAGGCATACATCTATAAGCAAAGGTACCAAAAGGGCATGTAAAAGTAGTTTTTTCTTGATCCTCTTGTGACACAGGTATTTGAGAAAACCTAGAACCATCTAGGAAGCAAAAGTGTGTATGTTTGGATAGTCTTTCTAGCATTTGATCAATAAAAGGTAGAGGATAATGATCTTTACTAGTGGCTTTGTTTAATTTTCTGAAATCAATTACCATTCTATAACCTGTAACAATTCTTTGTGGAATCAATTCATTCTTTTCGTTGGGAACAACGGTAATACCTTCCTTCTTTGGAACACAATGAACATGACTTACCCATCTACTACCAGCGATAGGATAAATTATACCTGCTTCCAGAAGCTTTAATATTTCATTCCTTACCACTTAATTTCATCTTAGGATTTAACCATCATTGGTGATCAACAACTGGTTCAGCATCAGGCTCCATATTAATTTTATGCTGACATAGAATGGGACTAATGCCCTTAAGATCATCCAGAGTATACCCGATAGCGGCACGGTGCTTCTCGGAGTTTTCAATAACTTCTTTTCTTCATGCTCTGAAAGGTTACCACTGATAATAACAGGATATATCTTCTTTTCATCAAGATAAACATATTTTTAGAGTATCAGGTAATTGTTTAAGATCAAACACATGATCACTCTTGGGTGGTAGATGATCTCCAACAGTCTCAAAAGGCAAATTGTGTTTCAAGACACACATTTATTTAAATAAAATCTCGTCTAATCCCTTTCTTTCATTCATAAACATATCATTTTCATGGTCTAGCAAATATTGTTCTAAAGGATCAGTAGGAAGCACAACAATAGAAGCAAGAACAATAATTTCATCTTTACTAGGCAATTCTTTATCATGGGGTTGTCTACGAAATTTGGAGAAATTAAACTCATGAGACACATCCCCGAAACTTACACTAACAGTTTCTTTCTCACAATCTATTTTAGCACTAACAGTGTTCAAGAAAGGTCTACCAAATATAATGGGAAAAAAATCATCTTGTGGGGAACCAAGAACTAGAAAATCAGTAGGGTATTTTATTTTCCCACACAAGACTTCAACATATCTAACAATCCCAATTGGTGATATAGTATCTCTATTAGCAAGCTTAATGGTGGCATCAATATCTTCTATTTCAGCAGGTGCAATATCATTCATAATTTCTTGATATAAGGTAAAGGGAATTGCACTCACACTAGCACCCAAATCACATAAGCCATGGTAACAATGATCTCCTATCTTAACAGAAACAATAGGCATGCCAACAACATGTCTATGTTTATCTTTATCATCGGGTCTAGCAATTCTAGCAGCTTCATCATAGAAATAAATAGCATGCCCATCAATATTATCGACCAAGAGATCTTTAACGATAGCAATACTAGGTTCAACTTTAATTTGTTCAGGGGGTGTAGGTGTTCTAGTATAACTCTTACAAACCACAGATGAAGCTTTAGCATGTTCTTTTATCCTAACAGGAAAATGTGGTTTCTCAATATAAGCAGTAGGAACAACTGGATCAACATTATAAGTAATGGTTTCTTATTCAGCCTTAATAGGTTATACTACTTTCACTTAAGTGGGAGGATGATATTTCAACCACTTATCCTTAGGGAGATCAACATGAGTAGCAAATGATTCACAGAAAGAAGCTACTATCTCCGAGTCAAGTCCATATTTAGTGCTAAATTCACGGAAAGCACCGGTATCCATAAAAGATTTAACACAATCAAACTTAAGGTTTATACCTGACTCCTTACCTTCGTCGAACTCCCAATCTTCAGAGTTGCGTTTAATTCTTTCCAATAAATCCCATTTGGATTCAATAGTCTGCTTTATAAAAGAACAAGTACAAGAAGTATCGAGCATTGATTGATCATTACGAGAAAGCCGAGCATAAAAATTATGAGTAATAATTTCTCTTGAGATCTCATGATTGGGGCATGAATATAACATTGACTGAAGCCTCCTGCACGAAAAATTATATATAATTCCGATCACGATGAACCAGATCCATAGGATAAAACTTCTGATGAAATTCCAATTTCAATCGGTTGTTGTCCCAAGCTCCAATATCATCACATAGCCTATACCATGTCAATGCCTTTCCCTTCAAGGATAAAGGGAAGACCTTCTTCTTGACATCATCCTCGGGCAAACCTGCAAGCTTAAATAATCCACAAACGTCATCCACATAGATTAGATGCATATCAGGATGTAGTGTTCCATCTCGTGCATAAGGACTAGCTAGTAGTTTCTCTATCATACCCGAAGGAATTTTATAATAAATATTTTCAGTAGGTGCAGTATGTTGAGGAGAAACTCTTTGCTCTTCCGGTCGAGGTGAAGATACCCGAACAAGCCCCTCAAAGGATGATTTTCCATAGTGACAAGTGACAGTAAATTTCAGCACGTAATATAAATTTTTCCTTACCAAATTCCACTCACCAAATTTTAGGCAAGTCTCAAGTGTCAAAATTTCCATTCCTTTAGTTTTGTCTTGTTTTTCTATAAAGACTAGCAGTTTTCCAGGGATGAGCGTTCATGTAGTCGACGTTCACATAACACCACTAAAGGAAATACAACATACATCTCATCAAAATATTGAACGAATACCAAATTCACATGATTACTTATAACAAGACTTATCTCATGTCCTCAGGAACAAACGTAACTACTCACAAAGCATATTCATGTTCATGATCAGAGGGGTATTGAATATCATTAAGGATCTGAACATATGATCTTCCACCGAATAAACCAACTAGCATCAACTACAAGGAGTAATAAACACTACTAGCAACCCACATGTACCAATCTGAGGTTTTGAGACAAAGATCGGATACAAGAGATGAACTAGGGTTTGAGAGGAGATGGTGCTGGTGAAGATGTTGATGGAGATTGAGACCCTCTCAATGAGAGGATCGTTGGTGATGGCGATGGCTTCAATTTCCCCCTCCGGGAGAGAAGTTTCCTCGGCAGAACAGCTCCACCGGAGCCCTAGATTGCTCCGCTCAGGTTCCATCTCGAGACGGAAGCTCTTCATCCCAAAAGCTTCCTTGTGATTTTTCTTTCAAATCAAAAGCCTCCATATAGCAGAAGATGGGCACCGGGGACCTGGCAGGGGGCCCACAAGCCCTAGGTGCGCGCCTAGGTGGTAGGGCACGCCCCTAGGCTTGTGGCCACCTGGTGGTCCCCCTTTGGTATTTCTTCGCCCAATATTTTTTATATATTCCAAAATAATTCTCCGTAAATTTTCAGGACCTTTGGAGTTGTGCAGAATAGGTCTCTCAGATTTGCTCCTTTCTGGTCCAGAATTCCAGCTGCCGGCATTCTCCCTCTTCATGTAAACCTGGAAAATAATAGAGAAAAGGCATAAGTATTATACAATAATATATAATAACAGCCCATAATGCAATAAATATCAACATAAAAGCATGATGCAAAATGGATGTATCAAGCGCCCGGTCGTAGCCCACGCCGTCTCCGGCTCGGGATGTTTCTGTTGCTCTGGTCGAAAGTGAGTATGACCCATGGTACAAGCGCCTTCATTCTCTCCAAAGTAACTCCGACTCTTGAAAAAACGTGTTTTTACCACAAGTGTTGTAGGGGAGTACGACCGGTGGTACGAGCGCATGCGCTCGTACCAAAGGCCTCGATCGTTTTGTTGTTTTTGGCTTGAAGCGACAAAAACAGTGCGGACGCTTTATACAAGCACATACACTTGTACTAGACACCGTCACACGCGATTGGAGCCCAATTCAGTCCAGATTATTCCTAATTTTGTTTGGTTTGTTTCCTAACCTTTATCAATCCACCTTATCTCGAGATAACCTGTGAGCCTAGCCCCTTATATATTGATCCATTGCCTCCTTTCTCTCCAAAACTAACAAGGACAATCTAGTCAAAATTTTCTTAAGCTTGAAGTGCAAAGAGGCCATGGGACGTTGATGGGAAAAGAGGCAAACCTCTTCCCAGGAGGAGGAGGATTGGGAGCTCGAAGGCCGTGACTCACCATACAACTCCAATATGGAGAGGGCACGTCACATGGGCAGTTAGGGGTCCTCCTGGGAGGAACTGGGGGAGGAGTTCTACGAGGATGAGGATGATGAAGACAAGAAGCTGGAACCAATCTCCATCGAGTCTGTCAAGCTCCTCAACACCGACGAGCACCTCGATTCATCAAGATCGATCCAGCCGTATTCCACCGCGCATGCATTTTAGAGGGGAATCCATATTTGTATCCGCTTTTCAACCGCCATCCTTGAAAGACAAAGGTCCTTTTTATAGTTTTTTTCTAAACTTGGCATGTGCATTTTTATTATACGTAGCATGACAATTTCTTGGTCTTTTTGTAATGCCCCACATGGAAAGCTTTTTAGAAATTTTATCACTTATTCATGGCATTTTTGGAATTGTTTTTATTTTACTTTCACACATGGCAATTGTATTTATCAAGAGTATGAGATTTTAATAATTAGCAACATGTCATCTTTATTATTAAGAGGATGCCCGTTTTATTATTAATAGCATGACATTTTGTTACTAGGAGGATGACAATTTTAGGATTAATAACATGGCATTTTTATTATTAGGAGAATGACAGTTTTATTATTAAGAGGATAGTTGTTTTATTATTGAGAACATGCCATTTTTTGTGAGGGATGGCTTTTTTTATTGTTAGCATGGCATTTTTATTATCAAGAGGATGACAGTTTTATTATTAAAAGTATGGTAATTTTATTTTTGCTGCCTTGGTATTTTTAATTATCGCTGCAAATTTATAAATTAGGAAAATGACATTTTATAAAGTAGCATGCCAATTTTCGTATTTCCAAAGCATGGCATTTATAAATGCATGTACTCTATTTTTATATGCAAATATTTTTTTTGTTCATGACATTTTTTATGTAGAGGATGGCAGTTTTATAGTTTAGCATGGCAATTTAATTTTTCCAGATCACATGATCTTTTTCTTTTGGTTTTGATCATACTCATTTTATTTCTATAAATTAGAGAAATGAAGATTTTATAAAGTTGCATGGTATTTCAAAATTTAGGGTTTCTCTGTTTTTACAAAAAATGTTTATTTCTTTTGTGCATGGAATTTTTTAAATAAATGACTGTTAATTGTGCCTTCGGGCCAATGGGGGTTCGCCCTGGCCTGCCCCTTAGCGAACGAGGCGAAAGGTTCACCGGGAGCTGCTCCCCCTAGAGAACGAAATTATTTGATGGGAGCAGCTCCGTGGCGATGAGTTGCGGGATGTTAAGGTCCTTTTTATTTTTGAACACGATGACTAAGCTTCCATTCGTAGCAGGATCTCCTATTCCGCGACTTTAGCGTCGTGGAAGCCAACTGGCGCTCACTACAGCGCCCTGTTGGCCGGTCGACGAACACATAGCGCGATGAACTTGTAGTGCGAAAAAACTGTAAAAAGTGGCTCTTTCCAGAATTCGAACTCGTGCTGTTGCATTCTTGTACGAATTTGGATAACCACTAGATCTAGTGGACACTAATGACTAACGATAATAGTGCCAAAAACATAAGAACAACTGTGGTCGTGCTACTTATTGTACAGGACCATATATTGTGTCACTTAGATTTTAAATTATTTTATTGTACAGTACCATATATTGTGTCACTTAGATTTTAAATTATTTAAAACCAAGTATTTTAAAAATTTCATCGATTCATGATTTTGAAAAATGTTCATCATTTTGAAGAAAAGTTCACAAACTTGGAAAAAGTTCTTTAATTTTGAGAAGAAGTTCATCAATTTTGAAAAAAGTCCATTAGTTTTGAAAAAAATCATCAATTTGAAAGAAGTTCATGGAAAAATTTCATCAATTTTGAAAAAGGTTCACAAAATTGTGAAAAGTTCATATATTTTGAAAACAAGATCACAAATTTAAACAAAATTTCATGCATTTGAAAAGAGTACTTGGATTTAGAAAAGTTCATGAATTAAAAAATCACAAATTAAAAACCTTCATATTTGAAAAAGTTCATAAAAATTTAAAAAATTAAGAATTTGAAAATATATTTTTAAAAAGAATGCAAATACAAAAGGAAAAAAGGAAAAAGAAGGAAAATAAAAAAGGAGCGGAAAAAAAAGAAAAACCGGCTAAATAAACACATAGTACTAGGGGGAAGAAAAACTAGCTTTAAGCTACAAGAAGCTTCCCAATAGCAGAAAAAACAACCCGGGAGCCAGCTTCCGAGGTCGAGCTTTCGGTGGGCGTGTATCGCTTTTTGTGGGTCGGCCCACATGTAATCTGTTAAGTGGGGGTTGTTTGCCCTGTACCATTATGCCTATAACGGGCACCAAATAGCGAATGCCATATGTAGCGTACCATTCCCGTTTAGCTTTTCTCTTGTTATGGGCTGCACCGTTAGAACTCCATCCACTGCTCCTCCGTCGATCCATCGACCGAGAGAAAGCAACACAAAGTTCAGAAGGACGCGCGAGAGCTATATTTTCGCCTACAACGAGAAAGAAGGAGCTCTCGCTTGAAGCGTCCAAAGTAAGGGCCAGCCCCATTAGCGCAAACTTAAGTGAAATAGAAAAGAGAAAAAGAAAGGAAGCAAGAATCGATCCTTGGTCTCTTGGATGCTATGTCGCGTTGCATACCTCAATGTCAAGTTGTTGTTAAACTCGTAGGGCGCGACCAACTAGAGAGAGAAAAGAAATGGTTTTTTCACTGGTTATTCAGGTTTTTTTGTTTTTGTTTTTCTACCGATTCTCTTCGTTTCTTTCTTTGTTTTCATTGAGTTTTTCTTTCATTTTTCTTTTGGTTTTCTTTGTTACTATCTCGATTTTTTTCCTTTCTTTTTTCTTTGTTTTTTTGCTTCTTTCTTGTTTTTCATCGGTTTTCTCTTAGTTTTCACTATTTTTCTGTAATCATTTTTGCTCTATATCTAATACATTTTCTAATACACATTTAACATTTTCCAAATACAAGATTTACAATTTTTGAAGACATGGTCATCATTTTTCCAAACACATTTAACATTTTTAAATACATGGTCCATATTTTTGTACACATTTAACATTTTTAAAAGCTTGATTAACATTTTTCGAGTACAAGTTATAA
Source organism: Aegilops longissima (assembly GCA_021605205.1). Taxonomy (NCBI): domain Eukaryota; kingdom Viridiplantae; phylum Streptophyta; class Magnoliopsida; order Poales; family Poaceae; genus Aegilops; species Aegilops longissima. Next base: position 437,707,393 of record CM038676.1, on the reverse strand, counting down.
CTTACATGATCAACATTTTTCTATACACATTTAACATTTTTCAAATACAAGTTTAACAAAATTTTAATACATCGTCAAAATTTTTCTATACACATTTAACATTTTCAAATACTTGATTAATTTTTGAAATTCTTGTTTAACATTTTTTTAATGCTTGGATTAACATTTTTAAATTTTTACTCACATTGAATATTTTTGTATACATGAGAATTTTTTCCCTACACACATTTAACTTTTTTGAAATGCTTGATTAACATTTTCTAAAACAATTATGTAAAGTATTTTTGTTATTATACTTATTTAAATATTTGGAAATATAGAAAGGAAAAAATAAAGGAAAAACAAAAACAAAAACAAAAACAAAAACGTGAAAAAGCAAAAAAAAACGAGGTTGTGGCCTCATGCGCACCTGGGCCGGCCCAACTCGCGCTCTGCTTGAAGCGAGGCACGCGATGCTTCCCCTCGGTCTCGCTAGAAGAGAGGTGGGGTCTGCTCTTTTTTTAGGAGAGTATGCCAATATGATCTTAATGAGGTGTGGGGCTTTACATTTGACATTCGTTAGGTTTCCTTTGTGGGAGCCTGCGTCCCGGCTTTTTTGTGCAATAAACCCTTCCGGCCGAAGACTAGTGATAGGTGGTCCCGTGGAGCTTTCGGAGAAGGGTAGCCTAATGTGTAAGCACATCAATGAAGCGGCTGGTTCTTTTAAGCCAAAAAAACCATTTATGCAATAGACTAAAGAAAACAAATTGAATTGGGCTAAACCGGTCGTTTTATATATATTAAAACGAAACTAGAAAAATAGGGTGCACGTAACCTCCCGGTTTCTAGCGAGCATGCAAAGCCACTAGTGCTCACCGTGCTTCATGACTAGAAGGCATCAAATTTCAACAAAAAGGCGGTCTGATTGATAAAAATCTGAACCGACAATCTTATCGGTTTTTTAGGACGAACATGGGCTGAGAGCACAAGACAGTGAAGACGCTATTGTCGATCAGGCGACATGTGTAGTTGACAATGACACGATACGCCTTGGGCGTCGTAAGCATTTTTTCTTCAAGAGTACGCAAATGCGTATCATATTTTTATAGAAGACGGAATTTTAAATAGAAGATGACTAACTTGTTGCGAACAACGAACATAGCAGATTCCACACCAAGGCTAGTCCTAAGACAGCTACCACTGACAACACAATTACAAAGCAAAAAGAGCCTGTCTAAGACAGAGCAACATCACAGCGTCTCGACCAAAACCGCTCACCTATGAAGACAACACCAACTCCGACTAAACTTCCCTTCTGGCCTTGTCGACGCACCATCCATCCTTGATGCCTAAGAGGAGGTGGCAAGTAGATGGCGGAACTTGATCGGTCAACTAATGCGACCGTCTTGGACTCACCGGCGATGACGTACATTGCGCCGTTGAAGATCATCTTGAACAACGGCGAGCACCGGAAACAGCTCAACATGAAACCTCAAGACCGCGTCTTCAAGCACAATGCTTCCAACAAAGAAGCGACGTTAAAACGCCGCCATCGCGCCGATTCAACTCTGAACGTAGGCTTTCGCTAATCCCAAGAGCGAGCGAGGAAGATGCCGGAACACCTTGGCGACGCCTTCAAGGAAGGGAACGAAACCCACATGCATCGCCGCCGCCAGCACCGACCGAGTACGAGCAGGAATTTCTTCCGAGTCGCCATACACCTCCATCCCTTCTCACCGGATTAGGGTCACATCGTCCAAGTTGACCACTCCGCCGTGGCCGCCGCAACACTTCGACGGCATAGTCAAGATGCCGAGGTCCACCCAGGACATGCACAATCAGGAGCACACAGCCCAACCACAAGCACCACCACAGCTGAGAACTCGCACGTAAGCATTTGATTCGCCTACAAAAGAATAGCTTGAGAGGTACACTCAAAGCGTGTGGCCAAAACCGTAGCAACGAATCCAGGTAAACCAAGCAAGCAACGTACTAGCAACGTACTACTATCAAAGAACACTCGCGTAAGTCGGCGAGATAGACAGACAGACACAATCGATCGGCAAAACTAAAGCCACACGTTACCAGCTCAGTAACAGCAGTTCCACACACCTAGTAAACTACCGGCGCCGAGCCAAATCGGCAGCCACAAATCGGTCCGCGCGCGCGAGGTTAGGTCGACGCAGCTCATCCCGAGCCCGGTAGCATTCTCGAAGCAAAGTCCCGTAGCTTTCGACGACGGCGACGCGCCTCCACCTGACCAAGCCCCTGCTACTGGCCGACCTTGCACCAGCGCCCGCTCGCTCCCGGTCAACTCCACTCGCGGCATTGTGCTCTACGCAATAGCTAGCGCCACCGGCTCTCGGCGGAACGAGCCCCGCCCGGGCCCGCGCGCGCACGCGCGGGATCCTCGCTTTCTGTAAAGGCGCGCGGCCGTAGATCTCGTGCGATCTTTATCTGGACCTGCCGTGGTCCGTGGAGCTCGTTCAGTTCGTGATGGACGCGGAGGCTTTCGCGCCACCACTTGGTAAGTTTGTATGGACGCTGTCAAAGTTCAGGAGCTAGACGAATGGTTGAAGTGATCGTGCAACTGCAACCGGTCAAATACAGCCGTGCGGTATATGCCGGCATCGGGAATCAAATTTATGTATATACTACCATTGTGCTAGCTAGTTAAGTAATTATAGTACTCCCTCCGTTCCAAAATACTTGACTTCTATTTGTCCAATAATAGATGTATCTATATACTAAAACATGTCTAGATACATCTATATTTTGACAAATAAAATGCATGTATTGTGAAACGGAGGGAGTACTAAATAAAATATTTGCTAATTTGTTTCTCTATGTTTTTTTAACATACTACAGACGCAAGCGCTTATGCATGTGCGCATACACTCACCGCCTCGTCATCGACAGGAACAATCCTAAAATAAATTCAGGAATAATGCGAGCACCAGGACTTGAACCCTGGTGGGTTGTGGATATCACTGTCCCTCTAACCATCCAATCACAGGTTGGTTCGCCTGAGGATGAACATCGGGACAGCCTATTTGACAGGTAGGTGAAAAAACCGTTGGATTTTCATTCAACAGTCACCCTCACCCCACACACTATTTTTCTTCTTCCTTCATTCCTTTCATTTCCGCATCGTCGATCGATGAGGGCCTAACTGCTTGCTACCGCCGTGGCTCGCAACGCTATCATGCTCGTCTCATTACTCCCGCTCTCCCTTGAATCGTCGTTCATAGCATGTTGCTGCCGCCCAGGCTATCCCTCTAAGCCCCCTCCCCCAATCCTTCCTACGTCATGTTCTTCTCGAGCTCCGACAATCTCCCCACACTCGAACCATTCAACCTCCGAGTCCCTTCTGCCTGGGACACTGTTCGTTCCCGTCCAAGCCCTCGTCGTCGTCCATGCGTCTCGCTGGGCTCGCCGGGGCAACACTGACTTCGGGCTCGACGCTAACGCTCAAATCAAATGATACAAAATGTTTTTTTAGAACACAGTACATAAGCAGGCGCTCATCTATAATACGCGCATACACTCATCCCTATAAACACACACGTAGACCATACACATATGAGCACCTCCGAGAGACTGAACATTTGGCTTTCAGAAAGACCAAGTATAATCTTTGAGAGCACCTTGACTAGATCAATCCTAAAATAAATTCAGGAATAATGCGAGCACCAGGACTTGAACCCTGGTGGGTTGTGGATATCACTGTCCCTCTAACCATCCAACCACAGGTTGGTTCGCCTGAGGATGAACATCGGGACAGCCTATTTGACAGGTAGGTGAAAAAGCCCGTTGGATTTTCATTCAACAGTCACCCTCACCCCACACACTATTTTTCTTCTTCCTTCATTCCTTTCATTTCCGCATCGTCGATCGATGAGGGCCTAACTGCTTGCTACCGCCGCGTTCGCAACGCTATCATGCTCGCCTCATTACTCCCGCCTCCCTTGAATCGCCGCTCATAGCATGTTGCTGCCGCCTGTGCTATCCCTCTAAGCCCCTCCCCAATCCTCCCTACGCCATGTTCTTCTCGAGCTCGACAATCTCCCCACACTCGAACCATTCAACCTCCGAGTCCCTTCGCTCGACACTGTTCGTTTCCGTCAAGCCCTCGTCTGCCGCCCACGCTGTCTCGCTGGGCTCGCCGGGCAACACCGACTTGGCTCGACGCTAACGCCAAATCAAATGATACAAAATGTTTTTTAGAACACAAGACATAAGCAAGCGCCATCTATATATACGCGATACACTCATCCCTATAAACACACACGAGACCATACACATATGAGCACCTCCGAGAGACTGAACATTTGGCTTTCAGAAAGACCAAGTATAATCTTTGAGAGCACCTTGACTAGATCAATCCTAAAATAAATTCAGGAATAATGCGAGCACCAGGACTTGAACCCTGGTGGGTTGTGGATATCACTGTCCCTCTAACCATCCAACCACAGGTTGGTTCGCCTGAGGATGAACATCGGGACAACCTATTTGACAGGTAGGTGAAAAAGCCCGTTGGATTTTCATTCAACAGTCACCCTCACCCCACACACTATTTTTCTTCTTCCTTCATTCCTTTCATTTCCGCATCGTCGATCGATGAGGGCCTAACTGCTTGCTACCGCCGTGCCTGGCAACGCTATCATGCTCGTCTCATTACTCCCGCTCTCCCTTGAATCGTCGTTCATAGCATGTTGCTGCCGCCCAGGCTATCCCTCTAAGCCCCCTCCCCCAATCCTCCCTACGTCATGTTCTTCTCGAGCGCCGACAATCTCCCCACACTCGAACCATTCAACCTCCGAGTCCCTTCTGCCTGGGACACTGTTCGTTCCCGTCCAAGCCCTCGTCGTCGTCCACGCGTCTCGCTGGGCTCGCCGGGGCAACACTGACTTCGGGCTCGACGCTAACGCTCAAATCAAATGATACAAAATGTTTTTTTAGAACACAGTACATAAGCAGGCGCTCATCTATAATACGCGCATACACTCATCCCTATAAACACACACGTAGACCATACACATATGAGCACCTCCGAGAGACTGAACATTTGGCTTTCAGAAAGACCAAGTATAATCTTTGAGAGCACCTTGACTAGATCATCCCCCCTCCCCCCAATGCTTTAGGATCAGAGCTTTATTGCTACTAGATGATACCGGAATTGGTTGCAATATACTCTTTTTGTCAAGAAATATAAGATCTAAACGCTCTTATATTTCTTTAGGGAGGGAGTACTTGGATGAATAATATGACAATTGAAATAAAAAACACGTAAGATTTGTTGTATTTAATTATTTAGGTGGGTCAAATATGTTAGTGGGGCTAAATCATTTTACGGATGGAACATTGAAACTGACTAGTCGCAAAGGTCAGCGGGCAAAGGCCACCTCACTAAAACACTGTTAGCCAGTCCCGCGCGGCTTAATCTTGCTCCATATCTGAAGTGTCTTCTCATTTTGGTATACTTTGGTCCGTGTTCTTGTCATCACGAGCATCATTCTGTTTGCTTCAACTTTTTTCCAGCTTAATTGAGTAGACCATGCAAGATACTCCCTCCGTTCCTAAATACTTGTCTTTCTAGAGGTTTCAAATGATGACTACATACGGAACAAAACGAGTGAATCTACACTCTAAAATATGTCTATATACATCTGTATGTGATGACCATTTGAAATCTCTAGAAAGACAAGTATTTAGGAACGGAGGGAGTATTTTCAAAACTACTAACCAAAGATCTGTCTCTTTGAGGTGCCAGCGCATGACCACCAATAAATTTATGACACATCTTTTTGGAATAACTATGCATGAAACAGACTGTTATCTGCTGCACTAAAACTTCTACCAGTGATACCTCTACAAATTCAGTGCAGGTGCTAGATGCACGACCCTACGACCCCAAATCTATCTAAACTATACTTGTGATTGTACGATTTTTAGATGAAAAACAAAATCATAAGTTTTTTTGATAGGTGTAATATCAATGACATCACAATTGTGTCTCACTCTCGCAACTGGTAATAGGATTTGGACGTCCGCCATGTTCTATTGGGTGGGGCCAATAGTCAATCTCACGCGGATTGCTGAGTCAGATGCCACATCATCGACATTCCTCCAAGACGCGTGTGTTGCAACAAGCCACATCTTCTGGCCATAAAGCGCGGAATTCACTCGATCTTAAACAATGTAAGGACGTTTATCTTTTGGCGCGCCAATCAAGCCTAGTTTTAAGGGGTGTTCTTTCAGAATTCTTTAGATTCATGCATGGTCTTAGTGGGGAAGTATCCTATGCTCTTAGAGCACCTAAGTTCAGGTGCTACAGAAGGAGCTCAGCCCTTTGATCTACATCCCACGACCCTAGGGAGAGCTCGCGCGAATTTGCAGAAAACCCCCGAGGAGCCCCGTAGTTACATATAGGTCTAGTAACTCCTCATCTGATGGTTCGATTCACATTCAAGGGCCGAGCTCACGCTAGAGCACCTGAACTTAGGTGCTCCAAAAGCACATGGTATTTAGGGGGTGTTCTTTAAAGTCGACGTCCAACTTAACTTCAGTATAGAATATAAAAATTTCGGAGAGGTCATTTGAAACTTATTAGTACCGTGGACGTTAGAAAAAGGAATACGGAATTTGAGTCCTTTAATTTCATTTTTATGATCCAGCTGGACCAGCCGGAGATCAAATCAATGGAATTATGATGAACTGCAGCAAACTCATTCATTCATTTGCATCCATTTTTTGGTCTAACACAAAACTGAATGAACTAGAACTAAATCAGATTTTTTCTACCCATCTCCTTCTGAACTATCTTTCACTCTTGCCTCTTTTCCGCCAGTATGAACAATTAAGCGAGACTGAAAAACTAAACTCCATCTCTCTTGATGGGCCACCACTTTTGGCAATAACGCACGCGGGGCTGCTACTTTTATCTTGAATTTTTTGTCTAAAAAAAAACTTTTATCTTGAATTCTTTGCCAGCCCGACCAGCCTCACCGACGACGGCATGTCGGCATCCTTCTCCCCTTCCTGGCCTCCGATATCGTCTCGAGCCCCGGCGACCACGGCCGCTGCTGCCTCGCCCCCACCAGCTGCATGTAGTGCTTCCTCAGCTCCGGCGTGCTGCACAGCTGTTCCGGCGCCGCCGCGCCGCACTTCTTCTCGCCGCCACCATCGGACGTGATCACCTTCTCGATGAACTCCGGGAGGACCCTGATGAGCGCCATGCCGTCAGCGCCGGTAACGTACTCGAACGGGGACGACTTGCCGGCGAGGGACACCTTGGTCGGGGCCGGCGACAGCGACGCGAGCGAGGCCGCGGTGAGCGCCTGGCAGCTGGAGAACCGGGCCGCGGGGAGCACGAAGTAGGTCCGCCCCGCCTGCAGCTCCTCGCCCGGCGGCAGCGCCGGGATCGGGAGGCCGATGAAGAAGGAGTCGCCGGAGCAGACGAGGTGGTCGGGGGCCTCCGCCGTGACGTCGCCGGCCGTGGTGAACCGCCCGCCGGAAGCTGCGGCGAGCCTCGTCTGCCCGCCCCAGAACACCAGCCTCGCCTCCGCTCCCTTGCCGTGCACGGCCGGGGCGCGCAAGCAAGGGGAGAGGCCGTTGCCCATGCCGCGGCCTAGATTCTAGAAGGGTCTAGAACAAGCTTTGAGGTGCGAAATTGCGGAAGAGGAAGGATGCTCTGACTGAATGGTGCTTCGACAAGATTTGAGGATTCCTGGTGTGGGGATGTATATATAGGGAGGGGGTTGGGTGTGTGGGTTGACATTTGAAAAGTCAGAGCTGGGGGTTTGATTATGGGTCTTATTTTACTCAAAAGTTGACCGGCCGGCTGTTCAAATATCAGGACAGTTGACCTTAGTTTTTCTTTTTCTTTTCTTTTTTGAGGGAAAGATAGATGGCTTTGTTAATATACTAGTTAGTGGGCAATGTCAACGCCCGTTTTGGAAATGGAGCTTCTAGCAATTAGTGAATGGTTTTTCTCATGGAAAGTAAAATGAGATATTTCTCTTGACATCTAACAGTGCTCCTATCACTCAGTTCATTTAGCCATTATAGAATTTTTAATAATTGATGCATAGAGAGAGAAAAAAAGATAATATTGCCTTCTATTGATGAAGAGATAATCTCTCGACATTGAAGAGATAACTATGCCGCATAATTTTAGAAGATGCTTTGCTTCTTAGCGTGTTTTTTGGTCCAGTTTTGCACACGCATTACCTTTGCTTGCGAGAGAAGACATCGAAAGTAACGTAACATTGTCTTATTCCGGTGAAGAGATATGCTCTCGACGCCTAAAGATAATTGTGGCGTGCATTTTAGGAGATGCTTACTTCTTCGCGTGTTTTCCGTTTCAGTTTTAGTCATTGCATTAACGTGATCATTGATTGCCAGAGATATCAAAAGATACATATCTACAACAAAGTGTTATCGTCATCTCTAGATGGCATGGATGGCGCAAGAGAAGATAACCTTCGCTTTAATTTAGATGTCGTATCGGTCACGAAATGATGAATCATTGTTTTGTCAGAGTTGGGAGGACATTATTTTGGGATCTTATGTCACCAATGCGACCATTTGTTTATATAGTACTACTTATTTATTCAGATTCGGATACAATGGAGAAATTAGGATGTATATTAATAACTTATTATCTTACGAGATTAACCAAGTGGCTATTCAGATATCTGAGACATATATTATCAAGGAATAAGCTTCTAGCGATTGGTAAATGGCTAATCTCATGGATAGTAAAAGGTTTTTTTCCATCCATATGTGTTAGAGTCACTTATCACTTGGGGTATTCACTGTGTCACACAAGCTTCTCCAATAGGTGTTTGTACCAAAATTTTATCAAGTTCAGATGTAAAATAAATAAATAAAACCAACTACCTTTTCTTGGTAAAATAATAATAACCCATAGAACCATCTCAACATAAGGGTGACATTCATGCATTAGGACGCTAGAATACCTAGACCCCCTTGGTGCTTAGGGAAGTAGGTATCAGTCCTCTTCACCATGTGGTACTTCTGGCGTCAATCAAACACATACCAGATGAAGCACGACAGGTCCTTGTCGAAGGAGCTATGCACCCCCTCTAGGAGAATGTACAACCCCGCTGAAAGAGCATGGTGTCCCCATGTTTTGGTTTTGGTAATTGATGTCAATCCCTGTGGACTAATGGTTGCCTTGAGTTCTATTTGGAGGGTTCGTCCATAGGCATTACTTGAAGACCATTCTTTGGTTTCAAGGTAATAAGGAGATTATGTGTTGACCAAGGTGCTATTCAAGGAGTTATCCAAAGATTGGTCATGTGAGAGTTGAGCCTAATGCAAGCATGTCTTGAAGAAGAAGATTGTGTGAACATTCATGTTTACCTTTAAGACATCATCTTTATCAAGAGAGAAGATAAGATACAAGGTTGATCAAGACTAAGGACAAAGAGTGGATTCAAGTTGATCAACACACAAAGCGTAGAAGATGTACCGGGTGGGATCAAGTGATCTCATGGTATGATGAGTATTGTCCATTCTACTTTGTGTACTAACCCATGATCTATTTGTGTGGTGGTTCTATGTGGGGTTAGGTATTTTTTTCATGGGCTTCCATCAAGAGGAAGATCTCATATAACCCATGGAGGATGACATCAAGTGGGGATCGTCATCAAGGTTGTGTTGTGCAAGTTCAAGTGGGGCATCATGAAGATATCACATGCTTGAAGCTTTTTATCCATTCTGGTGACAATGGACTTGTGAAGATGTGCCGAAGAAAGGCTCACACATAGTGGAGTATGTGGGAGAAATCTACTAGTGTTCATTGAGCCTGCACAATCAAGAAAGGTGGTCCAACTTGAGGAGGACAAGATCTTCATCATCTAGCTCAATTGGACTATGCACAAGGCAAAGGTTTGGCCTTGATAGTTTTCTATTTTACCGGTCTCATGGTGTTAGTTGGGAGACCGGGTTATAGGATTGATTGCCATGCTATCAAGGGGGACTCTCGAGTGAGTAGCTTGATCATATCATTCATAGAGAGCTCAAACCATTGCATCCTTGGGATCATATTTCTTGGTTCTTATTTGGCTTTCCTCTATGTGAGTTTGGAGCTTGTGGTCATCCCCATGACAAGCTCCAGTTCATCGAAAAAGGATTTCATATGCATCATCTATTGTGTTTTCGATGTTGGAGTTTTTGTCGGTTCTTCACTAATGGAGGTTTCACACCTCTATATCATTGACATATTTCTCTTGCCACTTCTAAAGATTTCTAGTCGCAATTTGACAGCTTTCTATCAAGCTTGAGTTCGTCAAAATGAGAGTTCATTTGTAGAAGTTATGGTAGTTTTGATCTTACTTGCATCCATCTGTTTAGCTTGCGCACTTTTGCAGTACCCAGGCAATAGTACCGCTCGGCTCCACGTAGTACTGCTTAGGCGGTACTTCTGGTGTGAGCTACCGCGACTACTGACGCTTGGTAAATACCTTTTGCCTCCTCTCTGGTTTGCTCGCGGTAGTGGCACAGTAGTCCCACTTGTGCGGTCACTACAAAAAAAAGACACATCCCTGACATTTTGGGCCGAATGAATTTTTTTCTGTCATACATATGACACTTCTATGACGATAATTGTGACAAAAACCGGTATCATCATAGATGTGGTGGGCTCCTACTTCTATGACAAAAAATCATGACAGAAAATGGGCTTTTCGTCCTGGCGGGCCGGAGACGCAGCTTGCATGACATTCTTTGGGCCGCCCATGACGGAAAAACCATGGTAGAAGCGAGGGCGAGGAAAATTTCGGGAGTTCCGGTACTGATGGGAGGTCGGGGGCGAGTGATGCGCTGCTTTCTCGTACACGACGCTGCTGTGTGCGTAGGCGTTGGCTCTAATCAACCCGAAGCGAGGCGTTGGGCTCTAATCGAACCCGAAGCGATTGCACTACAAGCTACGCGCATCGAACCCGAGCGATCGATCGATGGTCGTTAATCGAACTCGATCGAAGCGATTCTTCGCTATCGCCGCTAATCAAGCCGGTCGATTGATGAACAGTGAGCGTTGCGCGGGGTGGATGAAGCGTGAGCGGTGGCGTTGCCTCGGATGAATAGGACCCCGGGTGTGGAGGGCTGGATGAACAATAGACGGTGGAGGGGTGCCCGTGGAGGGTGGTTGAACAGACCCGTGGTGTGGAGGGCTGGATGAACAGAGACGGTGGAGGGGTGGTTGAACAAGAGCGGTGGAGTAGCACGCGGTGGAGGCTGGAGGAGGTCGACGGTAGCCCATGGAGGCTGGAGGAGGTCGATGATGGAGATGAACAGATCCCGTGGAGTCCCATTTTGCGTACGCCACACCCTCCCGGCGAACAGACCCCGTTTGACCGTAGGAGGTCCGTTTAAATCCGTTTGGCGGTACGCCACACCCTCCCGGCGAACAGACCCCTGTTTTGACCGTAGGGAGGTCCGTTTAAATCCGCTTTTGCGGTACGCCACACCCTCCCAATCAACAGACCCCTGCCGACCGTAGGAGGTCCGTTTCATCCGTTTTGCGGACGCCACACCTCCCGATCAACAGATCCCTGTTTCGACCGTAAGAGGTCCATTTCGTCCGCTTTGCGACGCGCACTTCTCCCGGCGAACAGGATCCCGTTTAACGTGGGCGGTCAAACACAAGGCCGCTTTCTCCGCTGCGATGCACGCCAGCCTCGCTTCCATCGCCTGCTCCGCCCAAGCCTCCCGATGAACATGACCACGCATTCCGCTCCGACCCAGCCGGTTGGCTCCCACGCGCTCGTTGTCTTCCGATGAACACGACACATTCTGTTGCCTCCCCATGAACACGACGCGCCACGCTGCCTCCCCGTGAACACGACGACGACGCTTATTTCTCCGTTCAGGCCCAGCCATGTCAACGAGCCTCGCCAGACGTATGCACGAGTAGGCGTTCGAGACCCCGCCAGATGTACACATACGGGTCAGATTTTCTTTCTTGCACCCGGCCGCAGACGTGCGTGTACATGCTACGGCGCGCCTCTACATCCACCAGATATATGTACGCATATCGTCACGACCAGAATGACAACGCTACATACGCTTCGACCAGGTGGGTCCCGATTGTCAGGCACTTCCTTGCGTGCGAAGATGTAGCTGGTGGGTCCCAGCAGTCAGGGGGGCGAATCGTTTTTTTTTTTGCCCGGACGCACTTCCTTGCGTGCGAAGGTGTAGCTGGTGGGTCCCAGCAGTCAGGGGGAAACGTTTTTTTTCACGAAATACGGTGACCCGTCCGGTTGGTTCCCGCTGTCAGGTGGAGAAATAATATTTTGCGCGTAATAAGGAGGCACTTCCTTACTGCGGCCGTGGACCCAGCTGTCAGCGTCTCCACGCATAGTACTCTTCCGATGGAAGTCGTTCATTGACCACATTGACCACGCCGCGCCTAGAGCACCACGGCGGTGGACGACGGGGAATCCTAGGAAGGGGACGACACGGAGGCAGGGAAGACTCGGCAGTTGTTTCCCACGCGGAGGGGAGTACGACTGTACGAGGGTTTACTGGTTCGTCTGCCGTCGCCGGAGAATAACAACAGGTGTGGGTGAGTAGAGGGATGGCTAGGCCAGCGATGGGAGTACGGTGGGGCGGTGAGGTCACAAGGCAGCAAGACGGCCGCCATGGGAGGAGGGAGCGAGACAGTCCCGGGCGCTTGTTTGAGCGGCCGAGCAGAAGAGCAGAGATTGAAGAAGCACAATGGCCGTTGGATGGACATCCTACAGTCAAGTGCTTAAAGGCCAACCTTTTTAGGAAAGCCTCAAATCTCTGGAAAACAGCATACAACCCATTTGCCATTATTTCTAATAATTTACAGCCCATTTGCTAATTCTTAAGGTTTTTTTGGAGCCCATATTCTTTTTGTTAGCATTACAACCCATATTGTGGCCACGGTTAAAAAAATTATACGATATTTTGCATATTTCGGTGCGGTCCGAACTATTTTTAATCCCGAAATTTCGACTCACATTCAAACTGATTTTAAAAATAAATGTATATCAATATAAAATCCAACAGATTCTCCACGCATAAAAATTAATGTAATTTAAAATCTTGAAATGAAAAAAATATATTTGAAACTAATTGCCGGTTTGATGTGTTTTAAAAATGTACAACCCATTTCTAATTACTGATGGGCCATTTTCTAGGCCAGCCGAATGAAAGCTCTTCTCGTCTTGAAAGATTTGCAGCCCAACAGGCCTGACAAAGCGACTTACTTGGCAAATCAAAAAAACTGGGTTGTGGCCGTGGACCCAGCTGTCAGCCTCTCCACGTACAGTACTCTTCCGATGGAAGTCGTTCCTTGACCATGTTGACCACGCCGCGTGGAGAGCACCACGGCGGTGGACGACGGCGAGGCCTAGGAAGGTGACGACGCGGAGCCGGGGAAGACGCAGCAGTGGAAGCCCACGCAGAGAGGAGTACGACGGTTCACTAGTTCGGCTACGGTTTGAGGCTGCCGTCGCCGCAGGGCCTGGCCAGCGGTGGGAATAGTAGGGGGCGGTGAGGCCTCTGCGGCAGCACAGCCAGCCCCGGGAGGCAGGAGCATGCGACACGACCGACGCTGCTTTGGGCGGCTGGAGCAAGAAGACCAGAGGTTGAAGAAGCACTACCGCAGTTGGATGGACATCGTACGGTCATTGGAGCTAGAATCGTTCATATTGACTAAGTTGACAAAGCCCTTCGTCCCCGTCAACTTAGTAGGCCCACAAGTCAGCCTCCCACCAAGGTGGGTCCCAGCTAGCCGGGAGTATTCATTTTTTGTGCGTAATAAGGAGGCACTTCCGGTGGGTCCGAGCCGACAGCTGGGGAACGTTTTTCACGAATACGGTGGCCCGTCCGGTGGGTCCCAGCATCGGGGAAATGATTTTTTCCGCAAAATATTGGTGGCTGTCCCGTGGGTCCTCATTGCCGTGGAGGAATAATTATTTTCCGCGTAATAAGGAGGCACTTCCTTGCGGCTGCCGTGGACCCAAATGTCACCTCTGACGATAGTACTCTTCCGATGGAAGTCGGTCGTTGACCACATTGACCACGCCGCGCCGAGAGCACCACGACGGTGGATGACGGCGAGGCCTAGGAAGGGGACAACGCGGAGCCGGGAAAGACGCGGCAGCGGATGCCCACGCGGAGAGGAGTACGAGCGTTCACTGGTTCGGCTGTGGTGTGAGGCTACCATCGCCGCAGAATAACAGGGGGTGTGGGTGAGTGGAGGGATGGCCTGGCTAGTGGTGGGAGTAGTATGGGGGCGGTGAGGCCTCTGCGGTAGCACAGCCGGCCACGGGAGGCAGGAGCAGGAGGCACGACCGGCGCTGCTTTGGGCGGCTGGAGCAAGAAGACCAGAGGTTGAAGAAGCACTATGCCCGTTGGATGGACATCATACGGTCACTGGAGTATTGACTAAGTTGACAAAGCCCTCCGTCCCGCCAACTTAGTAGGCCCACAAGTCATCCCAACAATATGGTGGGTCCCGGCTAGCGTGGGGTATTCATTTTTTGGGCGAATAAGGAGGCACTTCCTTGCGTGCGAAGATATAGCTGGTGGGTCCGACCTATCGGGGAACGCGTTTATTTCACGAAATACAGAGGCCCTTCCTGTGGGTCCTAGCTGTCAGGTGGAGGAATCATTATTTTGCGCGTAATAAGGAGGCATTTCCTTGCGTGCGGCCGTGGACCCAGCTATCAGCCTCTCCACGTACAGTCCACTTCCGATGGATGTCGTTCATTGACCACGTTGACCAGGCCACGCCGAGAGCACCAGGGCGGTGGACGACGGCGAGGCCTAGGAAGGGAACGACACGGAGCTGTGGAATACTCGGCGCTTGTTTCCCGCGCGAGGAGTACGAGGGTTTATCGTTCGTCTGCCGTCGCCGGAGAATAACAGCATGTGGGTGAGTAGAGGGATGGCTAGGCCAGCGATGGGAGTACGGTGGGGCCGTGAGGCTCTTGCAGCAAAGATAGCCGGCCGCGAGAGGAGGGAGAGCAGTCCCTTGGCGCTTGTTTGAGCCATTTGGAGCATGAAGAGCAGAGATTGAAGAAGCACGACAGCCGTTGGATGGACATCCAATAGTCACTGCCTCGTGTGTTGACTAAGTTGACAGTATGCTATGCAAAGGCCAACCTTTTTATGAAAGCATACGCACAACCTGTAGTAGGCGCACAAGTCAGCCTCAAATCTATGGAAAACAGCATACAGCCCATCCGCCATTATTTCTAATAATCTACAACCCATTTGCTAATTCTTAAGAATTTTTTGGAGCCCATCTTCTTTTGTTAGCATTACACCCCATATTGTGGCCATGGTTAATAAGTATACTAAATTTTGCATATTTCGTGTTGTCAACTGTTTTAATCCGTAAATATCGATTCACATTCAAACTATTTTAAAAATAATTTATATAAATATAAAATCCAAATAATTGTCCACGATAAAAATCAATGGAATTTAAGATCTTTTAATGAAAAAATTGAAACTAATTCCTGGTTTGATGTGTTTTAAAATGTACAGCCCATTTCGGGCAAACCGAATGAAACTCTCCTCGCCTTGAAAGATTTGCAGCCCAGCAAGGCCAATAAAGCAAGTAGGCCTTGTTTGGGTATTTCTTAAAAAATAGAACTGGCTAGCCATTTTCAGCAAGAAAAAAACACAACTGGGCTCATGATGTGGTAAACATAAATAAAACCTGGCTAGATGGGCTGTAACCCCCCGACAGCCCCCGTTGTTACCTCGATCCGTCGCTAAAACTAGTATAAATAACAACAGCTGTTCCTAAAAAAACTGCGCGACTTTTCGGGTCCCTCGTGTCACCGTCGTAGTGTAATTCTCTCGCTTATTGACTACGTTGACAATGGCGTGAGCCCCGATGTCCAACCATTAGGAGGAACCATATTTTGGGCTTGTACTATAGAGGCACTTGCTTGCGCATCGCCATGACGCTGGTGGGTCCTTACTATCATCCTCTTCACGACAAATATCTCCTTGTTCCTCTCGGTTGTTGACGACGCTGACAACGCAAGAAGAGGGCGCGCACGCGCACGGCGAGCGAACAAAGGCCGCAAGGCGGAGGACGACGGCGAGGCCTCAGACGGAATGAACAGAGACGTTGAAGATGCGCCACCCGCCGCAGCGGAGGGGAGTACGAGGTTGACTGGTTCGGGCGTGGAGTGCGTGTCGGGACGACGCCGGAGAATAACAGGACGGTGGGGAATAGAGGGAGGACTCGCCAACGTTGGAGGGTACGACGGTAGGGCGGCGGAGGCGCAACCAGCCAAGGGAGGCGGGAGCAAAGCGGAGCCGACGAGGTGGTTTGGTTTGGGCGGCCGGAGGAAGAAGAAGACAAGAGATAGAAGATACACGACAGATGTTGGATGTCAATCCAACGGTGGTAGGCGAATCGCTTGTTGGTGGCTAGTAAGTCGACACCACCTTAGATAGGCTATTTCTCAAGGGTCCCAAATGCCGTAATCCAAATCTGTCACGGTCATGCAGCCTTTCTTATGAAAATTTACAGCCCATTTGATGTGCTAGTTCAAATAAGTTTGTGGGTGCTGGTGGGGCTAATCACTTGGCTTCAGAATGCACAAGGAGCTCAAGCAGCCAAGTAGAGTGATGTTATTTCCCTTGGTTGGGATTTGTTACAATATTTCACTCTAAATTAAACGAATGGCAAGCCATTTGCCTTGTTTCAAAGAAAATATGACAGATCACAGCTGAGTTGAAAAGGGTAGGAACATCTAAC
Organism: Aegilops longissima; assembly: GCA_021605205.1. Classification (NCBI taxonomy): domain Eukaryota; kingdom Viridiplantae; phylum Streptophyta; class Magnoliopsida; order Poales; family Poaceae; genus Aegilops; species Aegilops longissima. The sequence goes on along the minus strand of CM038676.1, from coordinate 437,690,628 downwards.
TCCAGCTTACAAACCTGTACAAAAGCACGAGGGTTAATTGTTCATCGGGTTTACAAAAAACCAAATTGAAAAGGGCAACAACATCTAACTCTAGCATTGTTTTCGCAGTCACAATCAAATGGATCGGTCAGTCCATAGAATGAACATCCCGGTCGTAAAATTTATCGGATTATGACCACAATATGTTGTAAATAGAAGCCCGCACGCTCGTAAGCTCTTTTGCCCACCGAAACTCCTTTTTCGCTCTTCGACATATCCATCCGCCAAAACCATGCTGCTAATAAACTTAAGCCCGATGGACAATAGTAACCTCGATTCAGCAGGAAGAATGTGACAAATCTTGTGTTTGCACGGTTGGCTACATATCGCTCGAGTTATTCTTCAATCGAATCTCATGAGAAGTGAGAAAATCCCGATGCTTACGAATCCACCGATTGGTTATAACTTTCTTACCCCATCCTGTTGCCTAAATAGACATGAAGATTGAAAATAGTTAAGGTCTAAAAGAAGAGTGTCGAAAGAGCAACAACTTAACGATTAATTCTAGTACACTATATGCGGGCTTCCAATGTGCGTGAAATTATCACATTTATATACAACTTCTCCAGACATGGAAAGCATTGCAGCAAGCCAATAATCTTGTTCAGATCAAAACTATTCATTTGGATATATAAGATCTTGACAGAATCCAGCACCATTGATAGGCCATCCATGGAGAAACTCTTCATTGAGCATAGAACATAATATTAGTACAAAATGTGTACTCCAAGATGATATATATATTATGCGCAGAAATTTAAAATGCAGCTTATGGTTACAAGTGTAGATGATAATATAAAGTACCTGAAGAACTGTGGAGCCAAACACCATATTGAAATGAGCACAGAGATCATGTATTACACCCAAGGTCTCTAGTTTAGGCGCAGAGAGGACGGTTATTTGCAACGGTGAATAACTAGAATAAAGGATCAACCTTTGAAGTGAAGGGGCATCTTGGATGATGAGCTGCCTTCCGTCAAAAGAAATTCCAATTCTTACAAGGTTAGGCGATTTTATTTGGAGACAACTGATTCTAATCAGGAAAACAGCACCAAGCACTCCGCGCAGGCAACTGGAGTGGATGATGTGTGCAATGAGGCCTCCAATATAAGAACCCGCACAAGTGAAAGTTTCTTGAGAAATGGGAGTCGAAGGTTTAGTACCGGATTGTCTGGTAGGTAGCACAGCGCAAAGGTGGCGGTGTGGAGAGAGGACGAAAACCGCGAGATGGACATCGGTGCTGAGGGCACAAGTTCATGGTGTTCGGTATGTGGTATGTGATTTCCATGGGAATAGTAGAACTCAAGCAACTGTAGTTCGTGAATTGTGGGATTTCAGCCAAAGGCCCACCGTGCAGGGCATGGTATGCTTGCTCAGGTAGCATGACGGGAAGCCCTGGTGGGAGGAGATGATGGCTCTGGGCATTTCAAAATCATTGAAGAGAGATAGCTGACGACAGTCGAGATTAAGGGGCACGGCGCGCCATAGAGGACACCACCGAATTGAGAGTACTTGGGTGCGGCAGCAATCCTTGGTGGGGAGAAGCGAGATGATCTCCCCAAGGACGGCGTCTGGGAGATCGCTGATGCGGTCCACCCGAGATTCTATGGGTTCTCGATCCGGTATGGGTCGCCGCTTCTCCCAGCTGCCGGGTGCGAGATCTACACAAAGCGTTGTTGGCAAGGGAGCCTCATCTTCTTGGTGCCGGAGTCACCGACTCCATTTTCTCAAGGGCGTCGCGTCAGGCCACGGATTTGAGCAGAGTAACGAATGACGAGCCTAGTTGTAGAAAGAAGCGAAGAAGAAGGGAGCTGGGGTTTTTGTAGGAGTGAGGAAGAAGGGAGCTGGGGTTTTCAGAGGAGTGAAGTGAGGAATTTGGGGTACGAGTGGAGCGAAATGGCGTGAGGTGGGTGGGAGCGAGGAGGAAGAAGAGCACCAGTGTTTTTTTTGGGGGGGTGGCTGGGTGTGGGTAGCGCCTCATTCAAGTAAATATATGGGCTTTTGAATTGATTTTACTATTTACTAGTGTGGATGGGCTATTTTGTCTTGGGCCCAGAGAAACAATTACTACTAGTACAAAGGAGACACTCTATAGCTACCCGGAAAAACAATTACTACTAGTATGGTGGAGACACTCTACCGCTCGCTCCTCCTAGGTCATTGAAACGTCTCCCTCATTGAATGCCGTTATACTTTTGTTCATCGACATGCGGGCCATGCAGCGACGGGCCCAAATGCCATCCACCAAATTAGAAGGTAGTATGCAGCGAAGAGTCACCCCGTCAGAAGCGCGTAGTAACGAGCCGTCAGATCACAAAACCCCACCTCCCGCAGATCTAAGTTTGACGGACGAAGCAATCATCATTTCACTCTTCGCTGAATCCCTTCTCCTCACCGCCTTCAAGAAAGGCAACACTCGTGATCCGCCATCGTTCTTCTCTCCGAACGAAGGGAAGGTAAGCGGATCCGTGATGTTGGTATATTTTCGCTCGAGAGAAAAAAAGAACTTTTGCAAAGCAGTAACCGATCCTCACTCTCTTTTTTGTTTCATTGTCATTGCGATTGTGTTTTCCTTTCAGTGGTCTCCTAGTATTCGCCAGTTTCATGATGGGCCTAGGAGAACCAGGCAAAGATCTGCCGATATTGGAGCAGACGCGGGAGGCTGATCCCCACGAGACAGAGAACTCCAAGAAGATGAAGGCAACCACCGAGCCGACCCCAGATACGCTCACGGCCACTACTGAGATGGTCAATGCCCTGTTTGAGGTTACTGTTGGGGAACGTTGCAGAAAATTAAAAATTTTCCTACGGTTTCACCAAGATCCATCTATGAATTCATCTAGCAACGAGTCATGGGAGAGTGATTGCATCTACATACCACTTGTAGATCGTGTGCGAAAGCGTTCAATGGAACGGGGATGATGGAGTCGTACTCGCCGTGATTCAGATCACCGATGACCTAGTGTTGAACGGACAGCACCTCCGCGTTCAACACACGTGACGGAGCGGATGACGCCTCCTCCTTCTTGATCCAGCAAGGGGAAGGAGAGGTTGATGATGATCCAGCAGAAGACGACGGCGTGGTGGTGGATGCAGCAGAACTCATGCAGGCTTCGCTAAGCAACCACGGAGGAGGAGGAGGAGGTGTTGCAGGAGGAGGAGGCGCCAGGCTTATGGGTGCGGCCACCCTCCCTCCCTCCCTTTATATAGGTGCAAGAGAGGGGAGGGCGCAGCCTGCCCCTTCCTCCAAGGAAGGGGTGCGGCCAAGGGGAGGAGTCCATCCTCCCAAGGCACCCTGAGGTGCCTTCCCCTTAGGACTCTCCTCCCCAAGTCTCCTTGGCGCATGGGCCTCTTGGGGCTGGTGCCCTTAGCCCATATAGGCCAAGGTGCACCCCTACAGCCCATGTGGCCCCCTCGGCAGGTGGACCCCTGGTGGACCCCGGACCCCTTTCGCACTCCTTGCACAATACCGATAAAGTGCTAAACTTTTCCGCGACCAAAATAAGACTTCCCATATATAAATATTTACCTCCCGACCATTCCGGAACTCCTCGTGACGTCCGGGATCTCATCCGGACTCAACAACATTCGGTTTGCTGCATACTCATATTCATACAACCCTAGCGCCACCGAACCTTATGTGTAGACCCTACGGTTCGGAGACATGCGATATGACCGAGACGGCTCTCGGGCAATAACCAACAGCGGGATCTGGATACCCATGTTGGCTCCCTACATGCTCCTCGATGATATCATCGGATGAACCACGATGTCGAGGATTCAATCAACCCAGATACTATTCCCTTTGTCAATCGGTATTTTACTTGCCCGAGATTCGATCGTCGGTATCCCAATACCTCGCTCAATCTCGTTACCGCAAGTCACTTTACTCGACAAGAATGCATGATCCCGTGACCGGACACTTGGTCACTTTGAGCTCATTATGATGATGCATTACCGAGTGGGCCCAGAGATACCTCTCCGTCATACGGAGTGACAAATCCCAGCCTCGATCCGTGTCAATCCAACAGATACTTTCGGAGATACCGTAGTGCACCTTTATAGTCACCCGATTACGCCAGACGCTTGGTACACCCAAAGCACTCTTACGGTATCCGGAGTTACACGATCTCATGGTCAAAGGAAAAGATACTTGACATTGGAAAAGCTCTAGCAAAACGAACTACACGATCTTGTGCTATGCTTAGATTGTCTTGTCCATCACATCATTCTCCTAATGATGTGATCCCGTTATCAATGACATCCAATGTCCATAGTCAGAAACCATGACTATCTGCTGATCAACGAGCTAGTCAACTAGAGGCTCACTAGGGACATATTGTGGTCTATGTATTCACACGTATTACGATTTCCGGATAATACAATTATAGCATGAATAAAAGACAATTATCATGAACAAGGAAATATAATAATAATACTTTTATTATTGCCTCTAGGGCATATTTCCAACAGTCTCCCACTTGCACTAGAGTCAATAATCTAGTTACATTGTGATGAATGGAACACCCATAGAGTTCTGGTGTTGATCATGTTTTGCTCGCGGAAGAGGTTTAGTCAACGGATCTGCGACATTCAGATCCGTATGCACTTTGCAAATTTCTATGTCCCCATCTTGAACATTTTCACGAATGGAGTTGAAGCGACGCTTGATGTGCTCGGTCTTCTTGTGAAACCTGGGCTCCTTGGCAAGTGCAATAGCTCCAAGTGTTGTCACGAAGAGTTTGATCGGCTCGACGCATTGGGTATGACTCCTAGGTCGGTGATGAACTCCTTCACCCAAATTGCTTCATGTGCTGCCTCCGAGGCTGCCATGTACTCCGCTTCACATGTAGATCCCGCCACGACGCTTCGCTTGCAGCTGCACCAGCCATCGCTTCCACCATTTAACATATACACGATCCGGTTTGTGACTTTGAGTCATTCAGATCGTGTCGAAGCTAGCATCGACGTAACCCTTTACGACGAGCTCTTCGTCACCTCCATAAACGAGAAACATGTCCTTTGTCCTTTTCGGTACTTCAGGATATTCTTGACCGCTGTCCAGTGTTCCTTGCGGATTACTTTGGTACCTTCCTACCAAACTTACGGCAAGGTTTACATCAGGTCCGTACACAAAGATGGCATACATAATAGATCCTATGGTCGAGGCATAGGGATGACACTCATCTCTTCTTTATCTTTTGTCGTGGTCGGGCATTGAGCCGAGCTCAATTTCACACCTTGCAAAACAGGCAAGAACCCTTTCTTGGACTGATCCATTTTGAAATTCTTCAAAATCTTATCAAGGTATGTGCTTTGTGAAAGACCTATGATGCGTCTCGATCTATCCCTATAGATTTTGATGCCTAATATGTAAGCAGCTTCTCCAAGGTCCTTCATTGAAAAACTCTTATTCAAGTAGGCCTTAATGTTGTCCAAAGTTCTATATCATTTCCCATCAAAAGTATGTCATCTACATATAATATGAGAAATGCTACAGAGCTCCCACTCACTTTCTTGTAAACGCAGGCTTCTCCATAAGTCTCAAGATAAACCCAAACGCTTTGATCATCTCATCAAAGCGTAATGTTCCAACTCCGAGATGCTTGCACCAGCCCATAAATGGATCGCTGGAGCTTGCATACTTTGTTAGCATTCTTAGGATCGACAATACCTTCCGGCTGCATCATATACAGCTCTTCCTTAAGATAACCGTTAAGGAACGCTGTTTTGACGCCCATCCGCCATATCTCATAATCATAGTATGCGCAATTGCTAACATGATTCGGACGGACTTAAGCTTCGCCACGGAGAGAAAGTCTCATTGTAGTCAATCCCTTGAACTTGCCGATAACCCTTAGCGACAAGTCGAGCTTTATAGATGGTGACATTACCATCCGCGTCCGCCTTCTTCTTAAAGATCCATTTGTTTTCTATCGTCGCCGATCATCGGCAAGTCTGTCAAAGTCCATACATTGTTTTCATACATGGATCCTATCTCGGATTGAATGGCTTCAAGCCATTTGTTGGAATCTGGGCCCGCCATCGCTTCTTCATAGTTCAAGGTTCACCGTTGTCTAACAACATGATTTCCGTGACAGGTTGCCATACCACTGGTGCGGAACGTGTCGTAGTGGACCCACGGGTTCAATAGCAACTTGATCCAAGTACCTTGATCATCATCATTAATTTCCTCTCTAGTCGGTGTAGGCACCACAGAACATTTTCCGAGCTGCACTACTTTCCGGTTCAAGAGGTAGTGCTTCATCGAAGTTCTACTTTCCTCCTACTTACTCCTTTCGAGAGAAACTCTTTTTCCGTAAAGGATCCGTTCTTGGCAACAAAGATCTTGCCTTCGGATCTAAGGTAGAAGGTATACCCAATGGTTTCCTTAGGGTATCCTATGAAGACGATTTTTCCGACTTGGGTTCGAGCTTTTCAGTTGAAGTTTCTTGACATAAGCATCGCATCCCCAAACTTTTAGAAACGATAGCTTAGGTTTCTTCCCAAACCATAATTCATACGGTGTCATCTCAACGGATTTAGACGGTGCCCTATTTAAAGTGAATGTAGCTGTCTCTAGAGCGTATCCCCAAAATGATAGCGGTAAATCAAGAAGAGACATCATAGATCGCACCATATCCAATAGAGTGCGATTACAACGTTCGACACACCGTTATTACCGAGGTGTTCGCAGCGTGAGTTGTGAAACGATTCCACATTTCCTTAAGTGTGTACCAAATTCGTGACTTAAATATTCTCCTCCACGATCCGATCGCAAGAATTTTATCTTTCGGTCACGTTGATTCTCTACTTCATTCTGAAATTCCTTGAATTTTTCAAAGGTCTCAGACTTGTGTTTCATCAAGTAGACATACCCATATCTACTCAAGTCATCGGTGAGAGTGAGAACATAACGATATCCTCCATGAGCCTCAACACTCATTGGACCGCATACATCGGTATGTATGATTTCCAATAAGTTGGTTGCTCGCCCATTGTTCCGGAGAACGAAGTCTTGGTCATCTTGCCCATGAGGCATGGTTCGCATGTGTCAAATGATTCATAATCGAGAGACTCTAAAAGTCCAAGAGCATGGAGCTTCTTCATGCGCTTGACACCAATGTGACCAAGGCGGTAGTGCCACAAGTATGTGGGACTATCGTTATCAACTTTACATCTTTTGGTATTCACACTATGAACATGTGTAACATTACGCTCGAGATTCATTAAGAATAAACCATTGACCATCGGAGCATGACCATAAAACATTTCTCTCATATAAATAGAACAACCATTATTCTCGGATTTAAATGAGTAGCCATCTCGTATTAAACGAGATCCCGATACAATGTTCATGCTCAAACTTGGCACTAAATAACAATTATTGAGGTTTAAAACTAATCCCGTAGGTAAATGTAGAGGTAGCGTGTCGACGGCGATCACATCGACCTTGGAACCATTCCCGACGCAAGATCGTCACCTCGCCCTTCGCCATCTCCGCTTATTCCGCAGCCTCTGCTGTGAGTTACATATATGAGCAACGGCACCGTATCAAATACCCGTGAGTTACTACGAGTAATCGGTAAGGTACACATCAATTACATGTATATCAAATATACCTTTAGTGTTGCCGGCCTTCTTGTCCGCTAAGTATTTGGGGCAGTTCCGCTCAAATGGCCCTTCCTTTGCAATAAAAGCACTCTGTCTCGTGCTTGGGTCCATTCTTTGACTTCTTCCCGGCAACTTGCTTACCGGGCGCGCAACATCCTTGTCGCCCTTCTTGAAGTTCTTCTTACCCTTGCCCCTTTTGAACTTAGTGGTTTTATTGACCATCAACACTTGATGTTCTTTCTTGATTTCAACCTCTGCTCTTGATTTGGCACGATCTTGATGTATCGCGAGCTTTGCTATTATAGTTGGATCTTATGATGTTTCTCCCCCTCTGCTCTCTTGTGATGAATCGAGTTTTCCCTTTGAAGTTATCTTATCGGATTGAGTCTTTTATGAGAACACTTGATGTATGTCTTGTCGTACGCTGGGAGGCGTCGGTCGGAGCAAAAGGGCGCGAGGAAGGAGGAGAGGCGCTGTGCAAAGCGCCCGCGCGTCAGAGTCGGAGCTTGATCTCGACCTCCATGGGGTTGGGGTTGCGGCTAGGGCTGGAGGGTGGGGCTGGAAGGGGCGGGGCGGCGGCGTCTACTCTGGGAGTTCTAGGGATCGGTGGAGCGGACGAAAAAACCTATGAAAAAATCAGTGGAAGGTGGGACGAAAAAAAACTAGGCGAGGTGGGACGAAAAAAACCGGGCAAGGTAGGACGAAAATAAAACCCGGAACGCGACCTACCAACTGAGACATTAGGAGTAGAGATACGTCCTTGGTGCTCAAATGGTGAAGCTTCTACTTCACTCCTTGCTTTCTTTAAGAATTGGCACATATTACAATCAAGGACTCCTAATCTCTTGGGCATATATCACATCAAACGATAGGGCATTCTACACAATTGTTTCCTTCCCACTGAACCTGAAGTTATTAGCACTACACAATGGAGTTATTCATGTTGATCTTAACCTCGATGGTATACCTGGTGGATCTACCATTGAATATATCAGACTGCATATGAGGATATATGTGCCTGAATGTGATAGGGACCTGCATCCTTGATCCCAGGCTTATTAATCTTGGTGGACTCGATGAGGTCAATGTTGGCAATACTGTACTCACAAGCAAGGATCTATACTACATATGCATGGATATATCTGTAAAGGGCCATATCAGTGGATTGAACTGCAGAATGCCAGAATAAGAGGGGGATAGCTAGTCTTATCGAAGACTACGCTGCTGGTCACCCTCGTCTTGCAACAGGTAGAAGAGGGTAGGTTGAAGTCCTCCAAGTAGCATCACATAGCAATAATCCTACCCGGCGATCCCCTCCTCGTATCCCTGAGAGAGAGCGACCACCGGTTGTATCTGGCACTTGGAAGGGTGTGTTTTATTAAGAATCCGGTTCTAGTTGTCATAAGGTCAAGGTACAACTCCAAGTCGTCACATTATCAAGATCACGGCTATTCGAATAGATTAACTTCCCTACAGGGGTGCACCACATAACCCAACACGCTTGATCCCATTTGGCCGGACACACTTTTCTAGGTCATGCCCGGCCGCGGAAGATCAACATGTCGCAGCCCCACCTAGGCACAACAGAGAGGCCAGCACGCCGGTCTAAACCTAAGCGCACAGGGGTCTGGGCCCATCGCCCATAGCACACCTGCATGTTGCGTACGCGGCCGAAAGCAGAACTAGCCCCCTTAATACAAGAGCAGGCTTACGTTCCAATCCGGCGCGCGCCACTCGATCCACAAGGCCACGGAAGCTTCGGCCGATACCACGACGCCGGATACCCATAACTACTCCCACGTAGATGGTTAGTGCGTATAGACCAACCGCCGCACTCAGATCAAATACCCGAGATCTCGTTAAACGTGTTAACGATCCGCGAACGCCGACCAGGCCAGGCCCCTCTCTCCTAGGTGGTCTCAACCTGCCCTGTCGTTCCGCCTAAAGTAACGAATGGGGCCGTCGGGAACCCGGGCCCACCTCTACCGTGATGGAGCCACCGTCCTTTCATCCCCATCTCCTAACAAAGGTCATGTAATGTAATAGTGTAAAGTATATAGATATGCCCGTGATCACCAAGTGATCACAGCCCAAAGAGTATAGCATGGCCGACGGACAAGAATGTAGGGCCTTCGCTGAACACTAGCATCCTATACTAAGCAAGAGGATAGGGTAAAGGTAACAAAAGAGTAGCAAGGACAAAGCTATGCAACGGTATAGGATTAATCGAATCAAGAATATGCTACACTACTCTAATGCAAGCAAGATAGAGAAGAGTAGGCGATAATCGGTGATCAAAGGGGGCTTGCCCGGTTGCTCGGCAAGGAGGGGCGTCGGTGACGAGTCGCACCACAGGGGCATCAAGATCGCCACGGGTCTACCGGAGAGAAGAGGGGGAGAAACAGTAAATACATAGTAAGCAAGTGCATAACAGACAACAGCAGAGCTAGACGTGTTCTAACGCGGTATGAGGTGATACGGTGAAGGGGGAAACATCCGGAAAGTATCCCTGTGTTCGCAAGCTTTCAAGAGAGGAGCCGAGGGGAAAGTTGCGAGTTTGATATGTTAGGTGTGTGTGGTGGACGAACGGGCTGCGATCCGGTTCGCCTCGTCATTTCGAGCAACTTTCATGTAGAAAGTATTTTCATCCGAGCTACGGTTTATTTTATATGATTTTTAAAAGATTTAATTCAATTTTAGGATTATTTAATTATTTAAATTAAACATTATCGAGTATCAAGGCACGCCGACGCCAAGACGACGCCGCGATCACATGAGGCGTTGATCGTCAACTAACATGTGGGTCCCGCATGTCATACTCTATTTACTCTAATTAGGAGTTAACTAATCTAATCACAGTTTAATTAGTTCAACTAATCAGGATTAATTAAGCTAATTAATTCTTTAATTAATTAACTAATTAATATTTTAATTATTTTATTTTATTATTTTTTTATTAAATCTTATTTTAATTAAATGTCCTGGGGCGGGGCCCCACTCGTTATCGCCCAAAGCCGCAAGCGGCATTTGGGCACTAGCGGCAATGGGCGCGGGCGCCTACCGACAGGCCGCCAAGGCCAACCGAGGTCGCATGGCGGGGCACGAGCGCATGCGGCCGGCGACGTGGCTGACGACGAAGGCGAGGCGACGGATCGACGAGTAGGCCCGTGTGGGCTCGGCCGCGACGGGTTTCGGCGCTGCCCGGCGGACACAAGCCCATCGCGAGGCGGCCGCCGGCGATGCCGGGCGTGGGTGGGGCGAGCAAGGCCGTGGGCGTGGTGGCTATGAGCGGAAACTCGGCGGCGGTGGTCGGGCGGCACCGAAGCGGTGCGGGCTCGCATGCCGATGCGCGTCTTGAGGCGCTGGCGCCGTGGAAAGGCCGGCGCGCACACACGCTGACGCGAGGGAGTGGCGGCGATGGCGCACGGGAGGAGGGGAGCACGGGGCGAGGGAGAGAGGAGGGGCGCATCTCACGGGGTAGTGTAGGGACGGTGCAATGGGCGCGGGGAGGTTCGGGGAGGACCGACGGGGATGACGGCAACGTGGGAGGAACCAGGCCGGTGAGGGAGGCGCAGCTCGGGCAAGGCCCCTGGCGCGGGACGGCGAGGTCGTCGCGGCGACGGGCGACGGGATCGGGGGTTTGCCCCGATCCAGATCCAGCCGAGGGAGGGGGAGGAGGCCAGGAGGTGCTGCGATGGGAGGCGTCGGGGGCAAGGGCGTGGTCGCCCGATCCAGTGGGAGGAGAGAGGGAGGAGTGGATCGAGGGGGGAGTGGGGGCGCGAGTGGGAGGGAGTGGGAGGGTGCGGCGCTAGGGTTTCGGGGGGGAGAATGGGTTAAGGCGGCGGAATGGGCCGGCCTGGCGGCCTGGTGGGTTGAGGCCCCAAAAAGGGGGGGGTGGGCGGTGGCTCCCGGGTGAGCAGAGCCCCTGGGGGAGTTCTTCCTTTTTATTTTGTTTTCTGTTTTGCATTTTCTTTTATTATTTCTCTTTTCTATTTTAATTCATTTTAAAATATTCAGGCACTTTCTACAAATATGTTTTCTTTATTATAATTACCCTTGTAATATTCGGCACCCACCGAACATTTTTGTTTCAACTTTTGAAAATGTTTGTTGTTTGACATATTTGGAATTTATATTTTGAAACGGTTTCAATCATTGCGAGGTTAGCAACAAGAATCGAGGTGACGTGGCATGATTAGCGGGATTATCTGAGCATGATTACCCAAGGCCACAATTCTCCTCCATTACAAGAAATCTCGCCCGAGATTTAAGAGGGTGCAGGGGGAAAGTTTTGGTTACGTAAATTCTAGCGAGTGTTCCCGGCCTTGGTTGCTCTTCTCAAGAGGTCGATCCATTACATTGATGTCTTCATTTATCTATTTCAGGTCATCGTGATCAAGTCGCCATCCTTTCTTCGATTCCATCGCACTTACGTAAGAATAAAGGGTGGGTATTCGGGAACGAACCTCTCGCAAGGTTAACTATCCGTCAATAACATCGGGAAGGTGGTGGAAGTAACTCTTGAATTGAAACTTAAGAAAGTAACTAGAGCAAAGTAAGGAGGTATCATGGGAAGTTTCGGAGCGGCAGCAATCGCTTGATGCCTGTTTCAAGGCGTGAAAGGGGTTCAAAGCAACGGAATAAGTATTGTGTCTGACACAAGAATAGATCACTAGGAAGGTGGCTCGTGGTCCTTCATACGAAGCCAAGCGTGAGGAATAGCTCTAGGAACAGGGGGTATAGGGAAGTCAGGTTTCGATCCTGTGGAACTGTGGGTTATGGGCCCACCATGTGGGTTAAAAGTAGAAAGAGGGGTGATGTCTTGCACGATCATGTAAGCAAGGCATGTCAGAGAATAACCGGTCAGTTATGTTGGCAACAACGTTGGTACCAAGGGCGAGGGACGAAGAGAACCATTTTCCGCCGCTGAACGAGGCGGACCAATAGGCAAAGTTCTCGCCCATCGGTGGTTACCGGAATATCATCAACAATAGTAACAGGTCTTTATCGACCGAGGTGTACACCACGGTGTTTACATAGCAGGAGATATTATCGCTATGCCATATTGATCACGTAAAGGTTAAACACAACAATGGAAGGAAATTATGTTTATCAGATTAAACAAAACAATGGAAAGGAAAATGTGTTTAAACACATAATTCAAGGGTATATTCTTCCCAAGGACAAGCAGAGTATGATATCCATGACAGGATATAATGTAGAAAACCTTTTAGGTAGGGGAGAGAAATTTCATGACATTACCCATACAGCGGTGTTTGGATAATTGAGCAGGAAACATTTAGCATTGGGCTTCAAATGGTCTTGTTGAAAACCAGAGTACCAGAGACATGCTTCGAGATAACATTGACATGGTCTTCAAGCAAAGGTCAGACTTTGGATATAGGAAGGATTCATTAGGAACAACTTGTAGGATAAGTCTTACAATTTCCTCCAGGAAGAATGGTTATCTTGCAAAAGAAATTATAATGATAGGTCCTCCGGTAGGGGGTGCTAGGCATGACATCATGTTACCGGATCATCAAAGGATCAACATCATAACTCTTGGAAAGTTGTCCCAACCATCATATCGACCGAGATTCATATCCAATTGGTGTCATGATACCTCGCACTCGTGGATGCCCGAGAAGAAAAGGTGCAACACAATTTGACGAGATGACATTGTGAGATTCTCGTAAATGAACTATGGGAGCGGGTTCTCAAGCAATAGTTCATCATTAAACCAAGGAGGGCTGAGAAGGTGGCTGATGGGCTCGGCGACAATTCATCGAGAATTCCAAATGATGGATTTCCACGATAATGTGAACAAGAAGATGACACTTGTCAATTCAAATGATATAATGTCAGTATGCTCGAGGAAAACATACACCATCAATCATTAGTTAAAAGGTGTGCCTCAAATAAGACCTTAGGCAGCAAGATCAATGTTGGAGTGACGATTCAATAACCAATGCCTAAGAACGAATCGTCGATCGTTAACTTCAAAGCAATAGGGTTGCTCAAGTACAAAACTCAAACAACACTGTTCACTTGTTGGTACCCGGTTGGAATCAACACGAGGACCAAGAAAGAATGGTGATGGTGAGAAGTATCACTATACCAAGAATTCTTAAGAGGTGGTGAAATTTCCACGACATTCTTGACATAAAAGGTGGTAATTCTCCAAGGTAAAGAAGAACGATGTTGGGTAGCAAGGAACTCAAGGTATAACACAAAATACGATCAAGTTTTGTGTTGAGGAATGCAATAATGTTGTGGATGATAACCCAAATCATCGAGGGCAAAGGATGCTATTTCTCATCAAGAATTCGATAGATATCTTGGAAGAGCTTAGGATGTTGATGATGATCACGACACGCTTGTCGAGAGATTTCATGAAGATGTAATTCAATCAATGATTTACATCAAGCCAAAGGAATGACGAAGCAAGAGGTTATTGGAACCACAGCTATTTTAATTTAACTCGAACTCAAGCTTGTTGTCCAAAGCGAAATGATATGATGAGGAAGATCGACGTAAGCTTAGCTTATCGTCAAAAATTATGCTCGGGAAGAGGACCGTAGCACAGCTTAAAATCAAGCACGACAAGGATATAGCCAAACAAGCTAGGAATGACGTGATTGAGTTCAAACTCGTAAGTAATGAAGGTTACCAGAGTTGCTTAATCGCGATGCGGACTCGAGCCGCTTATCGGTGTCTTTGAGTGTTAAATAACTCGAGCCCGTGAAAAATTGGAATCAATGAGAATGTAGCACTTGATGAAGAACTCATAAGAAGTTATGCGTTCCGGATAATCTTGAGATACCGGGGGTAATACTCAACGAAAAATCAAAGTAGAGGTTGGATTGGGGCATTGCTCAGAAGACAAGTGCTTAAACTTGCACGAGAAATGGTATTTAAAGGAGAACATGGTCGGAACCACGATTGCAAAAGGCCGATCCCGATATAAGATGAGCTTATACCAAAGGAATAATTAATTTAAGAGAAGCTTTAATGATAAGATCTACATCGTGTCCATGGGCATGAACACAAGTTCAAGGTCGACTCCACTTCTCCAATGCATAACCTTTCATTCACTTCTCACGCTCGATGAAGTTGCAGTGTTGAAATTTTATCGGTGAAGCACCGTAAGAGTATGACTCGTGAAAACTTTCGGTTCACACGGTTTAGAGAAGGCATATGTTCAACCCATAGGGGCTTCTTAGAAACATATACCACAAGTTTCAAGAGTAAATAATGAAGCCCAAAAGCGAGCATGGTTGGCCAAGCAGAGGATACAACTTAACAAAGGCATTATGTATCGTGGGAAGAACTCACAAAGTGATCAAATGTGAAGGACACTGTCGGATAACAATCCAACAAAGGACTTGATGGTCCACAAAGGATCTGATATGAGTATCGATACTCAACCAGAAGAGGAAGGAATGCAAATGCAAGTTCAAAGCTTAAATGCAAAGGAATTATGATTTCCAAAACAAAGGATCAGAAGCAGACGTTCCGATCAAGGATGGATCAATTGAATATACCAGAGGCACAATCAACGACAGATAGTTTGGTCGAGAACCAGCTCATGTTCAAAATGACGTCTGAGCCGGAAGGATGAATTCTAGGATCTATTTGAGGATTGCGAGCATTCGCAACATATTGAATCAATGCATCCAAAATGATAAAGACAAGGTATGCCATTAAGATTACGAGACTTATGGGATTAACCATAATGCAAGCAAGCAAGAATTTCAAGAGCAATAGGCTGCTCAGGATTTACGGAAGATCGAATAGTATTTTGAAGACTTTTGTGAAACACATGAACAATTGGGGATGAGCGGATACTCGACAAGCGCGAGGATTTATTTGAAGGGTATTCATGTGGCAAAGAACTGCTAGGCAGTAGGCACAAAATATTCTCGGGGTATCTTGTAATAACGAGATCGACTGGGAATAAAAGTAAGCACGGCAGGTGTAAGTATTTATCCATAGAGATATTTCTGTGGAAGGGAATTGCAAAAGCAACGGGCACAAGGTCTCGGAGAATATCGAGAGTATCTTCAAATCTTCTCGCACCAAGCGATCATCTGGTGAAAGGGCTCTCCGGAGAAAGTATTTTCGAGAACCTAAGTCGATTTTAGTAAAATCGCTTAATCCGAATAAAAGAGAGTTCAGAAGCCCAGAGTAAAGGTCGAGGAGTAAAAGATCCTAATACCACCCAATGGCGACGTGGGCCCATGGGCCACACAACCAAGTTAGTAAAAGTTTTGTAAAGTCTAGACTCGACTTCGGCCAAGGAGTGTGGAAGGAGATTCCTACAGCAATGGCTCGATACCAACTTCAGACGCTTCGATTCAATCGTACACTAATCATGCACGCAAATGTGTACGATCAAGATCGTGGACTCACGGAAGATATCACAACACAACTCTAAAACACAAATAAGTCATACAAGCATCATAATACAAGCCAGGGCCTTGAGGGCTCGAATACTGGTGCTCGATCATAGACGAAGTCGCGGAAGCAACAATATCTCGAGTACGGACATAAGTTAAACAAGTTGCCATAAGATGGCTAGCATAAACCGGGATACAGACGAAGAGGCGCAGGCCTCCCGCTCGATCCTCCCAACTACTCTCGGTCGCCGCCGGCGGGCTGCACGTAGTAATAGGCACCTCCGGGGTAGTAGTCGCCATCGACGGTGGCGTCGCTCCCGGCTCCATCGTCAGTTGCAGCAATCGAGTAGAGATAGAGGGAAAAGGGGAAACAATGCAACCGTGAGTACTCATCCAAAGTACTCGCAAGCAAGGATCTATACTACATATGCATGGATATATCTCAGAAGGGCCATATCTGGACCGAATCGCAGAATGCCGTAATAAGAGGGGATAGCTAGTCTTATCGAAGACTACGCTGCTGGTCACCCTCGCCTTGCAAATGTAGAAGAGGGTAGGTTGAAGTCCTTCAAGTAGCATCACATAGCAATAATCCTACCGGCGATCCCTCCTCGTATCCACGAGAGAGAGCGACCACCGTTGTATCCGCACTTGGAAGGGTGTGTTTTATTAAGAATCCGGTTCTAGTTGTCATAAGGTCAAGGTACAACCCAAGTCGCCCATTATCAAGATCACGGCTATTCAATAGATTAACTTCGCAGGGTGCACCACATAACCCAACACGCTTGATCCCATTTGGCGGACACACTTTTACGGGTCATGCCCGCCGCTGAAGATCAACACGCCGCAGCCCCACCTAGGCACAACAGAGAGGCCAAGACGCCGGTCTAAACCTAAGCGCAGGAAGTGGGCCCATCGCCCATAGCACACCAAGACGTTGTGTACGCTGCGTCAAAGCGGAACTAGCCCCTTAATACAAGAGCAGCTTACGTTCCAATCCGCGCGCGCCACTCGATCGTGGCGCCACGAAGTGCCGGCCGATACCACGACGCCGGATACCCATAACTACTCCCACGTAGATGGTTAGTGCGATAGACCAAATGGCCGACTCGGATCAAATACCAAGATCTCGTTAAACGCGTTAAGTATCCGCGAACGCCGACCAGGCCAAGCCCACCTCTCTCCTAGGTGGTCTCAACCTGCCCCGTCGTTCCGCCACAAAAGTAACAATGGGGCCGTCGGGAACCTGTGCCCACCTCTACTGTGATGGAGCCACCGTCCTTTCAACCCCATCTCCTAACAAAGGTCACATGTAATGTAATAGTGTAAAGTATATAGTATATGCCCGTGATCACCTCCCAAGTGATCACACCAAAGAGTATAGCATGGCGATTTGACAAGAATGTAGGGCCACCGATGGAACACTAGCATCCTATACTAAGCAAGAGGATAGCACGAAAGGTAGCAATGATGAGTAGCAAGGACAAAGCTATGCAAGAAGATAGGATTAATCGAAGCAAGAATATGCTACACTACTCTAATGCAAGCAAGATAGAGAAGAGTAGGCGATATCCGGTGATCAAAGGGGGCTTGCCTGGTTGCTCGGCAAGAAGGAGGGGCGTCGGTGACGAGTCGACCACAGGGCATCAAAGATCTTCACGGGTCTCCGGAGAGAAGAGGGGGAGAAACAATAAATACATAGTAAGCAAGTGAATTTTTTGGGGGAATTTTTTTTTGGG
Source organism: Aegilops longissima (assembly GCA_021605205.1). NCBI lineage: Eukaryota > Viridiplantae > Streptophyta > Magnoliopsida > Poales > Poaceae > Aegilops > Aegilops longissima. Next base: position 437,672,837 of record CM038676.1, on the reverse strand, counting down.
GGCCGGGGCCCCCGGGGGAAAAGACCCGGGGGGGGGGGTCCCTTGGGGTTTTGGGAAATTTTTCCTTTGGGGAACAACCCAAAAGGGGTTTTTCCCCGGGGGGGGAAAAAAATTTTTTTTTTAAAAAAAAATTTTTTTATTTTTTTTTTTTCCCTTTTTGGGGGCCTGGGGCCCCTTTCCGGGGGGGAAAAACCCCGGGCCCGGGGGGCCCAAAGGGGCCCGGGGGGGAAAGGGCCAAGGGAAGAAAGGGGTTTCCCGGGTTGGGGGAAACGCAAGGGGGGGGGGGGCCCGGGGGCCCGGGGCGGGGGGGCCCGGGGGGCCAACCCCAAAAGGCCCCGGGCGGGGTTTGGGGGGGAAGGGAAAGGGGCCGGGGGCCCCAAAACCCCCAGACCAAAAGGGGGGGGGGGAAGGGCGGGGGGGGGGCCCGGCCCCCGGGGGGGGGGGGGGGGGGGAGGGGGGGGAGGGGCCGGGGGGGGGAAGGGGGCCCTTGGGGGGCGGGCCTTGGGGGGGGGGGGGGGGGGGGCCGGGGGAAAAGGGGGGCCCTTTTTTTTTTTGGCCCGGGGAAATTTCCCTTTTAAAATTTTTTTTTCCAAACCCCCCCTTTTTTTTAAAAAAGGGGAAATTGGGGCCCCCTTTTTTGGTTTCCCCTTTAAAAGGGGGGGGGAAATTTGGGGAAAAATTTGGAAAGGGTTTTTGGGGGGCAGGGTTTCCGGGTAAGGGGGGGAAAAAGGGGGGGGGAGGGAACCCCCAAAAGGGGGGGGGTTGGGGCCAAGGGTTCCTTTTTTCCCTTTTAAATTTTTTTTTCCAATTTTTTAATTTTTTTTTAATTTAATTTTTAAAATTTTGGAAATTCTTAAAATAAAAAAAAACCCCCAAAAATTAAAAAAAATTTTTTTTAATTTTAAAATGTTTTTTGGAAATTTTTTTAAATTTGGGGGGAAAAAAGGGGTTAGAAAAAGGGTTTGGGGGAATTTGGGGGTTTTCCCCTTTAAAAAGGGGGGCCCCAAAATCCGGGTTCTTTCCCTTTCCCCAAAAAATTAAGGGAAAAGGGGAGGCCCTTTCCTTGGATTAAAAAAAGGGGGAAATTGGAAACCGGTTATTCCAAAAAGGGGAAAATTCCCCTTTTAAAAAAAAGTATTTTTTTTAAATTTTATTTTTAAAATTTTTTTTAATTGGGGTTTAATTTAAATTCCAATTTGTGGTAAAAGGGGCTTGGGGCAAAGGGGGGGGCCCCTTTTTTTTTTTCCCCTTTTTCCTTTTTTTTCCCCTTTCCCCAAAAAAGGGAAAAAAATAAAAATTTAATTTAAAAATTTTTTCCCAAAAAGGAATTTTTGGGGTTAAAATTAAAAATTTTTTCCCCAAAAAATTTTTTAAAAATTTTTTTTTCATCCTTTTCCCCAAAAAGGGGCAAAAAAACCCCCTTTCCCCCATTGGGGAAAAGGGAGGAAAAAAAACCCCCGGGGGGGGTTTTTTTTTTCCCAAAGGGAAAAAAAAAAAAAAAAAAACCCCTTTGGAAAATTTAATCCAAAATTTTAAAAAAAAAATTAAAAGATTTTTTTCCCAAAAAAACCCCCCCAAAAAATTTTTTTTTTCCCCAAATTTTTTCCCCCAAAAACCAAGAAAGGGGGGTTTTTTTTTTTCCCTTTTTAAAAAAATTTCCTTTTCCCCAACCAAAGGGAAGGAAAAGGGGAAAAAAACAAATTTTTTAAAATAAAACCAAAAATTTTTTTTTTTTTTTTTAAAAAAAAAACAAAAAACCCCCCCCTTTTTAAAATAAAAAAGGGGCAAAAGGGAAAAAAAAGGAAAAATTTTCAGGTTTTTTTGCCCCCCTTTTTGGGGAATTTTTTCCCCCCTTTACCCCAAAAGGGGGTTTTGTTTTTGGTTTCCCCTTTTAAAAACCCCCTTTTCCCCAAATTTTTTTTAAAAAAAAAAAATTTTTAATTTTTCTTTAAAAAAAAAATTTTTAAAAAACCCCCCTTTTTTAAACCCTTTTCCCCACCCCCCCCCCAAAAAAAGGGGAAAAATAAAAATTTTTTTTGGTTTTTTAAAAAAAAATTTTTTTCCGGGGCCCCCTAAAACCCCCCTTTTTTTTCCCCTTTTTCCAAAAACCTCCCCCCAAAAAAATTTAAAAGGGGAAAATTTTTCCCCCCAAATTTAATTTTTTTAAAATTTTCCAAATTAATTTCCCCCCCCCCCTTTTTTGGGGGCCCCCCCCCCCAAAAACCCTTTTTCCCCCCAACCCCAAAAAGGGAAATTTTCAAGGGAAAAAAATTTTGGTTTTTTAAAATTTAAAGGCCCAAAATTTTTGGGGAAAAATTTAAAAAAAAATTTTCCTCCCCTTCCCTTTGGGGAAAAAACCCCAAAAAAAAAAAGAAAAGGCCAAAAAAATTTAAAAAATTTTTTAAAAATTTTTTTAAAAAAATTGGGGCCCCTTAATTTAATTGGCCCCCAAAATTTAAAAAACCCCTTTTTTTAAAAAATCCCCAAAAACCGAAAATTTTTTTAAAAAAAGGGGGCCCCCTTTCCCCAAAAACAAAAAAAAAAAAAAAAGGGGGAACCCCCCAAACCCCAAACCCCAAAAAAAAAAAATTTAAAAAAAAAAAGGGGAAAAAACCCTTTAAGGAAAAAAAAAAAAAATTTTTTTAAAAAACCCAAAGGGGCCCTTTTAAATTTTTAAAAGGTTTAAATGGAAAAAATTTTTTTTCCCAAAAAAAAAACCCCAATCCAAAAGTTTAAAAAACCCAAATTTTTTCCCCCCCCCCCCAAAAAAAAAAAATTTTTTTTTAAAAAAACCACCGCCTTTAAAATTTTTAAAGAAAAAAATTGAAAAAATTTAAAAAAAAAGGGGAAAAAAACCCAAAGAAAATTTAAAAAGGTTCCCTTTTCCCCAAAAAAAATTTTTAAATGGAAAAAAAAAAAAAAGGGGAATTTTTAAAACCAAAATTTAAAAAAATGGAAAACCACCCCTTTTTTAAAAAAACCCGGACCCCCCAAAAAGGGGGGGCCCCCCCCGGGCCCCCCCGGCCTTTCCCAACTTTGGGGTTTTTGGGGGGGCCCCCAAATTTCCAAATTAAAAGGGGGCCCGGGGGGGAATTGGAGGGTTGTAAAAGGGGGCCCCCCCAAAACCAAAAACCCCTGCCCAAAAAGGGGGGAAAAAGGGGGGGGTTGGGCCAGGGGGCCCCCGGGTCCGGACAAGGGGGGGGAAAAAACCCGGGGGGGCCCCCGGGGCCCCCCCCCCCCCGGGGTTGGGGTTTAACCCGGGGGGGGCCGGAAGGGGGGGGGCCCCCAATTGGGGTTCCCTTCGGGGGGAAAAACCCAAAAAAAAGGGGGGGGGGCGGGGAAAAAAGGGGAAAAAGGGGGGGCGGGTTCCCGGGGCCCCCAAACCGGTTTTTGGAATTATCGGGAAGGGGGGGGGTTGGTGGGAAAAAAAAAAAGGCCCCCCCCCCCCCCCAAAAAAGGGGGGGGAAGGGGAAAGGGGGTTTGGGGGGGGGGGTTTTACCGGGGGGGTTTAAAAAAACCAAAAAACCCCGGGGTGGGGGTTTGGGGGGATAAACCCCAAAGGGGGAAAAAAAAAAACCCCCCCTTTTTTTTTTTTTTCCCCCATTTTTTAAAAAAAGGGTGGGGAAAACCTCCAAAGGGCAAAATTTTCCCCCCCAAAAACCCCTTTTGAAAAAAGGGGTTAAAATTTGGTTTTTTGGGGCCCTTTTTTTTAAGGGGTTTTTTTTTTTTTTCCCCGGTTTTTAAAATTCAAAAAATTTTTTTTTTGGGGTTTTTCCCCCCCCAAAATTTTTAAAATTTTTTTTTTTTCCAAAAATTTTTTAAAACCCAAATTTTTTTTTTAACCCTTTTTTTTTTAAAAAAAATTTTGAACCCCCAAAAAGTTTTTTGGGTCCCAAAAAAAAAAAAATTTTTTTTGGCTTGGTTTTATTTTAAAAAATTTTTTCCTTTTTTCCCAACCCAAAATTTTTTTTAAAAATTTGTTGGAAATAAACCCCAAATTTTGGGTTTTAAATTTTTCAATTTTTGAAAAAAATTTTAAAACCTTTCCTTTTTTTGGGGGTTTTTAAAAACCCGGGGGGGTTGGGAAAAAACCCCCTTTTTTTAATTAAAATTTTTGCCCCCTTTTTTTTCCCCATGAAAAAAAAAAAAAAAGTTTTCCCCAAAAAAAATTAAAAAAAAATTAAAAAAAAAAAAAAAAAATTTTAAAATTTATTTCCCCGGGGGAAAAAAAAAAATTTTTACTTGGGTTTAAATTAAAAACAAAAATTTACCCGGGATTTTAAAATAATTTTTGGGGGTTTTAAAATAAAAATTTTTTGAAAAAAAACCCCCAAACCAGGGAAAAAGGGGAAAAACCGGTAATTTTCCCCCAAAAAAGGGGGAAACCCCCGGAAATAAAAAAAAAAAAAAGGGTTTTTTTTGGGGGGGAAAGGGTTTTTGGGGAAAAAGGTTTTCCCCCCCCAATTATTTTCCTGGGGTTTTAAATTAAAATAAAAAAAACCCGGGGTTGTTTTTACGGGGGGGGGGTTGGGGAAAACCCTTTTTTGGGGGATTTTCCCCCCAAGGGAAAGGGAAAAAAAAAAATTTGGTAAAACCCCCCAAATTCCTTTTCCCAAAATTCCCGGGAAAAAATTTTTGGGGGGGGGGCCCAAAAGGGAAAAAGGTTTTTTCCCCAAAATTAAAAATTAAAAAAAAATTTTTTTTTTTGGTTTGGGAAAAACCCCCCGGGGCTTAATTTCCCGGAAAGGGGTTGTAAAAGAATTTTATTTCCCTTTTTTCCCCCTTTTTTTAATTTTTTTAAAACCAAATTAATTAAAATTTAAAATTTTTAATTTTTTAAAAAAAAAAAAAAATAAACAAAGAAAGGGGCCCCCAAAAAAAAAAATTAATTAAAAAAAAAAAAATTTCAAAAAAAAAAGGGAAACCAAAAAAAACCCAAAACAATTTTCCATCCCAAAAATTTTTTTCCCCCCCTTTAAAAAAAAAGGGGGGAAAAAGGGGGGAATTTAAAAGGTTTTTTTTTGGGAAATTTTTCCCCCGGGAAAAAAAAATTTTTTAAAAAAAAATTTTTTTTTCCCCCCTTTTTTTAAAAAATGGAAAAGGTTTCCCCAACCAAAAAAAGGGTTTCCAATTTTTTCCCCCCAAAAGGGGCCCAACTTCCTTAACCCCCCCAAACCCCAACTTTAACTTAAATTTTTCAAATTCCCAATTTTCCGGGGGTTTTTGGGGGGAAATTGGTTTCCCTTTTGGGCCCCAACCCCTTTCCCTTGGAAGTTGGGCCTTTGGGGTTTTTTTCCCCCTTCCTTCCCCGGGGTTGGTTTAATAATTCCCCGGGCCCGCCTTTTTAAACCCATAAAAAATTTTTTTTGGGCCCCCTTTTTGGGTTTCCCCTTTAAAAACCCCCCCCCAAAAAAGGCCAAGTTGGGGGGAAAAAAAATTTTTTTTTGGCCCGGGTTGGGGGAAAAGGGGAAACCCTTTGGGGGGCCCCAAAAACCTCGGGGAAGGGGAAAAGGGGGGGGTGGGCCCCCAAAGGGGGCCCCGGAATTTTCCTCCCCGGGGCCCCCCGGGCCTTTTTTTTTTCCCCAATTCCCAAAATTTTAAATTTTTTTTAACCCCTTTTCCCCAAGGAAAAAAAGGGGGGTTGGGGGGGGAAAAAAAAGGGGGGGGAAAGGGGTGGGCCCAAATTTTTTGGCCCGGGTTTAAAACCCTTAGGGGCCCTTCTCCCAACCCCGGAAAACCCCCCCAAAAAAGGGGGGGGGGCTTCCCCCTTGGGAAAATTTAAGGTTTTCCTTTGGGGGGGCCCTTTAAACCCCAACCCAAATGGAAATTTTTTTCCCTCTTTTTTTCCTTTTAAAAAAAGGGTTTGGGGGAAACCCCCAAAAAAGGGTTTTGGGGCCCCGGGAATTTTGGGGGAATTTTTTTGGGGGTTTTTTTTTCCCCCCAAACCCCCAAAAAAAGGGTTAAACTTTGGGGGCCCCCCCAAAAAGGGGGTTTTTTGGGAAACCCCCCCCAAACCGGCCGGTTTTAAAATTTTTTGGTTTATTTTTTTGGAAATTTTTTTGGAATTCCGGGTTTGGTCCCCGGGTTTTTGCGGGGTTTTTAAACCCCCCCCCGGGGGGGGGCGGTTGGAAATTTTTCCTTTTTTTAAAAAGGGGGAAAGGGAAAATTTTGATAAATGGGTTACCGGTTTTGGGGGTTTTTTTTGGAAAGGCCAAGCGCCCCCCCTTGTTCCGGTTAAAAAAAGGGGGCCCCCCCTTGGTTTGGCCAATTTTTTGGGGTTTACCCCAGGCCGGGGGTTCCCCCAAAAGTTTTTTTCCCCCAAAGGCTTTTGGGGCCCCCCCCTTTTAAAAAGGGTTTCCCCCCCCCTTTTTGGTTTTGGGGGCTCCCGGGCCAAAAGGTTTTAAATTTTTTTTTTTTTTGGAAAAACCCAAATTTTTGGGGCCAAAATTTTGGAAAATTTTTTCCAAGGGGGGGCCCGAATTTTGGGAATTCCCTTTGTTTTCGCCGGGGTTTTTTTGGGGCGGTTTTAATTTTCCCCCCTTTTTGGAATGTTTTCCCCAAAAATTGGCCCGGCCCCCCGGGGGGGTTTAAAGGAATTGGGGGGGGTTTTGGCCCCGGGGGGCCCTTTTGGGGGTTAAAAACCCCAAAACCCTTTTTTTTGGGGGGGAAAATTTGAAAGGGGGGGGGTTTTGGGGGGGTTTTAAAATGGGGGGGGGTTTGGGGGAAAAACCCCCCCGGGGTTTTTTTCCCTTTTAACCGGTTTGGCCCCCCCCTTTTTTTTCCCTTGGGAAAAGGGGGCCCTTTTCCCCTTTTTTTTTTAAAAAGGTTTGTTTGGCCCCGGTTTAATTCCCTTTAAAAGGGGCCAAATTTTCCCCCCCCCGGGGGGGGGGGTTTTTCCTTGGGGAAAAAAGGGGTTTTTGGGGGGCCCCCTTTTTTTTTTGGGGTTTGGGGGGGCCCTTTTTTTTTTCCCCCTTTTTCCCCCTTGGGCGGCCAAAACCCGGCCCCCTTTTGGAAAGGGGGGTTTTTGGGGGTTTTTTTGGGAAACCCAAGGGCCCCCAAAAAAAAGGGGTTTGGGCCGGTTTTAAAATTTTGGTTGGGGTTTTTTTTCCCCCTTTTCCCCAACCCCAAAAGGGCCCCGGGTTATTTCCCAAACCAAACCCCCGGAAAACCCCCCGGAATTTTCCCAAACCCGGCCCCACCCTTTTTTTGGGGGCCCGGGGAAGGGAAATTTCCTTTTGGGGTTTTTTTTTATTTTGGGGGTTTCCTAAAATTTTTTCCGGGCCCCCCCCGGGGGGATTGGGCCCCCCGGGGCCCGGGATTTGGCCACCCGCCTTGGGGTTTTTTGGTTTCCCGGGTTTAAGGGAAGGGGTTTCCGGGGGTTTCCGGGGTTTTTTTTTGGGGGTTTGCAACCCCCCAAATTGGGGGCCCGTTGGGGGGCCCCCCTTGGGGTTTTGGGGGTTTGGGGCCCCGCCGGGGGCCCGCCCGGGCCCTTGGGGCCCTTTTTTTTTTGGGGGGATGGCCCCTTTTGGGTTTTTTGGGGCCCGGGGTTTTTTTGGGTTTTCCGGCCGGGGTTTGGTTTTTTCCCCGGGGGGGGGGCCTTTTCCCAAAAGGGGTTGAGCTTGGCGGGGGGTTTTTTCCGTTTTTAAAGTTTTTTGGGGGCCTTGGGGTTTTTTTAAAAATTTTTAGGAACCCAATCCGGGCCCCGGGGAACCTTTAACCGGCCCGGGGTTTCCCTTTAATTGGCCGGGGGAAGGGGTTTTTTTTTGGGGTGGGGGAAAAACCTTTAAGGGGTGGGGGGGAAAATTTTCCCCCAAAAAGGCCCTTCTTTTTCCCTTTAAAGGTCCGGGTTTTTTGGGGGTTTTTTTTGGGGGGTTCCCCCCCCCCAAAATACCCCCTTTGGGGGAAAAACCCGCCTTTTTGGGAAAACCCCCTTGGGTTTCCCCAAACTTTTTTTGGCCGGGGAAATTTTCCTTTGGGGTTTTCCTCCCCCGGGGGGGTTCCGTTGGGAGGTCCAAATTCCTTTTGGGGGTTTGGGAAAAAGGGGGTTTTTTGGGAAAAACCCCCCGAAGGGCCCTTTCCCCCGGGGGGGCCGGGCCCCCCTTTTTTGGGGGGTCCTTTTGGGGGGTTTTCTTTGGGGCCGAACCCCCTCCCGGAAAAAAAAAAAAGGGGGGCCCGGGGGGGGGGCCCCAGGGGGGCCAAAAATTGGGGCCCCTTTTTGGGTTTCCCCCTTTCCCTTTTAATTTAAATTTTTAATTTTGGTTGAAAAAAAAAACTAAAAAAAAGGGAAAAAAATTTTTTCCCTTTTTTATTCCCCCCGGGGTTTTTCCCAAGGGGTTTAAAAAAGGGGAAAAAAGGGGGTTTTTTTCCCGCTAAGGGGCCCCCCCAAGGGGGCCCCCCCCTTTTTTTCCCCCCCCCCCCCGCCCCCCGGGGGCCCCGGGCCCCCCTTTTTCCCCCCGGGCCCCCTTTGGGGCCCCCGGGCCGCGGGCCCCGGGCCCGGGCCCCTTTGGTTCCCGGGGTTTGGTTCACGGGGGGGGGGGGTTTGGGTTTTTGGATTTCCCCCCCCCCTTTGGGGAAGGGGGAAGGGGGGGTGGGGGGGGGGGGGGGGGGGGGGTGGGGGAAAGGGTTAAAAAGGGCCCCCCCCCCCGGGCCCCGGGTTCCGGCCCCGGCCCCAAGGGGCCCGGGGGGCCCCCGGGGGGGGGGGGGGGCCCCCCCCGCCCCTTTTGCCCGGGGGGGGGCCGGGGGGGGGGGCCCCCCCCTTTTTGGGGTTCCCCAAGGGGTTTGGGGTTCCCGGGGGCGGGGGGCCGGTTCCGGGGTTCTTCTTTTTTTGGGGGGGGGGGCCCCCGCCTTTTTGGGGGTTTTGGGGGAAAAAAGGGCGGGTTGGGGGGGGTTTGTGGGAAAAATTTCCTTGGGGGGGGGCCCAAAAATTTTTTTTTGTGTGGTGGGGTGGGGTTTGGTGGTGGGGGTTTCCCCCGGGGGGTGTTTTTTTGGTTTTTTTTTCCCCGGGGGTTCCCCCCTTTTTTCCCCCTTTTTTTTTGGGGGGGAACCCCCCTTTTTTTTAAAACCTTTTTCCCTTTTTTTTCCCCATGATTTGAATGAAACTAACCCCCCCTTTTTAAAACCAATGTTGTTTTTTTTAAAAAAAAGGGGTTTTTTTAAAAAATTACCACCTTTTTTTAAATTTTAAAATTAATTTTGGGGGAAAAACCCCCGGGGGGGCCCCAAAAGGGGGGGCCCCCCCCCCCCCCCCCCCCCAACCCAAAATTTTAAAAAAAAAAAAAAATTTTCCGAAAGGGCCCCGGGGCCCCAACCCTTTCCCCGGGGGACCTTCCGGGCCCCCGGGGGGGAAGGGGAATTTTTAAAACCCCCCAAAGACCAATTTCATGATGCTCACCCCGGCGTGAGTAATTCCATCTAGGCTTGCTGGATGGTGATGGGTTGGATGAGATTTACCATGTAATCAAGTTAGTTTTGTTAGGGTTTGATCCCTAGTATCCACTATGTTCTCGAGATTGATGTTTAATGACTTTGCTATGCTTAATGCTTGTCACTAGGGCCCGAAAGGCCATGATTTCAGATCTGAACCTATTATGTTTTCATGAATATATGTGTGTTCTTGATCCTATCTTGCAAGTCTATAGTCACCTATTATGTGTTATGATCCCACAAACCCCAAGTGGCAATAATCGGGACACTTCCGGTGATGACCGTAGTTTGAGGAGTTCATGTATTCACTATGTGCTAATGCTTTGTTCGGTTCTCTATTAAAAGTAGGCCTTAATATCCCTTAGTTTCCCGGACCCCGCCTGCCACGGAGGGTAGGACAAAAGATGTCACAAGTTCTTTTCCATAAGCACGATGACTATTTACGAATACATGCCTACATTACATTGATGAAATGGAGCTAGTTCTATATCACCCTATGTTATAACTATTACATGAGGAATCGGATCCGAAAACTATCCATCACCGATCCATTGCCTACAGCTTTTATATATTGTTCTTCGCTTATTTACTTTTCCGCTTTACTTTATAACTACTACAAAACCCAAAACATTTATCTTTACTTTTGCCACCGCTACCTTTATTATCATACCACTTTTGCTACTAATCACTTTGCTGCAGATACTAAGTTATCCGTGTGGTTGAATTGACAACTCAACCGCTAATACTCAAGAATATTCTTTGGCTCCCCTTGTGTGAATCAATAAATTTGGGTTGAATACTTCCCGAAAGTTGTGGCATCCCCATACTTGTGGGTTATCAAGACCAATTTCGGCCCTTGTCGGGAGCATAGCTCTATTTCTAAGTCACTTGGGATTTATATCTTTGATCACTATGAAGAACTTGAAAGACGCTAAGACCAAGATTTTGCCTCAACTACGGGGAGGTAAGGAACTGCCATCTAGCCTCGCACTAGATTCTCCTTCCGTTATTAGTAGGCTTGCTACACCTAAACCCGCCATCGCTATGAATTCCGATATGTCGATGTTATTGATGATGCCACTTCGCTATGCATGATGAAACTACTTGGGCGTGATACTACTTTGCCATTAGGTGAATTTCTAGATGAACAACTTGCTAGAGTTAGGGGAATGAAAATATTGAAGAACCTATTATTGATGATAGTGATGATGAAGGTTCCCCAATGATTATGTTTTACCCGTTGTTCCTAAGGGTTATGAATGAAAAATGCTCTTGGAAATCCTTGCTTGCAATGATAGAAGTGATCTTGAGAAATTATTAGCTAAATGGAAGCAAGTCTTTAATGCTAGAATGAAACCCGATCCGCTTTTGCTACTTCACCATCTGTGAATTGATAAGGATTATGAATTCTTTGTTGATCCCGATATTATTACTTTAGTTGAATCTGATCCTTTTATGGCCTTGAATAAAACTTTGTGGCACATCTTACCAAGTTGAATGATATAGCCACCTTGTTTACTAATGATGAGAAATCTCGCTATTTATATATCCAAGATATTTACATTCTCATTAAAGGGTGATGCTAAGACTTGGTATAATTCTCTTGCTCCTGGTTGTGTGCGAGTCCCCGTGATATGATTTATTATTTCGCTAAATATTTCCTGCTCATAAGAAACAAGTGCCTTATGGAAATATATAATTTTGTGCAAATCAAAGAAGAGAGTCTCCCCAAGCTTGGGGAGGCTTTTGATTTAATGCTTTGCCCGATCATCCTCTTAAGAAAAATGAAATACTTGATATCTTTTATAATGGACTAACCGATGCTTCCAAGGACCACTTGGATAGTTGTCTGGTTGTGTTTTAAGGGAAAGAACAATGATTTAAGCTGAAATATTATTGAATAATGAAAATAATTGGACTCTTCCCAGCCGCCTCAAGTAATTCCAACCAATTGAGCCAACTCCCGAGCCTATTCCTAAACCCAATTCAAGAAAGAGGTGTTTTATTTCTCACCCAAGATATGCAAGAGGCAAAGAAATCAATGAAAGAAAAGGTATTAAAGCTGAAGATGTTAAGAATTTACCACCTATTGAAGAAATACATGGTCTTAATTTATCATCAAGAACTACATTGTCTTGATAACCCGGACACGTAGTAAAGGTAAATTCTCTATAGATATGATAAAGTTGAAATACACCTCTACTAAATTTCATAGCCCATGCTTAGATGAATTTGATGACTTTATGGCTAGGCAAGAAAGTTTTAATGCTTATGTTGGTAGAGAGTTAAAGAATAATGCTTTAGATAGGACGCGGGTGATAATCTGGCTAGAGTTAAAGATGAACTTCACCCTTAGCAAATATGCTTCTATGGATTGCTACTCAAGCTAGCAAGTACTTAAAACTCAAAATGATTTGCTTAATGAATTGAATAATAAAAATGACTTTGTGTTAGAGTGGCTACTAGAATGGTAGAATGACTCAGAACCTTTGTATCCCGAAGGCCACCCTAAGAGAATGGAGCAAGATTCTCGAGAAATAATTTAGAGGCACCTAGTTCTTTAAAAAGAAGAAGAATAAAAATGATAGAACCTTGTGCTTCTAGTGAACCGGTCATAGACACACCGAGAATCCCAATGATATTTTATCTCCGATGTCAAACTCAATCAGTGATGAACATGAACCTAGTGATAATGTTAATGATAATGTTCATGTTGATGCTCAACCTAGTAAAGACAATGATGTAGAGATTGAACCCGTTGTTGATCTTGATAACCCACAATCAAAGAATCAACGTTATGATAAGAGAGATTGTTGCTAGGAAGCACGATAAAGAAAGAGAACCATGGGTTCGTAAACCCATGCCCTTTCCTCCTAAACCATCCAAGTCAAAGGATGATGAGGATTTTGAGCGCTTGTTGAAATGATTAGACTTATTTTCACGATGCGCTTAACCGATATGCTTAAAGTAAACCTTATGCTAAGTATATGAAGGATATCATCACAAATAAAAGAAAGATACCGGTGAGATTTCCACCATGCTTGCTAATTACACTTTTAAGGGTGGAATACCAAAGAAACTTGGAGATCCCGGTGTACCAACTATACCATGCTCTATTAAAAGAAATTATGTTAGAACTGCTTTATGTGATCTTGGAGGTGTTAGTGTTATGCCTCTCTTTATATCGTAGACTTGAATTGAATAAGTTGACACCTATAAATATCTTTGCAAATGGTGATAAATCAACCGCTATACTGCCGGTATTTGTGAGGATGTGCCTGTTTGGGTTGCAAATGTCACTATTTTAACGGACTTTGTTATTCTTGATATTCCCGAGGACATAGTATGTCTATTATCCTTGGTAGACCTTTTCTTAATATGCGGGCTGTTATTGATTGCAACAAAGGCAATGTCACTTTTCATGTTAATGGTAATGAGCATATTACATTTTCCGAGGAAACAATCTCAAGTTCATAGCATCAATTATATTGAAAAAGTTCCAACTATTATTTTGAGGTTTTGAATTTCCTCCCCACTGTCAAGAAAAAGTATGATATTCTTATTGTTGGGATTTTCATATCCCGCTGAGGTAACTTAGTGTTATTCAAATTCTCCCGGTTCCGTGTTATTCGGAATGAGTTTGTTAACAAGACTTGATCAACCTTGTTAGTGGGTTCATTTTGATGATCACGAGATGGATGAAACTAGAAGGCACAACCTTCAGACCTTCATTTTATTTTCTGTTATTTTAATAAATAAAGCAAAAATAGTATTATCCGCTTGTTTTCAATTATCCGGCATTAAAAAATAGTCCAAAATAAAAGTGCTCCAAATGCCTCGCAAATCTATATGATTTTTTCCGGAATATTTGAGGATTTTAGGCATCGAAACACTACAGGGGCCAAGCACCGGCCACGGAGAGGAGGGCGCCTTAGGGCGCGCCTCCTTCTCATGGGCCCCGGTGGCCCCCTCCACTTATTCCTGCACCCACACACTTCATCTTCTACCCAAAAAATCCCCATCCAGCTCAAGCACAGTTCTAGCTCATTTTGCTGCACGATCTCCTTGCTCAAAGCTCCATTCACAAACTGCTTTGGGAGATTGTTGCTTGGTATGTGACCCTCCATTGGTCCAATTAGTTTTTGTTCTAGTGCTTTATTCATTGCAAATTTTTGCTGCATAGGTGACCATTTCTTGAGCTTGCATGTTAAATTTTGAGGTCCCAAGCAACCAATGCATGATATAGGCTCTAGGCACTTGTAGGAGAAGTTGCATCAATCTTGTTTAGTTTTATTCACTTTTATTTTGAAGTTACTAAAATTTCAGAAATTTTCAAAAGAAATATGCTTAGAAGAATGTACCAAGGAGGCTCCTCCAAAGAAAGGGCCAAGGATTGCTATACGTGAGCAAGATGTTGAATTGCCGAGGGACGCAAAGTACGGGCTTGTGAGGGCCATCCGATGATTTTATGGTCGAAGCAGGCTTCAAGGAGGAATTTGACGAATATGCAATGCCGAAGTGGAGGACTTCTTACAAGATAAGTGTCCGCAGACTATCAATTGATGATTCTTTTTGCGGAGGTTTAGATACAACCTGCGGTAATTCTCCTAGTGTCATGTTTGATTTTATGATACATCTTATACCATGGATTTAGAGGATTTCACAATTGCTTGCAAACTTCCGCAATGGGGTAATATTAATGATCCTTCCAAATCTGAATTTAGAGATTTTCTTGCTAGTATTACTGTAGGAGAATCTAGGGACGAGCACAAGCTACCATAGGGAGCATTCATTTTCCTGCTTACATTACTTTGCTCTCTTTATTGGTAGATGCATTAACGGTAATGACGAGGTATGTCACATGTGGCCCCTGATCTTTGTGTCCTCAAGAGTGTTTGTCAGGTTATAAATATAAGTTAAAAAGTTGCACCTAGGGCGAATAATAGAAAGGGAGATTTATTTGGAGGAATTTATGCAACCCGTGGCTAACTTTCTTAATATAGCCCCACGAGGGGGATATGATTTTACCTCCTATTTATTTGGATAAAGAAGCTATGTTCCCATCATTTTCTTGAGAGGAATGAACAACCTCAATTATCGACTAATCTATGATGACGAAGCCGCCCTCGCCACTCTTTCCCGCTCCCTACCTTTTTGATTATCGGCAAAGGAAGATATGTTGTCACGGGAAGAAGCCCCTAAATATGAGAGGGGAATGGAGGCAGCTCGCCAACACGCGCTTGTGGAGGGCTTTTCCTTGGATCTCAAGACAACCCCTTCCACTTTGGATATCACCAAAGGGTCCTTGGTATTAGACCAACTTAGGCCAAAAGCCTAAGCTTGGGGAGTACGATTTTCACCGACTTTACATTCATGTTCACACACTAGTCGCCGGTGCTCAACTCTTTCATTGTATTATCCATGTTAGTTTAATTTTCTTTTTCTAGTTTTCTTCTTTGTGTTTGATAAACCTTAAGAAAAACCAAAAAATTAGTTAGTTTAATTTCCATGCTTGTAGTAGAAATTAAAATGAAAATCCAAAAAGATTTCTAGTTCTTCTTCTTACTTGTTGGGAGCTTTCCTGTAAATAGTTTTATTTTCTTTTCTTTTCTTTGGGGGTCTAGAAGACCATATTGAAAATGCTTAGTGGCTCTATATGCATGATTGTTTATTTAATTTAGAGCCCATATTACTTGTCTTTCTCTTGAGTTGAATGCTTGCAGATTCCAGCTTATTCCAATGCACGCACTCTTATTATTATACACATCGCTCGGTCGCAAGAGTGAAAGGCAATAATGACAATATATGATGAACTTATTGGGATGAGAAAAGCTGGTATGAACTCAATTTTTTGTTTTTGTAAATATGATGAGTTCATCCTTTTGAGTCAACTATTATGAAGTAAACATATTTGCAATGACATTTAGAGATTATAGTTGCTTGTGCCATGCTTGATTAGCTATGAGTTATAATGGTTTACCTTATGCCAACATGCTATTAGAATGATTATGATTGGTATGATGGGATGGTATCCTCCTTGAATGAATTGAGTGACTTGACTTGGCACATGTTCCCACATGTAGTTGAATCAAATCAACATAGCCTTCATGATATTTATGTTCATGGTAGATATATCCTACTCATGCTTGTTCTTGTGAATTAATTTTAATGCATGTTTATGACTGGTTTGCCTCTTGCTTGGTCGCCCCCTTTTGCTAGCCTTCACTTGTACTAAGCGGGAATACTTTGTGCATCCAAACTCCTTAAACCCCAAAGTTGTTCCATATGAGTCCACTATACCTTCCTTATGCATTCCTCTGCCCAAGTAAATTTGTATGTGCCAAACTCCAAACCTTCAAATGAAATTTTTTGTATGCTCGAGCAACTCATGTTTCAACTGGGCTGCCTATATCTTCCATTAGGTGGGTTATTTTCAAGAGGAGTGGACTCCCCCTCATTCATTTAGAAAGGGCCGAACCGGATGCCAGTTCCATGATCCAAAAAGATCAAAGCAAATCAAAATAATTGAACAAAACTCCCTGGGCTGTTGTATGTTGGAGGCACTTTGTTTCGGAAGCCATGGATTGATGCTTGTTGGTGGTTGGGGAGTATAAACTTTACCATTCTGTTTGGGAACCCTATAATGCATGTAGTATGGAAGATAACCATCTCATAGTTTTGTTGCGCTGAAATAAAGTATGCCGCTCAAAATGTTATTCAATCTCTATTTTAAAATCGAGCTCCGCACCTCTACAAATCCCTCGCTTCCTCCCAAAGGGCCTTATATTTACTTTTATGTTGAGTCATCACCCTTCTTATTAAAAAGCACTACCGGAGAGCACCGTCATTTGCATTCAATTATTGGTTTAATTGGGTATGACTTGATGGATCTCTTTACCATGAATTACAATGTTTAGTCAGTCCTTGATCTTTAAAGGTGCCTCAGATTTATGTTTTTGGTCTCGTAAAGGGCTAGCGATACCATTTTGTTTATCATGTTATGATTATTTTGAGAAAGTGTTGTCATCCAGTTTTATTATTACCGCTAGCTGATTATGTTATTGATATGAGTAATTGTGAGACCTATGTGTTAGGAGTATGGTTAGTTTATAATATTTGCTGAAACTTGAAATTTTTCATGTTTACAACAACAAGAGCAAAAGAGTTTTCTTGTTATTGTGAGTATGGTTAGTTTATAATATTTGCTGAAACTTGAATAATCGGGCTTTTCATGTCTTCACTTATTTACTTTTCCGCTAACTTATAACTACTACAAAAACCCAAAAACATTTATCTTTACTTTTGCTATCGCTACCTTTTATTATCATACCACTTTGCTACTAAACACTTTGCATATTTTATCCAGGTGGTTGTTGACAATCAACTGCTAATACTCAAGAATATTCTTTGCCCCTTTGTGTCGAATCAATAAATTTGGGTTGAATACTTACCCCAAAGCTGTTGGGATCCCTAACTTTTATCAATGGCCTCTTGCTCTTGGTCTCTTCTTGGTTCACCTTGCTCAATGACGCACGCAATGACGCCCCCGACTTGCTAATCGCCTTGAACTTCCGGGCGGAGCGCCACCAAGGTTCGGTTGTTTTGGCACAAGGTTCGTGTTAAGTTTGGCACTCGATTGTGGATGTTCCTGTGTGTGGGTTTGATAACCCGGTGCAAAGGCATTAGGCTGTTTGTAGAGTTCTAGATATTGTGAACCCGAAACCCTCATCTACCGGGCCCGTTAGTATGCTAGCTGGTCTTGCCTTATGTTCGCCCTTCTCCTTCCCTTTCCTTGTAACACCGTTATTTTTCTGGTTTTCGCCGATTTTTCTTATAAACGGGTTTAATTTGTTGGTTTTCGATCCGGTTTTTCTATAAACGGATCACCTCCCGGCAATGGCCACTTTGGAATATATTCGGTGAAGGAACCTCCCGGTGATTCTAAAAAACAAATTACCATCATACGCTTAACTAGGATTCCCAAGTTCGGTTTTAACATACCTTCCAATACTAGATGCGGAGGTACCAACTCAAATCCATTTAAGATGCATTCAAAATCAAGGCGGATATATGTTTAATCTAGTGCAAGCCTAAAAATAGGAGCACTTGTACGTATACCACAACCCGGGCATCACATGCGATTGGTACCACGATTGCTAATTTTTGCGGCAAGCAACCAACATTGGTGTAAGTTTTGCAAATTAGGCTAAAACGTATTTATACAATGGACGCCTCCGACCAGCTCCGGGCCCACCCGCCAAAAACCCTTAATCGGCGCGGCTCCCAGTAGGACGAGCCGGGGCCGGAACCCGGTCCGACCGACCAGCTACAGCCCGGCCCCACCATTCCCTCCCTCCCTCCCGCCAACCCTAGTCCATGGCGTTGGCGACCGGGCCAAAGGGCGGCGAGGGCGCCCACGGGCGGGTGAGATGCCGCTTCCCTTCCTAAGGGAACTACCAAGGCCGACGGGATGGCGGCGACGATCCAGCCCGCCGACCGGGAACGACGAGGAGTCGGGTTACTCACCATGGAGCAGGGTTTGGGTTGGCGCACCAAAGGTGGTGAACCTTAACAGCCAATGAGTTGACGATGGACTTGGCGCGGTCAGAAGTACCCTTTGTCCTACCCTCCCCATTTATCCAATTTGGCATTTTTAGGGTTTGTTCATCTTCTACTTTATCCAGTTGGGATTAGGTTTTATCCAATCAAGTGACTAGTATAGGACAATTAAACTAACCTAGTAACATAGTGTATTGCACCTCAAATTAGTTCAATGACAAAGAAAAATTTGGGATTATTGTGGCTCTCCAAATTGTTCCGAATGTCCGTACTGTTACTTTAAATTGTTCGATTGCATGTTGTTTCCAAATTTTGGTATTGTGCTCAATTAATAAATAATAGACTTATAGATTACTTCAAATTATGATGTAATGCATCGTTTTTCCAAATTAAGAGCGATTATAATGAATACATGAAATTTAATTTGTTCGTAGTTTGGATGAAGACATTTGGCAAGTAAGGATCCATTTTGATGCAAGAGAACCATTGGAGATGAAGCTGGTGGTTCGGGATATTACTTATCCTAATTTTTGCAATGATGGAAACCCAAGGATTTAATGCATATGATTGTTTGTTTCCATTGAAAATCCATCTTTAGGAGAGAAAGGGCTGGATTTGGTAGAAGGTCATGCGAATTAAAGATGATAAAGAGGAAGATCCAGGACAAATTGGTGCTTAATTTGCTAGTCGTGGCTTGTGCACCCTCGACATCGATTTTGAGAGGCAGCATTTTGAAAAGCCGACTTGTCCACCGTGGTGTACCAAGAGCCGTTGTTTATGATCCGAGTGAGCCTCCTATCTTAGTTGTTGATAAGGAAGGAGTAGTTTTGAGAGTCAATGTAGCACACATCACCCATGTCCCCCTTGTTTGCACACAAGAAAGCAAAATGCAATGATAATTTGAAAGCAGTTTTGGAAGAAGAAGAAGAGGGATATCAAGGATTTGAGGCTTATGAGGACAGGATGCCTCCGATGAGGATGGTCAAATTGGAAGTGACCCTAATTACATGGTTGATGATGAAGATGTAGAGGTGGAAGAGGGAAAGAGACAGAGAGAGCTAGAAGTACAAGAGGAAGAATCAGATGATGATCAATCAAGAGGAAGAAATGCTGCATTATGAGGGTGACACCGTTGAGGACCCATTTGAGGTAAGGAAGATAGGACTTTTGAACAAGAAGAAGGAACTATAGTTGAACCTGAAAGAAGAAGCAAGCGCCGGTTAGAAGAGGCCCAACCACTAGGTCACATTGTAGTGAGCTACCGAGGTTGAACCTGATTTCGCACCATCATGATGAAGAAGAGAAGGGGTTGTTGAGGGAGAGTGATGATGATGGTTTTGAGCCACTCTCTTTTGTCCTACCAAAGAAAAGGAAGAGTAGGGCAAAAAAGGCCTGCTAGGAAGTGGTATAATGAGAAAATGGAGCAACCACATGAGCAATGTGTATGAAGTTGTGTTTTAGGGATCATCATCAATTCGAGATGCTTTGTTGAATTTGCACATCACCTGTGCTAGGGAATTTCAGGTATCACGTTCCGAATCGGAGGATAATTGTTGAGTGTGTAGATAAAAATGCCGTTTTAATTGTGGAGCAGTTATAAAAGGGAGAAAACCTTTGTAATTAAGAAGATGAACAGAGCACACTTGGCCCAGTACCACCGAGACCACCTGGTTAGTCCATGGCTAGAAGGAAATATGAGCATTCTTTAGATCTGATATAACAATGGTATTCGACTATAATTGATGCATGCAATGAAAAATATTGAATATTCCCAAGGCATGGCATATTGGGCAAAGGAACAACTATTGGTGTTGGTTTTAAACCAAGAAAATTTCCTAGGGGAAAGGGCAATTTGGACTTATACAAAACCCGGGATAGAAAAAGGTATGTTTTCCAAACTTTTGAAAAATTTAACCCAGGCCCAAGATTTTCCATTTGCCAATTTTTTGCTTTGCTTAATTGGAAAGGGGGGGGTTCTAATGGGTGTTTTCCTTTCCCAAATTTGGTTAGTTTTTGAAACCTTGGGTTTGGGTGAAATTTAAACATATTGTAGAGTACTCCAAATTTAATTTCAATTGGAAATTTGATTAAATGAGGGTTGGGATGGCTTATTAAACCAAAAACAGGGCCAACTATTTGCCCCAAACCGGAAGAGATTGGAAAACAACTTTCCAGGTTTCAAGTTTCAAGAGGAAAACCTATTGGTGTTGGTTTTAAAAAAAATTTGGGCCTTAGGGGAGAAGGGGCAAGGGAGTTAAACCTATTAAATAGAATAGAAAAAGGAGGGGCCAATTTCAACCTTTTAAAAAGTGTTTCAACTTAGGAATTTTCAAGGGAAAACACTTTAACTTAACTTGAAATTGTTTGGTGCGGGGGTTATGGAATTGCAAATGCCTTTTTCCCAAAAACAACCAAAAGGAAACCCAGAATTTTAGAAATTTTCCAAAAAGTTTTAGGGTTTGAAAAGATCTTTGAAGGCATGGATTGGCAAGGCCCTTGCCTAAAGAACCACCCAAATTTAAAATTCAAGAAGGAAGAAGGAAAGGAGGAACGGGAAATTTGGTTACCAAACCAAAAAAACCAAATGGGGCCAAACATTGGCAATTTGGCCCCAAGGGCATTTAGGTAAAACTTGCCTTTAAACAAATTAATTCAGTGTTTAGGAAGAAAACCATGGAAAATTTTTATTGGGAAATAAAAATTTAAGAATTTTTTGGCAATTAAGGAAGGTAAAGGAAAGCCAAGAGTCCCTTCATTTACAAGAAGAAGCTAAGGTTGAGAAGGAAAGAGGGCCAGTAACTTCAAAGGCCAATCGTTGGGTAAAACTTAAAATGGCAAAGTTTCAAAGTTTGGGAGAAACCAGGGATTCAAACCAACTTGGAGAATTGGGATGAAAAGGGATTAGTGGCATTTAACCTTTTGGGAAATGATTTTGAATAAACCAAGGCTTAAAGGAAACCAAGGTTTGTTCGAAATTCTTTCAAGGGAAAGGTTTTTAATGCCAGCCTTAGGAACCAATGTTTTTCCCAAAGAAGAAGGCCAAGGACCCCCTGGCCCTAAACCACCTCATTCCAAAAAATTCAAGGAGAGGAAAAAAAAAGAAAAGGAAGGGGATCAAAAGGGCCAAATTTAAACCAAACCAAAAGGAAACTTCAAAGGAAATGGGGGGCCCAATAACATTGTGGCAATTGTGGCTTCCAAGGGATGGACACAAAATTGTCCTTAAACTTAACCCGGCTAGCTTTGGGAGGAAGGAAAAGCCATGTTGGAAATAATTTTTTTTTGAAATTATCTTAATATTTTATTTTTGTAATTTCTTTTGCTTTTAATGTTTTCCCTTTGAAGGGCTTATTTAAGTAAACCTTGCCAAGAATTGTGGTTCCTTTATTGTTTATCAAAAGGTTGAACTTTAGGTTTTCAAGAAGCTTTACCCAAGGGAACCAGGTTTGAAGGTTAAAGGCCACATCCTTTGTAAGGGAAAAATGAAAAGCATTTGAAGGGAATCTTGATTTCAATGGAAATTTAAGGGAAAGTTGGGATTCACCATTTGGAGGAAGTGAAGAAGATGGAAATGGATTATGGCATTTGACCTTTGGGAAAGATTTGTTAAAAGGAACCAAGCCATTAAACTAATTGTTGGTAATTCCCGATCCTTTACAATTGGTAACAATTTGGTAATCCAACCAATTAAAACTTAAATTTGGTCCAAACAAAAAGGAAAAGCAAGACTTGTGTTTTGGCCCTCCCCAACCTCATCCTTGGAAGGGAGTTTGCAGAGGAAACTGGGCCTCCCTTTCCACCACCTTCCTTGGAAAGGAGGAAAGGATCCAGATGAAAATTGCCCTTTAAACCCCCAACCATCCGGAAAGGACCCCAAGAGGCCAAAAGGGGAAGGGTCTCCAATGCCATTCAAATTCCCCGTGCAATTAAGTGAAATTTCCACCATGGCACAACACCGGAAAGGGAAGTTACCAACCCTACCATAGGAAAGCCTCGAGTCATCTAAATGATCACGTGATCCATATCAACTAAACCATGTCCGATCATCACGTGAGATGGAGTAGTTTTCAATGGTGACCATCTCTATGTTGATCATATCTACTATATGATTCACGTTCGACCTTTCGGTCTCAGTGTTCCGAGGCCATATCTGCATATGCTAGGCTCGTCAAGTTTAACCCGAGTATTCGGCACGTGCAAAACTGGCTTGCACCCATTGTATGTGAACTTAGAGCTTATCACACCCGATCATCACGTGGTGTCTCGCACGATTTAACTGTAGCAATGGTGCATACTCATGGAGAACACTTATACCTTGAAATTTAGTGAGGGATCATCTCTCCACCCATTTCGGATTGTAATTGAGAGGAAGATATCTGTTCTGAGGGGGATTCAGAAGGAGAAGACCACTCCTATTTACCCCCTGAGGTCTTCGCTCTAACTTGGCATGCTGATGTTGGTTATATCATGCATATGGTGCCTTGCATTGCTTACTTTATACATCAAATATGTCATCTGCTTAGTTTAGACATGCTTTGTGTGAATGCCATCTGTTTAGTTTATTCATCGTTTATGTGAATTATGCAACACCATCTTGTTTAGCCAGGCATCATATATATGTGAATTTTGCAATGCCATCCTGCTTATCCAGTCATCTTATATGTGAATTGTTGGAAATATGCCCTAGAGGCAATAATAAAAGGATTATTATTATATTTCCCTGTTCATGATAATTGTCTTTTATTCATGCTATAATTGTATTATCCGGAAATCGTAATACACATGTGAATACATAGACTACAACATGTCCCTAGTGAGCCTCTAGTTGACTAGCTCGTTGATCAATAGATAGTCATGGTTGACTTCAGCATTGAAAATACTTCAGGAATGGTCTTCACCATCCCCTGCATATTGTAGTTCATCACAAAGCTCTTGTAGCTTGGTGGGAGCGACTGAAGGATTCTGTCAATGACCACCTCGTCCGGGAGGTTAATGTCCATTGGGACAAAGCGGTTGTGCAACCGGACATTTTGAGTATGTGCTCACTTACGAACTGTTTTCCTCCATCTTACAACTATAGAACTTGTCGGAGACTTCATATCTCTCGACCGGGCATGAGCTTGGAAAACCATTTTCAGCTCCTCGAACATCTCATATGCTCTGTGTTGCTCAAAAGCGCTTTTGGAGCCCCGGTTCTAAGCTGTAAAGCATGCCGCACCGAACGAGGGAGTAATCATCGACGAGACGCCAAGCATTCATAATGTCTTGGTTCTTCAGGATGGGTGCATCACCTAAGCGGTGCTTCTAGGACATATTGTTTCTTGGCTGCTATGAGGATGATCCTCGGGTTAGGACCCCATCCGAATAGTTGCTGCCATCGTCTTTCAGCTTGGTTTTCTCTAGGAGCGTTGAAGTTCATGGTGACATGGCGTTGGCCATTTGATCTACAAGACATATTTTGCAAAGACTTTAGACTAAGTTCATGATAATTAAGTTCATCTAATCAAATTGTTTAATGAACTCCCACTCAGATTTGACATCCTCTAGTCATCTAAGTGTTACATGATCCGAGTCGACTAGGCCGTGTCCGATCATCACGTGAGACGGACTAGTCATCGTCGGTGAACATCTCCATGTTGATCGTATCTTCCATACGACTCATGTTCGACCTTCGGTCTCTTGTGTTCCGAGGCCATGTCTGTACATGCTAGGCTCGTCAAGTTAACCCTAAGTGTTTATGCATGTGTAAAACTGTCTTACACCCGTTGTATGTGAATGTAAGGATCTATCACACCGATCATCACGTGGTGCTTCAAGCAGACGAACTTTAGCAACGGTGCACGATTAGGGGAACACTTTCTTGAAATTTTATGAGGATCATCTTATTTACTACCGTAGTTCTAAGTAAACAAGATGCATAAACATAATAAACATCACATGCAATTATATATAGTAGTGACATGATATGGCCAATATCACATAGCTCCTTTGATCTCCATCTTGGGGCTCCATGATCATCCTGTCACGGCATGACACCATGATCTCCATCATCATGATCTCCATCATCGTGTCTTCATGAAGTTGTCACGCCAACTACTACTTCTACTTCTATGGCTAACGCGTTTAGCAATAAAGTAAAGTAATTTACATGGCGTTCTTCAATGACACGCAGGTCATACAAAAATAAAGACAACTCCTATGGCTCCTGCCGGTTGTCATACTCATCGACATGCAAGTCGTGATTCCTATTACAAGAACATGATCTCATACATCACATATATCATTCATCATTCATCACAACTTTGGCCATATCATATCACAAAACACTTGCTGCAAAAACAAGTTAGGCGTCCTCTAATTGTTGTTGCAAGTTTTACGTGGCTGCAATAGGGTTCTAGCAAGAGCGTTTTCTTACCTACGTGAAAGCCACTGGCGTGATTTGTCAACTTCTATTTACCCTTCATAAGGACCCTTTTCATCGAATCCGCTCCAACTAAAGTGGGAGGCGGACACCCGCTAGCCACCTTATGCAACTAGTGCATGTCGATCGGTGGAACCGGTCTCACGTAAGCATACGTGTAAGGTCGGTCCGGGCCGCTTCATCCCACAATACCGTTGAAGCAAGAAAAGACTAGTAGCGGCAAGCAAGTTGACAAGATCTCGCCCACAACAAAATTGTGTTCTACTCGTGCAATAGAGAACTACGATAGACCTAGCTCATGATGCCCTTTGTTGGGGAACGCGCAGAAAATTAAAATTTTTCCTACGGTTTCACCAAGATCCATCTATGAGTTCATCTAGCAACGAGTCATGGGAGAGTGATTGCATCTACATACCATTTGTAGATCGCGTGCGGAAGCGTTCAATGGAGCGGGATGATGGAGTCGTACTCGCCATGATTCAGATCACCGATGACCTAGTGCTGAACGGACAGCACCTCCGCATTCAACACACGTACGGAGCAGATGACGTCTCCTCCTTCTTGATCCAGCAAGGGGGAAGGAGAGGTTGATGATGATCCAGCAGCACGACGGCGTGGGGGTGGATGCAGCAGAACTCCGGCAGGGCTTCGCTAAGCAACTACGGGAGGAGGAGGAGGTGTTGCAGGGAGGAGGGAGGCGCCAGGGCTTATGGGTGCGGCCACCCCTCCCTCCCTCCCTTTATATAGGTGCAAGAGAGGGGGAGGCGCAGCCTTGCCCTTCCTCCAAGGAAGGGGTGCGGCCAGGGGGAGGAGTCCATCCTCCCAAGGCACCTCGGAGGTGCCTTCCCCTTTAGGACTCTCCTCCCAAGTCTCCTTGGCGCATGGGCCTCTTGGGGCTGGTGCCCTTAGCCCATATAGGCCAAGGCACACCCCTACAGCCCATGTGGCCCCAGGGGCAGGTGGACCCCGGTGGACCCCGGACCCCTTCGGCACTCCGGTACAATACCGA
Organism: Aegilops longissima; assembly: GCA_021605205.1. Lineage (NCBI taxonomy): Eukaryota > Viridiplantae > Streptophyta > Magnoliopsida > Poales > Poaceae > Aegilops > Aegilops longissima. The sequence continues at coordinate 437,647,425 of CM038676.1, read as the reverse complement.
TAAAGTCTGAAACTTTTCCGCGACAAAATAAGACTTCCATATATAAATCTTCACCTCCGGACCATTCGTAACTCCTCGTGACGTCAGGGATCTCATCCGGACTCGAACAACATTCGGTTTGCTGCATACTCATATTCATACAACCCTAGCGTCACCGAACCTTAAGTGTGTAGACCCTACGGGTTCGGGAGACATCTGAGACATGACCGAGGCGGCTCTCGGGCAATAACCAACAGCAGGATCTGGATACCCATGTTGGCTCCCACATGCTCCTATATGATATCATCGGATGAACCACGATGTCGAGGATTCAATCAACCCGTATACTATTCCCTTTGTCAATCGATATTTTACTTGCGAGATTCGATCGTCGGTATCCCAATACCTCGTTCAATCTCGTTACCGCAAGTCACTTTACTCGTCTGATAATGCATGATCCGTGACGGACACTTGGTCACTTTGAGCTCATTATGATGATGCATTACCGAGTGGGCCCAAAGATACCTCTCCGTCATACGGAGTGACAAATCGATCTCGATCCGTGTCAAACCAGCAGATACTTTCGGAGATACCTGTAGTGCACCTTTATAGTCACCCGATTCGTTGTGATGTTTGGTACACCCAAAGCACTCTTACGGTATCCGGGAGTTACGATCTCATGGTCAAAGGAAAAGATACTTGACATTGGAAAAGCTCTAGCAAAGCGAACTACGATCTTGTGCTATGCTTAGGATTGGGTCTTGTCCATCACATCATTCTCCTAATGATGTGATCCGTTATCAATGACATCCAATGTCCATAGTCGAGGAAACCATGACTATCTGTTGATCAACGAGCTAGTCAACTAGAGGCTCACTAGGGACATATTGTGGTCTATGTATTCACACGTGTATTACGATTTCCGGATAATACAATTATAGCATGAATAAAAGACAATTATCATGAACAAGGAAATATAATAATAATACTTTTATTATTGCCTCTAGGGCATATTTCCAATGATTCTGACCCAGTAGTAAGCTTTAGAGAGCAGTTTTCCCCTTCGAGGATGTGTCCCCCATTGAGCTGCCCAAGGTGATTTCCTTCTTTGCCGATCTCGATTGTGGTTTTTCATCTAAGTATGTGGTGATTTTTTAGAAAAGGAAGTATGTGGTGATTAATAATGCAAAATTTTATTAGCCCGATGCCATGCTATACATAGTGGTTTAAATAACTTGTGTTTCTTATCTTTGAAAAGTAATTCAGAATTTGTTTCATTTGATTAGAGCCACGATGCGACAAGGATTGTGTGGTTGTACATGTCACTCGCTATGAGGCGGACGACCTGAATATACGCCTTTGGGAAAACAGAGTTCTTAGGCTGTTAGATCCTAGAAGCCATTTGCGGTTATACCAATGAAGAGTTGTATTCCATCTCCTTTGTTGTCGGGCATGTTGTCCGAGGTGTCTTTGAAGCACAAGAAGTTCAAAGCTACTCCTTCGTTTGTGAGGCATCTTGTTCTTGTCAAGCTTACGCAGAAGATGATGTGGCATGCCTCCACAAACAAGTTTATCGATGGCAAGGGCACAAGGTTGTCTTCATGAAGGTTCACAGATTGTCTTTGCTGCGGGGCGTCCTCGATGATGTTCGTGGCAAGGTCCGTGTGTCCAGCCCAAATTAGATCGAGGCATGAAATAGTTGCCCCACTAGTGTTTAATAGTAGTTTGAATTGTGTCTAATTATCCGAACCTTGCTGTTATCGGCCCCTCCGGGCTAGTACTGCTTGAATCTGTCTATAGGAACTGCTGCTACTTTTGTGTGCCCGTGAATCACGTGAGAACCATCGTAATTGTTGCTTGAAACAGATCGCCCTCACTAGTTTTTTCATGAATATGGCATGGTAAGACATAAGTTGTCACGGTTTATCATCTGAGCAGTGTGTGTTTTGATGAAATAGAGCACTCGTTCGAGAACCGTCTTGTTGACGTATACATAAGTACTTGTAAACACTGTTGGTGCTACCCCACTTGTAGCATTGTGCAAAACACGACACATTGGCTCAGCTCGCTTCAACACTAGGCTATCGACCGGCTAACAATCAACAATCTGCTGTATCGACATATAAGCAACTATGTATCTTGTTACGATGGTTCATGCAGTTAATTGAGGCCACAATGTAATAAATTCCAAACGTTCACACGCTAGTCCAGCGCTCATGTGGAACACTCACATTAAACTCGTCTTCATAAAAACTTGAAAAGCATAAGTTAAGCAATTTTATACATCTCAATGATTCATAGAACATAACAAACATATACTAGTTCACAGCAAAAGACAAAGTTGTGAGAAGGTTTACAAATCAGGAAAAAACAAGCAAGGCTTCTACGAGCAAAGGGCCTCCGGCGAGCTTAAATTTCCGGAGTTCACTATGGTTTTTATTGTTGCCACCATCCAGGGTTAGGTTCTCTCATTCCGAATAACCAATTATAATTGTGGTCTCAAGCTGGAATGCTGAACTGAACCATGCGATGTATCTTGACCAGCTGAAATGCTTGTGCATTCCACTAAATTTAAGCACCGCTATTTGCAGAAATAAGCAGACCACAATGCCTCTTGTCCGCGCACCTGTCCAAAAAACCACCGTGCAGCCGTGCCAGCTAGTCCTCGGTCCATAGATGAACTGGTAGAAAGTGCATTCCGGACTAGGATGTAGTTGTTTTCGCTCGTCCCTGCACTGCAATCAGGAAGTAAAACATATGAATCAGCTTCGTTTAGATTGCGTCATTCTACCTTAGTTACTACCAATGTAGGGATACCTTCAAGACGGGAGGTTAGACGATGGCAACAAGGGATAGCCATCTCATTTTGCACAGTTGTACTAAAACTGAGGTGTGTGCTTTTGATTGCGCGGATAGAAACGGTACGGAGAAAGACATCCCGAAACGATATGGAGACAGACATCCCTGTTTGCGCAAATACAAAATACAGCTATTTAAACAGTGACAGATATTACTACTTTCCCCCGTTTCCTCTTAGAACCAAGTCCTAGATTCATGCTACAGCTTTTCCACTTTCTTCCCTATTTGAACCAACGCTTTGAGTCTACTGTATGAACTAGCTTTACATCTAATAATAGTAGAAGTCTAGGCGGCTTTGGAACAGCGGACGGAAGTAGAAAAGGATCCACACGAAGGGAGCTGGGGCAGTAGAGGAAGGCAGGTTTCGAAGGAATATATACCTGAGGATCGTCGGCATGTGGCAAAGACGGCGTCGCGAGGCCGCATCTTGGCCACAATACCGCAGGGAGGAAGAAGGGGTCGGAGGCCCTCCCGAGCCGGCGCTCTCTCGAAGAGAACGACACAGCCGCCGGTCGGGACGCACGGGTAGCCGTTGGTCTCCTCCCTCGCCGCCGACGACAGCGTGAACGATGCGCCTACACCCCTGCCCCAGTCGAGGTTGTCCGGCCGGATTTGTGACCAGCCGTGAGCTGAGAGAGAGTGTGGCCACCTATGTGTTGCTTAGATCTGGAGAGCATGAGAGATTGAATGAGAGGAACCCTAGTAAAGCAAGTGCTAAGGCTCCTGCTTTTATATATAGTGGAGTGATTTTGTTGTACCAGCTTCAAAAAAATGCGCTCCTACGTGTACCCATGAGTGGGTGTGAGAGAACTAGTGCGTCGTGCACCACTTCTCTTCGTGAGTACAATATACTATGCCCAAAGAGCGCTCGCCGCAAGAGTAATAGTATAAGTGTGTGACGTGTGAGCTAAAATAAAATGTGCGCGTCGTCTTTTGTTTTTAGAAGTTACGAGGTAGGGTGTGAAAAGCACATATGTGCGTGGCGTCTACCTGAGATAGGCGGTGGGTGCGACGTCTTGAGTCTGCGAGAGGACTCGGAGAGTCGTGACTCGTGAGGGTGCGTGTGCGTGAGAGAGAGGGGGCACGTATCAATGCAATGCATGTGTCCGTAAATCATTATCCGACAAGCGTTCGCCACAAGCCTTTTCCCGATTTAACGCCGTAAGAACCGTTAGATCGGCATCCGGCGATGTCGGTTTTGCCATGTCATTTAACGAACAGCCACTCCTCCTACACACAAATCATCCACGTTAGTGTTAGCAACTGCCGTATGCTCCTCCGTTCGAAATGCAGTGCATATAGCTTTATTGAAAATTGAACCTCGCAAACTTTTACCGAGTTTTCGTGTACCAAATTGCACATGTAGAATACCATGTATATATCATTTCATTCATCTTGAGAGGTAACTATAAAGATGGGTGAGGGTCTACAAAGAAAGACCATCGTATCACCGCAACAATTTCAAGCATCCTTTAGTGTCGAGGAATATCATAGGAACTCTATATGATATGATTTTTATAGGATTTTTTCCTTTAGAGCCAATTGGTTCATAGGAATAGATTCATATACTCCACATTTCAAAATAAATAAACATGATATCATTTCTATAGCTTTAGAGCCACTTGGTTCATATGAATGGATTCCTATACTCCCTTAATTTCAAAGGAAAATAAACATTAGCGTATATTCAATAGAAAAGTTCCTATGATATGAACCAAATTACATCTCTTTTCTAATCCCTCCTCATAGGAATTGAGATACATGTCATCTCTAGATTCAATAGAAAAGTTCCTATGATGTGAACCAAATGACATCTCTTTTCCAATCCCTACTCATAGGAATTGAGATGCTTCATGTCATCTCTTTCCTACAACTTCCATGTATACATCTTCTATTCCTAAATAGATAGTACAACCCACTAGTAGCTTTTTTCCAAAACATGCAACTATGGCACAAGAACTATATCTTGTGCCAATAACTTTGAAAGATGGTCGCTGGATGAAGCTAACCCGACGGCAGAGAGATAGGAAAATCCGAGCACTCTTGGTCGTTGAATATCATCAACATTCCACCAGATCGCCACATGTACAATTTAGAAGACTCCATGGTTGAACTTAAGCATAATGCACAAACCTCAAAACACAAGCACTTCTCTTTTGTTCTAGAATCTTACGTATCATAATTGATTATTTTTTAAATAAATTGCCATTATTTGTTTTTTACTTTATGATTTACAATGCACAAACCCATGAATCTTAACATTTTTATAAAACTAATTGATTTTGAATGAGATGAACTATAAGAACTAAACGAACATCTACATCATGCATATATGACTCAAATCTTTACATGCTATAGTGTGTATTTATTCATAATTTGGTTTGAAATCTCATGCGTTCAATAGATCGTACCTTACTAGTTTTGAGTAGAGTAGCAAATTTCACATGCCCGGGTATATCAAAATGCAGGGCCCATGCATCATTGCCTTTTGGTCGAACCTCGTCCACAATTTTTGTACGCGTACTATATCTCCATTGGTCCCCGAACCCAAAATGCTGCCTCGTTCCGTAAAACCAAGCGCCCACACATATTTAAGGCGTCGACTCGAACCCGTTTACTACGACATGGCCCATACGCCGTAGTACTCCTACAAACCCTACCGCCGCACTCATCATCGGTTTTCTTCAACAGGATGAGGGAGAAGCCGATTTGTAGTGGGGCGCTTTCAAAAAAGGATCAGTAGTGGAGACCCCACCTAGGGTGCCCTAGGTAGCTGCCGACGCATCATTGTTTTCTCTTTTCTTTATGCTCTTGCGCCCTAGAGTGAAATGATGGCTGCTTCGTCCGTCGACTTAATGGGGAAAGGTGGGGCTTTGTGATTTGACCCTCATCGCTCATTTTCTACTATTTGGCGCTATGACCGGGTGCCTCAATTCCAACCGCTGCTTCGAACTGTAATTTGGTGCATTGCACGTGGAACAAGGCGGTGGATGAGCCACATGTCATCCAAAGGGGTCTGTTAAGTGTGTCGCCATTTAGGTGTGCGGATGACCCTGCTTGAGTTGCTACGCCAACATGACAGGAGCAGTCTACCACTTGGTATTGCTCCTTGGTGAATCCCGACTATATTGATCTAAAAAGATACGTGCTGAACTACCCTCTCCGTCTTGGTTTTTTTATTTTTAGGTGTCTCGGTTTATAGGGCCTGCACGTAGTTCTAGGTCATCCATTTTACTAACTAAATATGAGTTACTATGTCACAAAAGTATATCATTGTATTCTTAAGAGGATGTAGTTGCATTTAAAAGTCGAGGCGGGGCTTTTCTGCTTGTGTGGCGGGGCAGTTCCGCCTAGTCGGTTCGGCGAGACGCGAGAAGACGAGGGAGTAGGCTGCTGCAAACGAGGGTTGTGTGATTTGACAATGAGTTATCGCTGGACAGGTGGGGCCCGTGATTTTACTTGCCATTATCATTTTAAGCTGCAGGCCTTCGACCGGCGTGAGTCTCCGATTCTGAACACCTCCATCTGGTGCCTCTCCCAATGCTCCACCATGTAGTAGAGGCTGGCTCTTGCATGAGAGCCCACTTCTCCACTTTTTCCTTGCCTCTCTTTCCTCCACATATGCAAAAATGCCATGTAAAGCACACTATTGTACTTACTTTTACTTGCTCCTACAGGTGCTTAAGCTTGCCACATAGGCATAAAGTCTGATGTGGCAAGTTAATCAAGAAGAGAGAGACTAGTTTGGTGACCCAAGGAAGAAAGCGGTGCTAAGCGTGTACCTAGGTGAAAAGACAATTTTCAGTCTATAGCTAATTAAATGAAGCAAACTTAGCAACACCATTTCATTGGAAAAGGTCACTCCTTGGCAAATGCAATAAATACTAATACTCCTTGTGTCCCATAATATAAGAACGTTTTGGCACTACACTAGTGTAAAAACGTTCTTATATTATGGGACGGAGGGAGTCTGAAGAAAGAGATAGAGAGGAGTAAAAAAAATACACTTATAGCCAACCTTATAGCCAACCTTGTTGTAGTATGAGTGACTAAGTGATGACTATGTATGACATCCCAACATCGATAGCCTAATGCACCGTGTTAAATCTCCAAAGGCGCGACCCATGAAAGCGACGCGACGGTCGTGGTAAGCGCGACCATGATACGGCTCTTGGCAGCCCTTGGATCTGAGATCAAACGGTCGCATGCTAAGTTGCTGAAAATTTGCAGAATAACCCTCCAGGATAGGATATTCACCCATAGGTCTAGAATCACGCCAAGCAACGGTTCGATCTCAGATCCAAGGGCTCTCGGAAGCCCGTATCATGGGAGAATGGAAAGCCACTACCCTGCCATTCGCACGCTGGCAGTTCGCTCCTACTCGTCCCCGCATGTCCTTCAATACTACGGCGGTTCGCTCCTAGTCGTCCCGTCCATTCACATTACGGCAGTTCCACTAATCCTAACCCTCCTCCCAAATCCATAGCGTCCCAAATCTCCACGATCGGCGGTGAGTACAAGGTTAGAACCATCACCGGCGATGAGTTCGACGTCATCTACACCCGTTCTTCCGCGACGGTGAAAGGATGCCTTTCTCGCTTCAGACGCATGTTCAAAAACTCAGATGATGAGTGGGTAGCTGGGCTAGATGTTGAGTACACCACAGTCCTGGGACGAGAGAAGGATCTAAAGGACGAAGAGAGGAAGAAGCCCGCCGTGATCTAGGTTTGCGTACATAACGTTTGCTTGGTCTACCACATATGCCATGCCGACGTTGAGTGCCAGGATTTTAAGAACTTCCTCAAGGAAAAAACAGTGAAATTCGTTACTGTAGACTTTAAGGACGACAAAGAAGTCCTGGGTCGGATAGGCCTCGTTGTAGGCAACCCCTTCGACCTCGAGAAGAATCGGCTGGTGCCCTCTTGTCAGCCTTCAATGCTGACTCTGGCAGGAGCCATGGTTCATCCTTTGTACTGTAAATTGGAGAAACCTCATTACATGTTTCATCATCATGCATGGCAGCGGAATGTACTAGATATAGACCACATCCACTACGCTGCAATGGATGGCTACCTTTGTTTCAATATCTACAAGGGTTGGATGAAGAGCAACAACCAAGTGTGCGGTTCAAGCAAAGAAGTATCGGCCAAGAGGAAGAGGGACAAGGATGAAGTCGAGGGCGTGGGCGAGGACTCGAGTAAGGTGGCGATGTCGTTGCTTATGGTGGTTCTAAACTTCTAATGCAAAGGTTCACCGGATTAGTTGCATACTTTAATTTCAGGTGTGCTTAGCTTAATTTGAGGGTGTGTTGTCTTTGAGCCCCAAGAGAACTATGTTATGTTTCTTCTCGTTACTTTAACTCTTCAAGTATGTACATACTACTAGTATTTCTTTAATAGAATTTAGCACCCCAATTAAGCATGTACTAGCTTTTTAATAGTACTATATGCATAATTTGGCGATTTAGCTCTCTATATGTACCACCTTTTTTAATTTCAATTTTTGCTACATGGCACAATCCATCGATAGTACTACTGTACAAAAGTATACATTTTTTAAAAGGCTAGAGTACTGTTCATCACATATATAGCCGTTAAATTCTCAACCTAGAGCAGCGTGCATGCCATGTAGTAAACCGATACAGAGGAAGAATAGTAAAAATGAGGTGATTTTACCGAGCGATCGGTGGGGAAGCATGGCCTGTCATGCGGTCCCACGTGTCATGATGTACCAAGGCGATGCGCGTGTCCCTCTTGAGGCAGAAGCAATACTACGTGGTTTGAGATGATGGCGAACCGAAGTGTGAAATAATGGTTGCTTCGTCCGTCTGGGAAGGTGCGGCATTGTGATTTGACGTCTCATTGCTCATTACTACTACTGGGCCGGTACGAGTGGGGTGCGTCCCCCCTGATGTTCTGCTTTGTTATTTGGTGCTTGACACGTTGACCGGTTGCTATATGTCCCACATGTCGTGACGGAAGTACATAATTCATGAAAGGGAGCGTCGACGAGGAGTATACTAAAGAATTCATGAAAGGGAGCAACTTAGTTTTGGAAAAATCTGTTTTACGAGTACATACCCACTAGGGTTTATAGGGCTCATCTAAAAACATTCGATTTTCCGTTTGATAAGTCTCAATTCTACTATACTAGTAGTAGTACCATTACATGTTGGATTTCGAGTGCGTTAGATCACCCGACCTAAAGCAAAGTGTCAAGAGGAAACTAACCAATGCATGTACAAGTTCATGGAAATTTAGTGGTCATTCATGCATTCGTTCTAATTAATGCCTCGGTAAACATAACTTCTTGAGAAAACAAGCGTACTAATTACTTGTGCAAACTATGAAATTAATTCGACCACTCACCGTCTACCTTGGTTGGAGAGATTTTGAAATTGAGCCATAAACTGGAAAGGAGGGAGTAGTAACTTTTGTCTTAGATTAATATTTGTGGCCTTGTATAGATGCAAAATGTATTTTTTATAGTGGCCTTGTATAAGTAAATGGAGGAGTACTAACCAAAGTACGTAGTAGGGACGAGGAGTAAATGGAGGAGTAGTAAAATTTTCTCCTCGTCTTGCGAGCCACCATGCAGCGTGGGTGAGGAGTGGGCATAAAGCGCTGATAGTAGTAGTAGTAGTAGTAGTAGTAGTAGTAGTAGTAGTAGTAGTAGTAGTAGTAGTAGTAGTAGTAGTAGTAGTAGTAGTAGTAGTAGTAGTAGTAGTAGTACTACTACTACTACTACTCATAAGCAAGCTTCACCTCATCCTGCGAGCCACCGCGCCCGTGGGCATGGGAGACGGCGTACTAAGCACTTCTCCTCGTCTTGCGAGTTGACGGGACACATTAAAAGTACTCCAGTGTATAGAGCCTTGCCTCTAAGGTAGGCCCCACATGGTTTGCCCCTTTTTTTAATTTAACATAACGCGTCAAATCGTAATTTGTTTGTTCACCCGTGGTAGACGATCCTTCCTCCACCAAGTGGACAACCAGTACACGTGCCAAATTACCACGTGGGCTGCCTTTTTCGTACAGAAATGAGCTCCACCGTTTACCCGCGCGGGTGTGGTTGGGAAAGAGACGAGAGTACGTGCGCCGTGTGTGCACCTCTTCTCTTCGTGTACGTCCCCCACCTACGTGTGTGTGTGTGAGAGAGATACAAACCTAGACATAATGCGCCGTCCATCCCCATGCCTCCGCCCAATCCGACCACCAGTCACCACCACGCCCCACTCCTCCTCACCTTATCTCTCATCTTTCTCCCTCCATTTTTATATACAAGGGGCCACTACCAAAATTACAATTTGTAGATATACAAGGCCACTAACACTAATCGATGCAATATTAATGGTGTTTGCCTCGTGATACTAGCAAAGGAGGACATTAATTATCCCTTGCATGCATGCGGGAGTTTGTAAAAAAATGCATCTTGATGTTCCGTGCAATGCACGGGCATCTTGCTAGTCCATGAAAACAACACATGGCAAAATTCCATGGCGAACGAGGGATTTGAATCTGTTGGGAGGGGCTGTTTGGATCTTGCCCAGGGTAGCCAAAATATTGGCGACCCTTTTGTCCACTGGTGCCTTTTCCACCGATGAACGAGGAATGGCTCGGGTGCTCATGTTGTCATGCATCCTCCAGCGCCACGTTGGATACGAGCTCACACGAGATGTGTTTTTTGTCCCACAACACCGCCCGAGCCGCCCGCAGACCGACCGGCGACCCGCAAATTATGCTATCCAACCATAGCCGCACACAAATGACAGGAACTCAACCAACCGGACGAAATTCACGCAAACACGTAGACAAACTGATATTTCATATAAACAATGACGGAAATCATATAAAATACCGGATTTTCATACAAACATGACGGATTTCATTACATTCAAATGAACTACGTGGTGCTAGTTCTGGACAGCACAGGTATATAATACCTGGCCTAAATGGTCGCGCGCCGATCGATTTGTGTTCCTCATGTCCGGCAATACGATCATCGGACTGCGGGGAGCCTCGGAGGTATATGCTTGGCGCAAGGACGGCTCGCTTCCCCATCGCCTAATCGACATCATTGGCTGGTGCCAAAGATGATGGTGGCCGGCACCATTTCGAGTTCATCACCGGCCACTACTTCGCAATGGCCGGCACCGGCTCGAGTTCATCCTAACATTCCCCTCTTCCGTGGAGCCCATGCGGGGTCGACGAAGGTCCTCGCAACAAAAGGTCCGGCAAGACACCTGCTGTGTACGCCGGCGTCGCCTCCGCGGTGGCCTTCATGGGACCCAAGCGGCGGCGGCCTCCCGTGTTCTACTTCTCCTCGATGATGGCGGCGGACGCGGAGGCGCTGGCCACCGACTCGTCGCTCTCCGCGCACCCGGCTTCTGTCACTGCTTGCATGGCGCAGCTGCCGGCATGGGAGTCTCGGCCACAGAAACGGGAGACGCGGTATGAGGCGGCGGCATGGACGGCAGCAACGACGCCCGTGCGCCGCTCCTCGTCGAGCTGGCCTGGAGCGGTGAGTTGCTGAACCGCGCGCCGGCTTGGGGCAGCAACTGGCTCCGTCGGGCGAGGGGAGGGAGGTGGATCAGCGAGCTGCATAGCTCGTATCTGGCGGGCTATCCAGCCGGCTTGGATGCGGAATAACTACTCTTCGTAAGCCATTGTAAGAGTGGACAAAATGGTGGAGGAGATAGGGGAGCGGCGGAGGTGTGCGATTCTTGGCCGGCATTTGGCCTCGTTTAAATAGGAGATTAAATAGACGGCGGACGGGAGGAGCTCGGCCGGTGTTCCGTTTAACGCCGGTCCAGTCATGAACGGACGTGTGTCCAGAGTAGGTTTCTCGGCTTCCACACGGGCGGGTTTCATGAAGGCGTTTGAATGCGGCGCGAGGCGTGTTCAGCCGGTGTGCCGCGAGTGGCGCTCGACTCGACCTAGGACACCGCGCTGTTCTTCCAGCAGCGTGTGGGCTCTTTGGGTGCATGGCCTGCATGTCGCTGACCCAACGTAGGCAGCGCCGATGAGAGGAACCTTTGGTGGGCGAGGCGGTCGAAGCGGGCATTTCATAAACCGATGATTGTTCATTGAGTGTGACATCATCTTTTCATGTAGATAAGTCTACTATGTTGATAGCCCGTTCGATCGTTGTGATTCATAAAGACCGCTGCAAACATCAATGTTCGCTTATTACAGATAAGATTGATTAATACCCGTAACAATCCATGTCCTTAACAAAGGGTGCATGCGTATAGGTTGGCGTGTGTCTTGCGTGCGTGTCTTTGTGTGCATGCGGCGCGCGCGAAAGTGCTGCGTGCGTGCAAAGTGCGTTTTAGTGTTGCATGCATGGGTGCGTGCGTGCGTGTGTTCGTGAGTGCATATGCGTGTCGGTGTTGCACGCCAAAGATGCGCGTGTGTATGTCGATGTTGCACGCCTACATGCGTGCGTGCATGTGTACGCGTGCGGGTGAGGCTACGTCGATCGACTAACTTTTTCATCTCTGGTCATTAGATTTTCCAGCCGTTGGATACGAAATCAAGGGCCTCCAGTTTATCATCAAACTCCACCCCACGAGCTGCCAGCCACCACCGGCCGAATCGCCAGCCCCGCCGCCGCGGCCGCCCGCCCTCCCGAAACCACTCCCCACCGCCGGTCCGCCGCCGCACCGCCATCCTCTAGCCCCCCCCGCCGAGCTTTTCTCCGGGATCCCCACCCTACCGCCCAATGAACGCCCCAACCGCGGTGGCGCCAACCGAGGTCTCACGACTTTGAATACCCACCGACCACTAATTTATTACCATTTCATCCTTCATATCTGCTGGCCGACGGGTGGGCCCTATGGTAATGTCTTGCTGCTGAATGTGGACTGTTTGACTGGTTAATTGATCGTGTTATCAACAAATTACGGAGCTGTATGGTGAGCGGTGACCGTATGATCACCCTAAAATGTACTCCTATTTTATTAACACAGATGCAGACTCAAACTACAATTTCTTTCTTTCATATACGGGCTGGATGGTGGGCCCCCACGGTTCTGCGCCCGATGGTGCAACACTAGTTGCGCCGCGTGGAACATTTGACTGGTCAATTGATTGTGTCATCAACAAAATACGGAGTTGTACGGGTGAGCTAGTGACCGTATAATCATGATATGTATATGTTTAACACGGTACAGACGCAAGGGCTCATATATTCGCGCAAGCACTCACCGCTATAAGCGCGCACACGCGAACCCTACCCCTATGAGCACCTTCGAGAGAGTGGGCCAGCATATATGATCTTGAGATTTTACGAAGTAACCATAGGTGCCTCGTAGTCAAGTGGAACGTCTCCTCCCACTGAACGTACATCGCCGGAAAATACTGAAATTAACACAAGATAAATGCAAGCACCGGGACTTTAACCTTGGTGGGATCGAGAAACCATTGTCCTCTAAACATCCAACCACATGTTGGTTAGCACGACAAAATGTATGTGATGACCGTGATAAGCTTATTCTGAAGTCCAGTGACCATATCGTGCTTTCGCTTCAAATACAATGACCGTAAGTGTCGTCAACAAAATACGGAGCACGCATTAAATGCAAAGTCCGTTAGTGTCATCAACAAAATATGGAGACGTATCGTGAGCTAGATACCGTTGTACTATTGTATATGCTTATTTTCATAGTGGCCGATTGCGTGTGTGGTGTGGTGGGCACATCATTTCTAGTTGTGGTGGGTCAACATGAAGACTCATGGGTCGCTTCCATCCTGCGCCACATATAGGTTGGACCGAGACGTGTTATACGAAGACCCATGTGGAGGACTCGGCGTACAACACGAAGCTACTAGAGTCGCGGAGGACTCTATCCCCACTGGTGATAAGCCGACTATATATGATTTGTAACCCTAGGCCCTTAGTATGTTATACAAGCTTGGGGCTAGTTAAATCGATAGTATACACACACGCACAATGCACGGTATTCACGTGTACTTTGTACACACCCCTATCACTAATATACAGCACCAGAGTAGGCTCTTTCTTCAACCTGCAAGGGTCCGATCCGAACTAGGGTAAAACTTTGCCTCAGATTACCATCCAGCCTAACAGCCAGGGATATCCTACCGAATGATATGATGAAATCATATCTGCCAACTACTAAGAGAGAGGTGTGTCAGGGGGGGGGGGGGGGGCAATGTGTGCGAGAGAGGCCTGAAGGAAATATGCCCTAGAGGCAATAATAAAGTTATTATTTATTTCCTTATACCATGATAAATGTTTATTATTCATACTAGAATTGTATTAACCGGAAACATAATACATGTGTGAATATATAGACAAACAGTATGTCACTAGTATGCCTCTACTTGACTAGCTTGTTAATCAAAGATGGTTATGTTTCCTAACCATGAACAAGGAGTTGTTATTTGATTAACAAGGTCACATCATTAGTTGAATGATCTGATTGACATGACCCATTCCGTTAGCTTAACACTTGATCGTTTAGTATGTTAATGCTTTCTTCATGACCCATACATGTTCCTATAACTATGAGATTATGCAACTCCGTTTACGGAGGAACACTTTGGTACTACCAAGCGTCACAGCGAATCGGGTGATTATAAAGGAGTACTACAGGTGTCTCCAAAGGTACTTGTTGGGTTGGCGTATTTGAGATTAGGTTTTGTCACTCCGATTGTCGGAGAGGTATCTCTAGGCCTTCTCGGTAATACACATCACTTAAGCCTTGCAAGCATTACAACTAATGAGTTAGTTGTGAGATGATGTATTACGGAACGAGTAAAGAGACTTACCGTAGCGAGATTGAACTAGGTATTGGATACCGACGATCGAATCTCGGGTAAGTAACATACCGATGACAAAGGGAACAACGTATGTCGTTATGCGGTTTGACCGATAAAGATCTTTCGTAGAATATGTAGGAACCAATATGGGCATCCAGGTTCCGCTATTGGTTATTGATCGAGAATGGTTCTAGGTCATGTCTACATAGTTCTCGAACCCGTAGGGTCCGCACGCTTAACGTTCGATGACAGTTCATTATGAGTTTATAAGTATTGATGCACGAAGGTTGTTGAGTCCGGATGTGATCACGGACATGACGAGGAGTCTCGAAATGGTCGAGACATAAAGATTGATATATTGGAAGCCTACATTTGGACATCGGAAGTGTTCGAGTGAAATCGAATTTCTGCGGAGTACCGGAGGTTACGGAACCCCGGGAGGTCTATGGGCCTTAATGGGCCATAAGAGAGAAGAGGAAGGGCCGGCCGGGTGGGCTGCGCGCCCCTTCCCCTCTAGTCCGAATAGGACAAGAGAGAGGCGGCGCCCCTTCCTCTTCCCTCCTCAATCCTAATCCAACTAGGAGGGGAGTCCTACTCGGTGGGAGTAGGACTCCTCGGCAGCGCCTCCCAAGGCTGGCCGCACCCCCTTGGCTCCTTTATATCTGAGGGGGGGCACCCCATGACACACAAGTTGATCTACGGATCTTTCCTTAGCCGTGTGCGGTGCCCCCTTCCACCATATTCCACTTCGGTCATATCGTCGCGGAGCTTAGGCGAAGCCCTGCGCCGGAGAAGTCATATCGTCACGGAGCTTAGGCGAAGCCCTGCATCGGTGGAGCATCAACATCGTCCACGCCGTCGTCTTGTGGAACTCATCCCGACACTTTGCTGGATCGAGTCCGGGATCGTCATCAAGCTGAGCGATGTGCGAGAACTCGGAGGTGCCGTCGTTCGGTGCTTGGATCGGTCGGATCGTGAAGGCGTCGACTACATCAACCGCATTGTTATAACGCCCGCTTTCGGTCTCACGAGGTTACGTGGGACGGACACTCTCCCTCTCGTTGCTATGCCATCACCATGGTCTTGCGTGATCGTAGGAAATTTTTGAAATTACTCGTTCCCAATGATGGCATCGAGCCTGGTTTTATGCGCGTTGATGTCATATGCACGAGTAGAACACAAGTGAGTTGTGGGCGATACAAGTCATACTACCTACCAGCATGTCATACTTTGGTTCAGCGGTATTGTGAGATGAAGCGGCCGGACCGACATTACGCCGACGCTTACGCGAGACTGGTTTCACCGCTCGAGCACTCGTTGCTTAAAGGTGACCGGCGGTGTCTGTCTCTCTCACTTTAGTTGAATCGAGTGTAGCTCGCCGGTCCTTGAGAAGGTTAAAGCGGAGTCTATTTGTGAAATATCGTTGTGGTTTTGATGCGTAGGTAAGAACGGTTCTTGCTCAGCCCGTAGCAGCCACGTAAAACTTGCAACAACAAAGTAGAGGCGTCTAACTTGTTTTTGCAGGGCATGATGTGATGTGATGTGGTCAAGGCGTGATGCTATATTTTATTGTATGAGATGATCATGTTTTGTAACCGAGTTATCGACAATGGCAGGAGCCATATGGTTGTCGCTTTATTGTATGAAATGCAACGCCATGTAATTGCTTTACTTTATCACTAAGGAGTAGCGATAGTCGTAGAAGCAATAGTTGGCGAGGCGACAACGATGCTACGATGGAGATCAAGGTGTCGCTACCGGTGGCGATGGTGATCATGGCGGTGCTTGGCGATGGAGATCACAAGCACAAGATGATGATGACCATATCATATCACTTATATTGATTGCATGTGATGTTTATCCTTTATGCATCTTATCTTGCTTTGTTTGACGGTAGCATTATAAGATGATCTCTCACTAAAATTATCAAGAAGTGTTCTCCACGAGTATGCACCGTTGCCAAAGTTAGTAGTACCCGGACACCACGTGATGATCGGGTGTGATAAGTTCTCGTCCATCTACAACGGTGCAAAACAGTTGCACGCGGAATACTCGAGTTAAACTTGGCGAGCCTAGCATATAACAGATATGGCCTCGAACACGGAGACCGAAGGTCGAGCGTGAATCATATAGTAGATATGATCAACATAGTGATGTTCACCATTGAAACTACTCCGTCTCACGTGATGATCGGACATGGTTTAGTTGATTTGGATCACGTGATCACTTAGATGACTAGAGAGATGTACATCTAAGTGGGAGTTTATTAATATGATTAATTGAACTTAAATTTATCATGAACTTAGTACCGATAGTATTTTGCTTGTCTATGTTTCTTGTAGATAGATGGCTCGTCTTTGTTGTTCCGTTGAATTTTAATGCGTTCCTTGAGAAAGCAAAGTTGAAAGATGATGGTAGCAATTACGGACTGGGTCCGTAATTTGAGGATTATCCTCATTGCTGCACGAAAAATTACGTCTGGAAGCACCATTTGGGTAGCGAACTGCTGCGAGATCTTGAGCGAAGTTGTGAGCGTCGGCAAAGCAAAGCTGATGACTACTCAATAGTTCGATGTGCCATGCTTTACGGCTTAGAACCGGGTCTTCAACGGCGTTTTGAGCGTCATGGAGCATATGAGATGTTCCAGGAGTTGAAGTTAATATTTCAAGCAAATGCCCGGATTGAGAGATATGAAGTCTCCAATAAGTTCTATAGCTGCAAGATGGAGGAGAATAGTTACATCGGTGAGCACATACTCAAAATGTGCGGGTATAACAATCACTTAATTCAGCTGGGAGTTAATCTTCCGGATGATAGTGTCATTGATGAAATTCTCCAATCACGCCACCAAGCTACAAGAGCTTCGTGATGAACTATAATATGCAAGGGATGACTAAGACAATTCTGAGCTCTTCGCGATGCTAAAAGCAGCGAAGTAGAAATCAAGAAAGAGCATCAAGTGTTGATGGTCAACAAGACCACTAGTTTCAAGAAAAGGGCAAAGGGAAGAAGAAGGAAACTTCAAAAGAACAGCAAGAAAGTTCTTGATCAAGAGAAGAAACCCAAGTCTGGACCTAAGCACTGAAACCGAGTGTTTTCTTGCAAGCGGATGGACCTTTGAAGCGGAACTGCCCCAAGTATTTGGCGGATAAAAAGGATGGCAAGGTGAACAAAGGTATATGTGATATACATGTTATTGATGTGTACCTTACTAGAGCTCGTAGTAGCACTGGTATTTGATCTGGTTACATTGCTAATATTTGCAACTCGAAGCAGGGACTACGGAATAGACGAGCACCGGCAAAGGGCGAGGTGACGATCTTGGCGTGGGAAATGGTTCCAAAGTCAATGTGATCGCGGTCGGCACGCTACCTCTACATCTACCTTGGGATTAGTTTTAGACCTAAATAATTGTTATTTGGTGCCGGCGTTGAGCATGAACATTATATCTGGATCTTGTTTAATGCGAGATGGTTATTCATTTAAATCAGAGAATAATGGTTGTTCTATTTATATGAGTAATATCTTTTATGGTCATGCACCCTTGAAGAATGGTCTATTCTTGTTGAATCTCGACGAAGTAGTGATACACATATTCATAATGTTGAAGCCAAAAGATGCAGAGTTGATAATGATAGTGCAACTTATTTGTGGCACTTGCCGTTTAGGTCATATCGATTGTAAAATGCATGAAGAAACTCCATCTTGATGGGCTTCGGAATCACTTGATTATGAATCACTTGGTACTTGCGAACCGTGCCTCATGGGCAAGATGACCAAAACGCCGTTCTCGGAACTATGGGCGAGCAAGCGATTTGTTGGAAATCATACATACTTGATGTTTGTGGTCCAATGAATGTTGAGGCCTTGGCGGTATCGTTATTTTCTCACCTTCACAGATGATTTGAGCAGATATGGGTATATCTACTTAATGAAACACAAATCTGAAACATTTGAAAAGTTCAAAGAATTTCAGAGTGAAGTGGAAAATCATCGTAACAAGAAAATAAAGTTTCTACGATCTGATCGTGGAGGAGAATATTTGAGTTCGAGTTTGGTTTACATTTGAAACAATGTGGAATAGTTTCGCAACTCACGCCACCGGAACACCACGGAGAAATGGTGTGTCGAGCGTCGTGTCGTACTTTACTAGATATGGTGCGATCTATGATGTCTATTTCGATTTACCACTATCGTTTTGGGGTTATGCTTTAGAGGCGGCCGCATTCACGTTAAATAGGACACCGTCAAAATCCGTTGAGACGACGCCTTATGAACTGTGGTTTGGCAAGAAACCAAAGTTGTCGTTTCTTAAAGTTTGGGGCTGCGATGCTTATGTAAAGAAACTTCAACCAGATAAGCTCGAACCCAAATCGGAAAAATGTGTCTTCATAGGATACCCAAAGGAGACTGTTGGGTACACCTTCTATCACAGATCTGAAGGCAAGATTTTCGTTGCTAAATTCGGATCCTTTCTAGAGAAGGAGTTTCTCTCGAAAGAAGTGAGTGGGAGGAAAGTAGAACTTGATGAGATAATTGTATCTGCTCCCTTATTGGAAAGTAGTTCATCACAAGAAATGGTTCCTGTGACAACTACACCAATTAGTGAGGAAACTAATGATGATGATCATGAAGCTTGAGATCAAGTTGCTCTTGAACCTCGTGGGTCAACGAGTAAAATCGCACAGAGTGGTACGGTAATCCTATTCGGAAGTCATGTTACTTGACCATGGCGAACCTACAAACTATGAAGAAGCGATGGTGAGCCCAGATTCCATAAAATGGCTGGAAGCCATGAAATCTGAGATGGGATCCATGTATGAGAACAAAGTATGGACTTTGGTTGACTTGCCCGATGATCGGCAAGCCATTGAAAATAAATGGATCTTTAAGAAGAAGACCGACGGCGATGGTAATATAACTGTCTACAAAGCTCGACTTGTTGCGAAAGGTTTTCGACAAGTTCAAGGGGTTGACTACGATGAGACTTTCTCACCCGTGGCGATGCTTAAGTCTGTCCGAATCATGTTAGCAATTGCGCATTTATGATTATGAAATTTGGCAAATGGATGTAAAAACTGCATTCTTGAATGGATTTCTAGAAGAAGAGTTGTATATGATGCAACCAGAAGGTTTTGTCGATCCAAAGGGTACTAACAAAGTGTGCAAGCTCCGGCGATCAATTTATGGTGCAGTGCAAGCCTCTCGGAGTTGGAATAAATGCTTTGATAGTGTGATCAAAGCATATGGGTTTATCTGAGACTTTTGGAGAAGCCTGTATTTACAAGAAAGTGAGTGGGAGCTCAGTAGCATTTCTAATATTATATGTGGACGACATATTATTGATTGGAAATGATATAGAATTTCTGGATAGCATAAAAGGATACTTGAATAAAAGTTTTTCAATGAAAGACCTCGGTGAAGCTGCTTACATATTGGGCATCAAGATCTATAGAGATAGATCAAGGCGCTTAATTGGACTTTCACAAAGCACATACCTTGATAAAGTTTTGAAAAAGTTCAAAATGGATCGAGCAAAGAAAGGTTTTTACAGTATTACAAGGTGTAAGATTGAGTCGGACTCAATGCCCGACCACAGCAGAAGATAGAGAAAATGAAAGATGTTCCTATGCTTCAGCCATAGGCTCTATCATGTATGCAATCTGTGTACCGGACACGACGTATGCTTAGCTGTAAGCTTGGCGGGAAGGTACCAAAGTAATCCAGAGTGGATCATGGACAGCGGTCAAGAACATCTGAAATACGAAAAGGACTAAGGATATGTTTCTCGTATATGGAGGTGACAAAGAGCTAGTCGTAAATGGTTACGTCGATGCAAGCTTTGACATCGATCCGGACGATTCTAAATCGCAAACCGGATCGTGTTTTTATTAAGCGGTGGAGCTGTCGGTTGGTGCAGTTCTAAACAAAGCGTCGTGGCGGGATCTACATGTGAAGCGGAGTACATAGCTGCTTGAAGCAGCAAATGAAGGAGTGCGGATGAAAGAGTTCATTTCCGATCTAGGTGTCATACCTAGTGCATCGGGACCGATGAAGATCTTCGTGACAATCTTGGTGCAATTGCCTTGGCAAAGGAATCCAGATTTCACAAGAGGACCAAGCATATCAAGAGGCGCTTCAATTCCATTCGGGACCAAGTCAAAGTGGGAGACATAGAGATTTGCAAAATACATACGGATCTGAATGTTGCGAGATCCATTGACTAAACCTCTTCCACGAGCAAAACATGATCGACACCAGGACTCCATGGGTGTTAGAATCATTACTATGTAATCTAGATTATTGACTCTAGTGCAAGTGGGAGGCTGAAGGAAATACGCCTAGAGGCAATAATAAAGTTATTATTTATTTCCTTATACCATGATAAATGTTTATTATTCATACTAGAATTGTATTAACGGAAACATAATACATGTGTGAATATATAGACAAACAGTATGTCACTAGTATGCCTCTACTTGACTAGCTTGTTAATCAAAGATGGTTATGTTTCCTAACCATGAACAAGGAGTTGTTATTTGATTAACAAGGTCACATCATTAGTTGAATGATCTGATTGACATGACCCATTCCGTTAGCTTAACACTTGATCGTTTAGTATGTTAATGCTTTCTTCATGACCCATACATGTTCCTATAACTATGAGATTATGCAACTCCGTTTACGGAGGAACACTTTTGGTACTACCAAGCGTCACAGCGTAAGCGGGTGATTATAAAGGAGTACTACAGGTGTCTCCAAAGATACTTGTTGGGTTGGCGTATTTGAGATTAGGTTTTGTCACTCCGATTGTCGGAGAGGTATCTCTAGGACTTCTCGGTAATACACATCACTTAAGCCTTGCAAGCATTACAACTAATGAGTTAGTTGTGAGATGATGTATTACGGAACGAGTAAAGAGACTTACGTAGCGAGATTGAACTAGGTATTGGATACCGACGATCGAATCTCGGGTAAGTAACATACCGATGACAAAGGGAACAACGTATGTCGTTATGCGGTTTGACCGATAAAGATCTTCGTAATATGTAGGAACCAATATGGGCATCCAGGTTCCGCTATTGGTTATTGACCGAGAATGGTTCTAGGTCATGTCTACATAGTTCTCGAACCCGTAGGGTCCGCACGCTAACGCTTCGATGTGAGTTCATTATGAGTTTATAAGTATTGATGCACGAAGGTTGTTCGAGTCCGGATGTGATCACGGACATGACGAGGAGTCTCGAAATGGTCGAGACATAAAGATTGATATATTGGAAGCCTACATTTGGACATCGGAAGTGTTCCGAGTGAAATCGGAATTTGCAGATCAGGGAGGTTACGGAACCCCGGAGGTCTATGGGCCTTAATGGGCCATAAGAGAGAAGAGGAAGGGCGGCCAGGTGGGCTGCGCCCCCTTCCCCTCTAGTCCGAATAGGACAAGGAGAGGCGGCGCCCTTCCCTCTTCCCTCCTCCAATCCTAATCCAACTAGGAGGGGAGTCCTACTCCGGTGGGAGTAGGACTCCTCAGCGCCTCCCAAGGCTGGCCGCACCCCCTTGGCTCCTTTATATACGAGGCAGGGGGCACCCCATGACACACAAGTTGATCTACGGATCTTTCCTTAGCCGTGTCGGTGCCCCTTCCACCATATTCCACTTGGTCATATCGTCGGAGCTTAAGGCGAAGCCTGCGCGGAGAAGTCATATCGTCACGGAGCTTAGGCGAAGCCCTGCATCGGTGGAGCATCAACATCGTCCTGCGCCGTCGTCTTGTGGAACTCATCCCGACACTTTGCTGGATCGGAGTCCGGGATCGTCATCGAGCTGAATGTGCGAACTCGGAGGTGCCGTGACGTTCGGTGCTTGGATCGGTCGGATCGTGAAGGCGCACGACTACATCAACAGCGTTGTTATAACGCTTCCGCTTTCGGTCTCACGAGTGCGTGGGCGGACACTCTCCCCTCTCGTTGCTATGCCATCACCATGGTCTTGCGTGATCGTAGGAAATTTTTTGAAATTACTACGTTCCACAACAAGGCCTAAAGATAATGTGCGCGCGGGAGACACGTAGGCACATATATGTGCGTATAGAGGGCTAGTAGAGACCGTGCATGTGTATATATGCATGTGAGAGAAATAGTGTTTTCCAACTGAGATTAGTGAAAAGAGTGGTACATAGTAGTCAAAGAGAGAGAGAGAGAGAAACAGAGAGAGCATGTGCATGTGCGTGAGACACCCCGACACCCTGAGAGAGATTGTGAGCATGTGTGAAAGAGAAATGCCGATGCATATAAAGTGTGTGCACTTATGCGTTAGATAGAGAGAGATATAACGCATTATATGAGAGCAGGCGAGGCATAGTGCATCTACGTGTAAAAGGCAGTTCTCGCATTAAATCAAAATATAAATGGCATTATTATTTTGGATGAGATCATGAATTTTGCAAATTGCGTATGGGCGAAAATCGGTCTATCGACACCCATACTCTATTGAATTCTAGCATGTGCATGTGTTTATTTCATATTATCGATCCATAGAGTGAGAGCGGTTTGAAATCTGAGGCAATGGATGCTTTTGCAATTCATATATAAACATTAATTAGTGCACTCCATGTTGTTAGTGTGAAGCACTTTATACATTTGTCACTTGCATGGATACATTCAAATTGCTAGCTACGAAATAGAATACATGTCGAATTCAACATAAAGGGGTTTGAAGATTCAATTCATAGGAAGTGCATTCATCTATTTGAACCGAGATAATGGCATTTGTAAATCATATGTAAAGGGGCATCAATCTTTGTTGTGAGTTTGAACATGCTATATATATTCATACGCATATCTAACTTTTTTTGCAACCAAGGAGATTATATCGGAACCATGCATGAACCGAGGTAAGTTGCATATTTTTAATATATACTCGTGTACAATGTATATTCAAATGTATCCCTCCATTCGAAAATAATCGTAGCTTTAGGATTTTCAAGAGTAAAAATTTGTGAAGTTTGACAAATCACGAAAGTTCAATTCAAGAGAACCGAAAGCGTTAATGCTTCTACTCCAAAATATTGAGCGGCGCCAAATAGGCCTCTTGTCACCAAACCGCGCTTGAGACTAATGTTTTGGTGGTAGGAAATTCTTGTCTGACTCGGGCCGTGTAGCCTATTGGCCCGATGTCCAAAGGTCTAAACCGGGTAGGTTTGTAACTTCACCAAGGCGCTTGATCTCAACCGCCTCGAGAAGCATTCATCGCTGTGGGCGCCTACCCATGCTTTCGGCGAAATCTATCCGCCCACATTTGGGACACGACATGGTGTCCTACCCCAACCTGCAATATGTCCGAAATTTTAGATGGGGCAAAGTTTGTAACTTTCCCAAATTTCAAACAAGCGTCTCAAACCAAAACATTGTTCCCCTTAGTTCCCGCCTCCTCCATTTCCCCATTCATACTACGTGGGCGTGAAAACGCCTCTCCACCACCATGAACCCCAGCCTCCTCCGTTCTCCACCCCATAGCGCCAATCCACCGCCCTCCTCCATCACGACGGAGCGGTACCCGGCGTCGTCGTCAACATAACCGCAACCGCAACGCCCTCAAGGACTTAGCAGCTGAAGCCGAGGTAGAGCTGCCTCCACAACACCGACGCCGACGTGTGCCGTACCAGAACCACTCCGACCATGCCGTCCTGCGCCTCACTGCTGCGGCTCCACTGTCGCAACCGTCCACCGCACCGGAGCTGTTCCCGCTATGCCGTCGTTCACCGCCTCGAATCTGCTTCCCCGCCGTCGACAGATGGCCACCGCACCACACTCAACAACTTGGCCATGGGTTCGTCCAAGGCTGCACCGTCCTCCACAACTTCTGGTTTTTGGCGAACAACAAGAAGATCGTCGGAAAAATAGAAGGAGGACACAACACTGCCAGCAGAAACAGGTACTCCTCTTCCCTTATTCGTACAAATCTTACGTCTCCGCTCACACCGTATTCATCCCACGAAAGAAACTAGTTGGCGCTTCTTCGCATCTTCTTCGTGATACTAAATGCACAAGGTTTCCTCTCTTTACTATTTCACCTTTGCTAGAGGTCGGTAGCCGCTTTGGATTTCAATTGAGGTCGGTCAAACCGCAATTAAAAAAGCGGCACCCGCTTAGCGCGCGGAGCACCTAGTCCGCATGTTCCTCGGGAAGCGGCGATCGGTGTCTATCATAGGGGTGTGGGCGCAGGAGGCGCATGCGCCCGATTTGGAGGTCGGCGGGCTTGAATCAAGCACGGCGGTGCGTGAGGTCGAGGGCGCGAGGGAGGAATCTTGGGCGGTGGTCGTTGGCGTTCGAGGAAGATCGTTAACACTGACTGGCTGGAGGTAGATGAAGGCGATCTGCCCATTTTTGTACATCGGACGGTGCAGAAAAAATGGACCGACCTATTTGCTTTCAGTCGACTGTTATTTTCATAGAATCATGTAGTAATTTAATGTGCCATGCATGTTGTAGAGCTATCATATGTCTCCCGTCATTTATTTCTCACCGACATGCTATCTGCTACCTTTACACTGTACTAATTGTGTACACACTTCATCCACACTCACACTATTGTTTTTTTATGCATGGGTGTTTCAGACTCTGACGCAGTGTTGATGACTGCAGAAAAGAATAGACAGAAGTCGCTCCAGTGTAATTCGAAGATAAGCACTAAGCGTTTGAGCGCTCTAATGGGTGCAGTGTCAGCAGTTGGAGACAGTAAACGTAGCTCTACAGTTGATGATCTCAATTGCCACACATAACCATCTCAGGTGCTTGCTTTAGCTTCGCACTGTCAAATGTGGTTGCATGTTGCATATGGTGTCTAGCTTCTATTGCTTCCAATTTGGTTAAATTGCATCTGCTTACTTTACACATTATACCTTTGATAATGACATGCCTTCCTGTTTTTGATACATAGAGTAAGTGTGCACGTGCAATGCACGTCTAGGCTAATATTAAAATTATTTATGAAAATTCAGTTGTATGTAAAAGGATAATCTAATAGTAGCGAGAAATATTTAAAATGAACTGTTGTATACAAAAAGTTCATTTTCCAGCAAAGAAAATGTATTGCATTCATGTTTGAAACCACCAGTACCCTTTTTATTCTATGAATCTTGAATAACATGTTCATGTACTCAGTTACAATCACTATTTAATGTTTCTATCTACTCAAGATCTACATCTATTGTTAGTAATATGATTATTCTCTTACAAGTTCAACTTCTTATAATCATCATCTCAACCAACGCCGCTTAGTATCACATCTCTATGGAGTAGGGGAACAACCGCTCTGACTTGTGGTGTAGATGGCAAGCTTCTTCAAGTAGAAGGCCAACAAGAATGGCACTCCGAGCATAAGTTTGGTTGCTGGGTGGACATCACAGAACTTAGAAGTAGATTTCTAACTCACCCACAAGTCAGGCTAGAGTTCCAAGGAATACTGCAATTTGCCCATTAAATTGAATAAATGACCTAGTACTATTTTCTAAATAAATGATCTGGTACTATTCTAAATAAATGACATGGTAAAATTATCCAAGCAAGTATGACATAAATTTTAGCATACCATTATGTATGAAGATTAAAAGTGAACTATGAAGACAGAAATTAGTCAATGCTTGATGAGCTTGGGTAGGTAGTTGCATTTTCAATACCACCTATCATATGGATAACCGCATACCAGCAAGAGAAAGAGGAAGTGACTGAACAACAATAGATATCATTTAATAACAACAATCTCTTCCTACACAACTTCCGTCCTTTTAGCCCGCCAAAAAGAAATTTTCAATTTACAAATATCTATTTTGACTAAATTTCAGCAGATAACTACAAAAGTAAGCGGATGTGTAGTACTGGAGCCATGGTGTCTAAATACGATGAGAAAGATGGTGCAAAGATAATTTCAACTTTGTAAAGTTCAATACAATTCTCAGGTTATCCGTTATAAGAGCTACTGGTAAGGATAATAATAGGCCTGACCCACCAGAGTAAATAAACAAAGAACCAACTCTTTTGCCCTTAATCAAAATGCATTACCTTCCGTAGAGCAACGACATGCCAAAACCAACATTTAGTTATTTAAATCCAAGTTCAGCTTATTTACTACAGAAGTGGCACTTGGATTAAGCAATTTAAAAAACATGCATGCAAGGCTGCCAATACCAATTGGCAGGCAAACATATAAGAACAAATTTTGCTTCTTCTATTGCAGATATTCATCAAAGCATGTACCGAATTTTCTGTGCAGAAAATGATTTGCCGTAGATCGGCAAAGAGATTCTGAATAGTCCTTACATTCAAATAGTCTAAAAACTAACATAAAAATGCAGTCATGCGTTCGCATCCATGAGATTATGTAGTATTTTATTGCCAACATGGCATCAACAGATCTCACAGTTCATTTCATGGGCACATCCTTGATTGAAAACCTGAAAGTAACCACATATGCAGTAGCAAGTATAAGGTTTCGAAAGATTACTACTAAACTTCACAAAATAGGAGGGATCATGTCGTTTGGTATGTTTTGCACCCTCAACCTGAAAATATGCTACTACAGTACATCCATTTCAAATTTTATATGTAATTGAGAGCCATTTATATGCCAAATTCTGATATTAGAATCCGTATTGAAATTTTTAGCTCTTACATATAAAAGTAAATTAAACAAGCATTCAGATACACGATGGTAACCAAATGTGATACGTGTCAATATGAAAAAATGATCCCAAATATATATGAAATAAATAGATACAAGATGTTTGTGGTGTTGCTCAAGTTCTATTTTCAAAAGTATCATTGAGCATTAGTTGTGTTGGCCGGTGGTGAAAGTACTCCTGGACCCTCCAAGTCGATAATCTAGTCTAGCAGGAATAACTACTGGATTGAATAGAATAAAAGCATTATTCAGCCCATTAGTCTAAATTTACATCACGTAGTTGCCCTCTAAACCAGAAGATGAACGATATGGTACATAATGGGACCCCTACATACAGAAAATTCCATGAATAAGATCCAAAAAAAATTCTCATCTAATTACATGTAGGAGGGGTCAACAAAAAGCATCATAAATTATACATTGGCCCATAAGCAAACTGGACCAACCTCGTTGTTCGTCGAGGATGGATCACAGACCAGATTATGATCAAGGAGGACATCAAGAGACACACCGTCAGAAGCCAAAACTGCCATGTGGTGTTTGGTTGAATCTTGTAAATGACCAAAAACAAAACGGTAATGATAACTCCCGAACGTTCGGGAGTTAAGCATGGCAACCCGAACGGGTTTAGATGGCAAGTTTAGTTTGCGTGAGATTAGGAAAACATGGCAATTTTCTGACAAAAAAACGAAAAAGGACGAAGTTGCCATCCCCTATCAATTAAAGTTGCCATCCCCTATGAACTAAAGTTGCCATGTAAAAAACGTTCGGGACGAAATACTCAAAATCCGAACGTTCGGAAGTTATTGGATTCCAAACAAAAAGCTTCAGAACAGAAATTGCTTAAGACTGGAAAAACAATGTGCATTATAAGTTTAAACAACTGCATTTGCTACATTTTGTAGAAGTGAACATATCAAAGCACCTTGGTAAAAAACTTGTTAGTTATCAGGCTTTGTTTGGTGATAACATCGATTAGTAGTAAATCACCCCACCATTAGCTCAATCAAAATCTGGAGCAACTCCACACAAGCATGCCACATCTTTCAATGGTGCTAGTGTTGGTGCTGAAATTATAGTCACATCTGTGTGCAAAACTGTACCTTATGCTCAAGTTCTTGGATGTACCTTATCTTGCGCTCCTTTGACCTTGCCACATATTGATGATTTCCCAAAATCCTAATTTGTTTGACAAGGTGTGATGCATAATGAAGAAAAAAAATCATAACCTTTACACTCTGAAGAAATGCACACCTCTTGACCCTCTTAGGATCGGTCAAGCTATCTCCACACCATATAAAATAGAGACACAGAACCACCTCCATCCAAGGACCCACTCCTGCTCCTTGAAAGGCCACTACAGTGGGGTGGCAGTTGCAACAAAGGCGAGTGGTCACCTGCGGCAAAGTTGAGCTTCTCCATGTTCGTAAGAAGACAAGGCTCCTCTTTGTCCACTCTGCACGTAATGTACACACATTATCTGACTCCATCGTGTTCATCGATGACGAATCAATTTCTCAAATCTTAAAAACAATATTGCATTTTCAGGAACAGAATTTGGTTCTTCCAACACACAAAAGAGAAATAGGAGAGCACAACATAGATTTAGATACAAAAAACTCACATGATACTGATGAGGTAGGTAAAATTCATAAGGAACCAATTCCCAACACCAAGTTCAGGTTAAACGACACCCTTATATCCGAGTTAGAAATTTGGAGGTGCAACAGAAACGTGAATTGACAAGAAAATGATTTTGCCTTGTCAATTCTGTATTGCTCCTCCTCCCAAACGTACTCAGATCCAATATCCTCCCATCCAACTACGTGTAATCATCATTAAGATATGAGAAAGGTGCAGAACAACGTAGATGGGAGTGAAAGAGTATAGAAACAGGGAGAAAGAAATAGATCTACCTACATGCTGCATTCATCACCGACCAGAGGCAGTGACCAGATTCACTCGAGGATGGACAGAGATGGCTGTATTGGGCGTCGCTGCCGCCGCCGTCGTGGTCAAGCGGCTTGGCGGACTCGACGGCGTAGGCGGCCGAGCGAAGAGTGGCGGGCGATGACTTGCACGTACGTGGATGCCGACGGCGGGCGGGGCGGAAACAGAGGCGGCCTCGATGGCCTGGTGCGTGCGGCCACGTGCATCGGGCGGCGGCCGAGTGAAGAAGTGGCGGCCGGTAACCTGCGCGGAAGTAGAGGCCGACGGCGGCAGGGGGCGGAAACAGAGCCGCGGACGCGGATGAGAGTTTTGTTTTTCTTTTGACGCGAACGCAATGGGTGGAACTGTTCGATTTTTTTATTCTTTTTGCAGGAATTTACCGGGAGGTGGAACTATTAGCTGGATGGCAGAGTTTCGTCCGCTCTGGTAAATCGCTAAACGTACACAGAGATGAGGGCCAACTTTTATGTGGACGGTTAGATGCCTAATCTTGGGGTGGTAATTTGTCTTGTTTAGCCTGTGTACGTTTATCCGGGTGGGCATAGTGAAGAATATGTTTGCTTGTTTAATAGTAGTAGAGACTACATATGTCTATTAACCATGTTCGTACATCAAACTAATGCTCTTTTGTATCCCTCGTCAATCACTTATGATGAGACAATCACCCCAGTGGGTTACTGTGAGACGTCCTACTCGTTTAAAGAGTGCAGCGTCATCCTCCCCACATGATTCTTAAGAAACAGTAAGGCTAAATGAAGATAGTCAACGTAGCTCTCTAGTTGATCACCGCAATTCCCTCACACCACCATCGCAGGTGCTTGCTCTTACTTGGCAGTGTGATATGTGGTTGCATGTTGCATATGGTGTCTACCTTGTAATGCTTCTAATTAGGGTAAATTGCATCTGCTTAGTTAACACATTATACCTGTGAATATGACATGCCTTCCTGTTTTTGGTACATACTACGTCTTTCTATTAACCATGTTCTTACATCAAACTACTTTTCTTGTGTATCCCTCATCAATGCTCCTAATTTGTTAAATTGCATCTCCTTAGCTTACACATTATACATGTGAATATGACATGCTTTCCTGTTTTTGGTACATACTACATCCGCCTATCACACCATGTTCTTACATCAAACTCATGTTCTTGTGTATCCTGCGTCTATCGCTTATGATGAGATCCTTGGCGTGGGTTAATATGAGACGTAATACTCTTCTAAAGAATGCAATTTCATCCTCTCCACATGATTCTCAAGAAACAACAAGCCTAAATGAAGACATTGAACGTAGCTCTGTGCACGAAGACCAAGACTTCCCTACACCACCATCACAGATGCTTGCTCTAACCCAGCATGTGATATGTGGTTTCATGTTGCATCTGGTGTCTAGCTTGTAATGCTTCTAATTAGGGTAAATTGCATCTGATTAGTTTACACACTATACCTGTGAATATGACATGCCTTCCTATTTTTTGTACACACTACATCTGTGTGTTAACCTTGTTCTTACATGAAACTACCTCTCTTCTATATCCTGCATCAATTGTTGGGGAACGTAGTAATTTCAAAAAATTTCCTACGCACACGCAAGACCACGGTGATGGCATAGCAACGAGAGGGGAGAGTGTATGTCCACGTACCCTCGTAGACCGAAGCGAAGCGTTATAACAACGCGGTTGATGTAGTCGTGCGTCTTCACGATCGACCGATCCAAGTACCGAACGTCGGCACCTCCGAAGTTCAAGACACGTTCACTCGATGACGATCCCGGGCTCCGATCCAAAGAAAGCGTCGGGATGAGTTCCACAAGACGACGGCGTGGTGACAATGATGATGCTCCACCGACGCAGGGCTTCGCCTAAGCTCCATGACGATATGACCGAAGTGGAATATGGTGGAGGGACACCGCACACGGCTAAGGAACGATCCGTAGATCAACTTGTGTGTCCATGGGTGCCCCGCCTCAGTATATAAAGGAGGGAGGGAGGAGGAGGCCGGCCCTAGGAGGGCGCCATGGGGAGTCCTACTCCCACCGGAGTAGGATTCCCCTTCCTAGTCCAACTAGGAGTCCTTCCATGTATTAGGAGTAGGAGACAAGGAAGGGAAGAGAGAAGGGAAGGAAGGAGGGGTGCGGCCCTCCCTTAGTCAATTCGGACTAGGCCATGGGGGGCGGCCTGCCCTAGGCAGCCCTCTCTCTTTCCCTGCAGGCCCAATAAGGCCCAATACTTCTCCCGGCGAATTCCCGTAACTCTCAGTACTCGAAAAATACCGAATCATTCGAACCTTTCCGAACTCGAATATGGTCGTCCAATATATCGATCTTTACGTCTCGACCATTTCGAGACTCCTCGTCATGTCCCCGATCTCATCCGGGACTCGAACTCCTTGGTACATCAAAACTCATAAACTCATAATATAAGCATCATCGAAACCTTAGCGTGCGGACTCTACGGGTTCGAGAACTATGTAGACATGACCTAGAACTATTCTTGGTCAATAACCAATAGCGGGACCTGGATGCCCATATTGGCTCCTACATATTCTCTGAAGATCTTTTATCGGTCAAACCGCATAACAACATCGTTGTTCCCTTTGTCATCGGTATGTTACTTGCCCGAGATTCGATCGTCGGTATCCAATACCTAGTTCAATCTCGCATCTTGGCAAGTCTCTTTACTCGCTTCGTAATGCATCATTTCGTAACTAACTCACTAGCTACATTGCTTGCAAGGCTTATAGTGATGTGCATTACCGAGAGGGCCAGAGATACCTCTCCGACAATCGGAGTGACAAAACCTAATCTCAAATACGCCAACCCAACATGTACCTTTGGAGACACTTGTAGTACTCCTTTATAATCACCCGATTCGTTGTGACGTTTGGTAGCACCAAAGTGTTCCTCCGTAAACGGAGTTGCATAATCTCATAGTTACAGGAACATGTATAAGTCATGAAGAAAGCAATAGCAATATACTAAACGATCAAGTGCTAGGCTAACGGAATGGGTCATGTCAATCACATCATTCTCCTAATGATGTGATCCCATTAATCAAATAACAACACATGTCTATGGTTAGGAAACATAACCATCTTTGATTAATGAGCTAGTCAAGTAGAGGCATACTAGTGACTATATGTTTGTCTATGTATTCACACATGTATCATGTTTCGGTTAATACAATTCTAGCATGAATAATAAACATTTATCATGAAATAAGGAAATAAATAATAACTTTATTATTGCCTCTAGGAATATTTCCTTCAGTCTCCCACTTGCACTAGAGTCAATAATCTAGTTCACATCATCATGTGATTCAACACTAATATTCACATCGTATGTGATTAACACCCATAGTTCACATCGTCATGTGACCAACACCCAAAGGGTTTACTAGAGTCAATAATCTAGTTCACATCGCTATGTGTTTAACACCCAAAGAGTACTAAGGTATGATCATGTTTTGCTCGTGAGAGAAGCTTTAGTCAACAGGTCATCACATTCAGAGCCGTATGTATTTTGCAAATATTCTATGTCTACAATGCTCGCAGGAGCTACTCTAGCTAATTGCTCCCACTTTCAATATGTATCCAGATTGAGACTTAAAGTCATCTGGATCAGTGTAAAAAGCTTGCATCGATGTAACTCTTTACGACGGGCTCTTTTATCACTTCCATAATCGAGAAATATTTCCTTAGTCCTCACTAAGGATGTTCTTGACCAATGTCCAAATGATCTACTCCTAGATCACTATTGTACTCCTTGCCAAATTGAGCAAGGTATACAATAGGTCCGGTACATAGCATAGCATACTTTATAAAACCTATGGTCGAGGCATAGGGAATGACTTTCATTCTCTTTTCTATTTTCTCATTGTGGTCGGGATTTGAGTCTTACTCAATCTCACACCTTTGCAACACATGCAAGAACTTTTCTTTGACTGTTCCATTTTGAACTACTTCAAAATCTTGACAAGGTATGTACTTATTGAAAAAACTTATCAAGCGCTTTGATCTATCTCAATAGATCTTGATGCTCAATTTGTACGCAGCTTCACCGAGGTCCTTCTTTGAAAAACTCCTTTCAAATACTCCTTTATGCTTTGCGAATAATTCTACATTATTTCCGATCAACAATATGTCATTCACATATACTTATCGAAATCTTGTAGTGCTCCCACTCACTTTCTTGTAATACAGGCTTCTCCAAAAGTCTCAGATAAAACCATATGCTTTGATCACACTATCAAAGCGCTTATTCCAACTCGAGATGCTTGCACCAGTCCATAGATGGATCATTTGGAGCTTGCACATTTTGTTAGCTCCTTTAGGATTGACAAAACCTTCGGTTGCATCATATACAACTCTTCTTTAATAAATCCATTAAAGAATGTAGTTTTGACATCCATTTGCCGATTTCATAAAATGTGGCAATTGCTAACATGATTCGGACAGACTTAAGCATCGCTACGCTTGAGAAAATCTCATTGTAGTCAACACCTTGAACTTGTCGAAAACCTTTTGCGACAAGTCGAGCTTTGTAGATAGTAATACTACTATCAACATCTGTCTTCCTCTTGAAGATCCATTTATATAATATGGCTTGCCGATCATCGGCAACTCCATCAAAGTCCACACTTTGTTCTCATATATGGATCCCATCTCGATTTCATGGCCTCAAGCCATTTCATGAATCTGGGCTCATCATCGCTTCCTCATATTTCGTAGGTTCATCATGGTCTAGTAACATGACTTCCGAACATGATTACCGTACCACTGTGCGGATCTTACTCCGGAAGACCTACGAGGTTTGGTAGCAACTTGATCTGAAGTTTCATGATCATCATCATTAACTTCCTTACTAATTGGTGTAGGAATCATCAAACTGATTTACGTGATGAACTACTTTCCAATAAGGAGAAGGTACAATTACCTTATCAAGTTCTACTTCCTCCCACTCACTTCTTTCGAGAGAAACTTCTTCTCTAGAAAGGATCCATCTTAGCAACAAATATCTTGCTTTCGGATCTGTGATAGAAGGTGTTCCCAATAGTTACCTTTGGGTATTCTATGAAGACGCACTTCTCGATTTGGGTTCGAGCTTATCGGTGAAAACTTTTTCACATAAGCACCACAACTCCAAACTTTAAGAAACGACGACTTAGGTTTATTGCTAAACCATAGTTCATACGGTGTTATCTCAACGGATTTAGATGGTGCCCTATTAAACGTGAATGCAGCTGTCTCTAATGCATAACCCAAAACGATAGTGGTAAATCGGTAAGATACATCATAGATCGCACCATATCCAATAAAGTGCGGATTCTGACGTTCGGACACACCATTATGTTGTGGTGTTCCATGTGGCGTGAGTGTGAAACTATTCCACTTTGTTTTAATTGAAGACCAAACTCAGAACTCAAATATTCATCTCCACGATCGATCGCGAAACTTTATTTTCTTGTTACGATGATTTTCCACTTCACTCTGAAATTCTTTGAACCTTTCAACTATTTCAGACTTATGTTTCATCAAGTAGATATACCCATATCTGCTCAAATCATCTTGTGAAGGTCGAAAATAACGATACTTGCCACGAGCATCAACACTCATTGGATCGCATACATCGGTATGTATTATTTCCAATAAGTCAAGAGCTTGTTCCATTGTTCCGAGAACGGAGTTTTAGTCATCTTGCCCAAACGACACGGTTCGCAAGCATCAAATGATTCATAACCAAGTGATTCCAAAGTCCATCAAGATGGAGTTTCTTCATGCGCTTTACACCAATATGACCTAAACGGCAAAGTGCCACAAATAAGTTGCACTATCATTATTAACTTTGCATCTTTTGGCATCAATATTATGAATATGTGTATCACTACGATCGAGATCCAACAAACTATTTTCATTGGGTGCATAACCATGAAGGTTTTATTCATGTAAATGAATAACAATTATTCTTTTACTTCAAATGAATAATCGTATCACAATAAACATGATCAAATCATATTCATGCTCAACGCAAACGCTTAATAACATTTATTTGGCTTTCAACACTAATCTCGAAAATATAGGGGTGTGTGATGATGATCATATCAATCTTGGAACTATTTCCAACACTCATCGTCACTTCCCTTCAACTAGTTTCGCTCATTCGCAACTCCCGCTTTGAGTTACTACTCTTAGCAACCGAACCAAGTATCAAATACCGAGGGTTGCTATGAACACTAGTAAAATACACATCAATAATCTATATATCAAATATACCTTTGTTCACTTTGCCATCCTTCTTATCTACCAAATATTCAGGGCATTTCCGCTTCAAAGGACCATTTCCTTTGCGATTAGTAAGCACTCGGCCAGTGCTTTGGTCCAGCTTTGGGCTTCTTCGCAGGAGTGACAACTTACTTGTCTTTCTACTTGAAGTTCCCTTTCTTTCCCTTTGCCCTTCTCTTGAAACTAGTGGTCTTGTCAATCATCAACACTTGATGCTCTTTCTTAATTTCTACCTTCGTCGATTTCAACATCACGAATAGCTCGGGAATCATTTTCGTCATCCCTTGCATACTATAGTTCATCACGAAGTTCTAGTAACTTAGTGATGGTGACTAGAGAATTCATCAATCACTATCTTATCCGGAAGATTAACTCCCACTTGATTCAAGCAATTAAAGTACCTGCATAATCTGAGCACATGCTCACTAGTTGAGCGATTCTCCTCCATCTTTTAGCTATAGAACTTGTTGGAGACTTCATATCTCTCAACTCGGTATTTGCTTGAAATATTAACTTCAATTCTGGAACATCTCATATGGTCCATGACGCTCAAAATGTCTTTGAAGTCCCGATTCTAAGCCGTTAAGCATGGTGCACTAAACTATCAAGTAGTCATCATATTGAGCTAGCCAAACGCTCATAACGTATGCATCCGCTCCTGCAATAGGTCATCACCTAGCGGTGCATTAAGGACATAATTCTTACGGCAGCAATGAGGATAAACCTCGGATCTCGGATCCAATCCGCATCATTGCTACTAACATTTTTCAATACAAT
Source organism: Aegilops longissima (assembly GCA_021605205.1). Taxonomy (NCBI): domain Eukaryota; kingdom Viridiplantae; phylum Streptophyta; class Magnoliopsida; order Poales; family Poaceae; genus Aegilops; species Aegilops longissima. The sequence goes on along the minus strand of CM038676.1, from coordinate 437,611,116 downwards.
TTTCTAGGAACACATATAAAAACATCGGAAGCAAAAACATAGGGAAGCAACAACGTGAGCTATTGATCTACAACATAATTTGCAAAACACTACCGGGACTAAGTTCATGATAAATTAGAGTTCAATTAATCATATTACTTAAGAACTCCCACTTAGATAGACATCCTCAAATCTTCTAAGTGATTCGTGATCCATATCAACTACACCATGTCCGATCGTCACGTGAGATGGAGTAGTTTCAGCGGTGAACATCAATATGTTGATCATATCTACTATATGATTCACGCCGACCTTTCGGTCTCCGTGTTCCGAGGCCATATCTGTTATATGCTAGGCTCGTCAAGTTTAACTTGAGTATTCCGTGCGTGCAACTGTTTTGCACCCGTTGTATTTGAACGTAGAGCCTATCACACCCGATCATCACGTGGTGTCTAAGCACGAAGAACTTTCGCAACGGTGCATACTCAGGGAGAACACTTCTTGATAATTTTAGTGAGAGATCATCTTATAATGCTACCGTCAATCAAAGCAATATAAGATGCATAAAGGATAAACATCACATGTAATCAATATAAGTGATATGATATGGCCATCATCATCTTGTGCTTGTGATCTCCATCTCCGAAGCACCGTCATGATCACCATCGTCACCGGCGCGATACCTTGATCTCCATCGTAGCATCGTTGTCGTCTCGCCAACTATTGCTTCTACAACTATCGCTACTGCTTAGTGATAAAGTAAAGCAATTACATGGCGTTTGCATTTCATACAATAAAGCGACAACCATATGGCTCCTGCCAGTTGCCGATAACTCGGTTACAAAACATGATCATCTCATACAATAAAATATAGCATCACGTCTTGACCATATCACATCACAACATGCCCTGCAAAAACAAGTTAGACGTCTTCTACTTTGTTGTTGCAAGTTTTACGTGGCTGCTACGGGCTGAGCAAGAACCGTTCTTACCTACGCATCAAAACCACAACGATAGTTTGTCAAGTTGGTGCTGTTTTAACCTTCGCAAGGACCGGGCGTAGCCACACTCGGTTCAACTAAAGTGAGAGAGATAGACACCCCCCGGTCACCTTTAAGCAACGAGTGCTCGAGGCGGTGAAACCAGTCTCGCGTAAGCGTACGCGTAATGTCGGTCCGGGCCGCTTCATCTCACAATACCGCTGAACCAAAGTATGACATGCTGGTAAGCAATATGACTTATATCGCCCACAACTCATTTGTGTTCTACTCGTGCATATGACATCAACGCATAAAACCAGGCTCGGATGCCACTGTTGGGGAACGTAGTAATTTCAAAAAATTTCCTACGCACACGCAAGACCATGGTGATGGCATAGCAACGAGAGGGGAGATGTATGTCCACGCACTCGTGAGACCGAAGCGGAAGCATTATAACAACGCGGTTGATGTAGTCGACGTCTTCACGATCCGACCGATCCAAGTACCGAACGACGGCACCTCCGAGTTCAGACACGCTCAGCTCGATGACGATCCCGGGCTCCGATCCAGCAAAGCGTCGGGGATGAGTTCCACAAGACGACGGCGTGGTGACAATGATGATGCTCCACCGACGCAGGGCTTCGCCTAAGCTCATGACGATATGACCGAAGTGGAATATGGTGGAGGGGGCACCGCACACGGCTAAGGAACGATCAGTAGATCAACTTGTGTGTCCATGGGGTGCCCCCTGCCCCCGTATATAAAGGAGGAGGGAGGAGGAGGCTGGCCCTAGGAGGGCGCGCCATGGGGAGTCCTACTCCCACCGAGTAGGATTCCCCTTCCTAGTCCAACTAGGAGTCCTTCCATGTATTAGGAGTAGGAGACAAGGAAGGGAAGAGAGAAGGAAGGAAGGAGGAGGTGCGGCCTCCTTAGTCCAATTCGGACTAGGCCATGGGGGCGGCCTGCCCTAGGCAGCCCTCTCTCTTTCCGCAGGCCCAATAAGGCCCAATACTTCCCCGGCGAATTCCGTAACTCTCGGTACTCGAAAAATACCGAATCATTCGAACCTTTCCGAACTCGAATATGGTCGTCCAATATATCGATCTTTACGTCTCGACCATTTCGAGACTCCTTGTCATGTCCCGATCTCATCCGGACTCCGAACTCCTTGGTACATCAAAACTCATAAACTCATAATATAACATCATCGAAACCTTAAGCGCGCGGACCCTACGGGTTCGAGAACTATGTAGACATGACCTAGAACTATTCTCGGTCAATAACCAATAGCGGACCTGGATGCCCATATTGGCTCCTACATATTCTACGAAGATCTTTTATCGGTCAAACCGCATAACAACATACGTTGTTCCCTTTGTCATCGGTATGTTACTTGCCCGAGATTCGATCGTCGGTATCCAATACCTAGTTCAATCTCGCATGGCAAGTCTCTTTACTCGCTTACGTAATGCATCATTCCGTAACTAACTCACTAGCTACATTTCTTGCAAGGCTTATAGTGATGTGCATTACCGAGAGGGCCAGAGATACCTCTCCGACAATCGGAGTGACAAAACCTAATCTCAAATCGCCAACCCAACATGTACCTTTGGAGACACCTGTAGTACTCCTTTATAATCACCCGATTACGTTGTGACGTTTGGTAGCACCAAAGTGTTCCTCCCGTAAACGGAGTTGCATAATCTCATAGTTACAGGAACATGTATAAGTCATGAAGAAAGCAATAGCAATATACTAAACGATCAAGTGCTAGGCTAACGGAATGGGTCATGTCAATCACATCATTCTCCTAATGATGTGATCCCATTAATCAAATAACAACACATGTCTATGGTTAGGAAACATAACCATCTTTGATTAATGAGCTAGTCAAGTAGAGGCATACTAGTGACTATATGTTTGTCTATGTATTCACACATGTATCATCTTTCCGGTTAATACAATTCTAGCATGAATAATAAACATTTATCATGAAATAAGGAAATAAATAATAACTTTATTATTGCCTCTAGGGCATATTTCCTTCATCAATCACTTATGATGAGTCACCTTTATTCGTTGCATATTGCATATTATTTCTAGCTTGTTGCCATGTATTGCTTCTAATTTGGTCAAATACATTTGTTAGGGCACCCTTTTAATTTGGCAGAGTGATATTGGTTTCATCTTTCATATGGTTTCTAGCTTGCATCGATTCTAACAAGTTCAAGCACCTTGTGCTTAGTTTACACTTTATACATCATACATGTCAATATGTCACGACGTCCTGTTTTTCATACATATTCCATCCTCCTATCATGCGGCTGCCTTACATGAAAGTAGTGTTCACAAGATCATGCATCAATGAGTTCGAAGAGCAAATTTTATTCCTTTTCTTGTGGGTTTGACTTGACAAGGCAAAATCAAGAAAGAGGAAGGAAAAGAGTAAGGAAGGCGATGATGGTGGTCCTCTCAGAAGAACGTAAACGGAGCATCTGATCGATTCTCCTTGTACCGATAGTGCATTACAAGGTCCAAGTCTCCGCTCCCCTACTCCACCATCCAAGGTGCTTGCTCTAACTTGGCAAGTGTGATATCTGGTTGCATGTTACATATGGTGTCTAGCTCAGATTGCTCCTAATTAGTGTAAAGCGCATCTGCTTAGCTTACACATGATACATGTGAATATGACACGCTTTCCTGTTTTTGGTACATACTATATCATCTATCACACCATGTTCTTACATGAAACTACTCTTCTTGTGTATCCTGCATCAGTCACTTATGATGGGACACCTTTAAGTTGGCAGTGTGATATTGATTTGCGTCTTGAATATGATATCTAGCATGTATTGCTTCTAGTTTGATGAACGCCACCTATGACGAGACAGTTTTAACTTGGCAGAATGATATTGATTGCACCTTCCATATGGTGTCTCGTAGTGTTTCTAATTTGTTGAAGTGCTTTCTGCTTAGTTACCACATCATAGGTGTGAATATGTCAAGCCGTCCATTTTTTCGTACATATTCCATCCTCGTATCATGACTTTGCCTTTCATCGAGTAGTGTTCACAAGATCATGCATGAATGAGTTCTGAAGAGCGAATGATATTCCTTTTTCTTGTCGGTATGACCTCACAATGCAAATCAATTAAGGTGAAGGAAATTGGCAAGGCATTGGATGACGGTGGTCCTTCCGAGCAACTGAAATAGAGGTTCTCTACAGATTCTACTCCGCCATCCTCCCAACAAGATTCGCAAGACAACGCAAGGCTAGGCAAATAACGAGCATGTAGATGATGAGCACATCTCCCTACTCCATCATCACATGTGCTTGCTCTAACTTGGCACTATTATATGTGGTTGCATGTTGCGTATGATGTCTAGCTTGTATTGCTTCTAACATTGTTGAATTGCATCTGCTTACTTTACACATAATGCCTGTGAATATGACATGTGTTCCTGTTTCTACATCAAACTACTATTCTTGCATATCCCGCATCAGACACTTATGATAAGGCACCTTTAAGTCGCCACTTTGATATTGGTTGTGTCTTGCATATGATTTCTAGCATGTACTGCTTCTAATTTGTTGAAACGCCATACAGTTTGAACTTGGCAGAGTGATATTAGCTGCATCTTTCATATGGTGTCTAGCTTGCAATGCTTCTAATTTGTTGAAATGCCTTCTGCTTAGTTACCACATCATAGGTGTGAATATGTCACACCATCCTGTTTTTCATACATATTCCATCCTCGCATCATGTGTTTGCCTTTCATCCGAGTAGTGTTCACAAGATCATGCATGAATGAGTTCCAAAGAGCGAATTTTATTCCTTTTCTTATCGGTTTGACTTCACAATGCAAAATCATTACAGCTGAAGGAAATTAGTCCGGCGAAGGATGATGGTGGTACTTGAGCAACTCAAACAGGGGTCTCTACAGATTCTACTCCGCCATCCTCCCAACAAGATTCGAAAGACAACACAAGGCTGGACAATCAACGAGCTGTGTAGATGATGAGCACATCTCCCCTACTCCACCATCACATGTGCTTGCTCTAACTTGACACTATTATATGTGGTTGCATGTTGCGTATGATGTCTAGCTTGTATTGCTTCTAACTTGAATTGCATCTGCTTACTTACACATAATGCCTGTGAATATGACATGTGTTCCTGTTTCTGAAACATACGTGTACATGACGAGCACATCTCCCCTACTCCACCATCACAGGTGCTTGCTCTTACTTGGAACTGTTATACGTGGTTGTGTTTTCCGTATGATGTCTAGTTTGTATTGCTTCTGATTATGTAGAATTGCATCTGCATAGCTTACAACTTATACCTACAACGATCACTTACCCATAAGACACATTTAACTTGGGACTGTGATGTAGGTTGCATCTTGCATTGTCTTCTAGCTTGTACTGCTTCTAATTTGTTGAAATGGCACTTACGACAAGACACTTTTTACCTGATAGAGTGATATTGGTTGCATGTTCATATGGTGCCTAGCTTTCATTTCTTCTAATTTTGTTGAAATGCCTTCCGCCATCGTTTTTTCATACATATTCCATCCTCCTATCGTGACGTGTGAATATGAAATGCTGTCTTTTTTGTATATATTCCATCCTCCTATCTGCGCTTGCCTTACATCAAAGTAGTGTTAAATCAGATCATGGATCAACCAGTTATGTAGAGCTAATTTTATTCATCTTCTTGTGGTTTTGACTTCATAAGGCAATATCGTAAAATAGGAAGGAAAAGAGTAAGTTAGGGATGTTGGTGGTCCTCCGCACCGACGCAAACAGAGACTCTCTAGATTTGCCATCGCCATCGCTAATGAAGTTGAAGTCCCAAGTCTACATGATGAGTTCATCTCCAGACTCCACCATCGCAGTGCTTGCTCTAAGTTGACAAATGTGATAATTGGTTTCATGTTGCATATGTTGTCTAGCCTACATTTCTTCTATTTTGATTAAATTGCACCTGCTGAGTTTATACGCTATACATGTGCATATGACATGGCTTTCTGCGTCTAGAATACATCGCATCTATCTATCATACCATGTTCTTACATCAAAGTACGCTGTTGTGTATCCCGCATCACCACTCATGATTGGACGCTTTTAACATGGCAGTTTGATAGTGGTTGCATCTTGCATTGATTTCTACGTTGTATCGCTTCTAATTTTTCGAATTGCCACTTATGACAAGACACTTTTAACTTGGCGAGTAATATTGGTTGCATCTTTCATATGGTGTCTAGCTTGCATTACTTCTATTTTCTTGAAAATCCTTCGCTTAGTTTGCACATCGTAGCTGTGAATATGTCATGCCGCCATGTTTTTCTTACATATTCCGTCCTCATACGGTTGTCTTACATCAAAGTATTGCTTGTCTCAGATCATGCATCAATAAGTTTCAAGAGTGATTTTATTCTTTTGTGTTGTGGGTACAACTTGACATGGCAAAGTCAAAAAGAGCAAGGAAAATAATATAGTAGGGAGTGTGTTACTCGTCGGGTGAAATGGAAAAGGTTCGTCTGTCGAGATTCTGCTGGTACTTATAGTGCAAGAAAAGATCCAAGTCCACCGCTAAATCTACAAACACAAGATCACTCGCTCCACCACTGCAAGATCCGCTTAACTGTATCAAAGATCTCAACCAGTTACTCGCTCGCTTGCTCTCGAATTGGCGGTTCCCAAGCTGCCTTCACACCTAACACTACTTCCAAGCTAATCACGACACAACAAGACTTGGCAAGATCAGATGAACCTCATGAGCATCAACACCAAGACGGTACTGACCGAGTCAAGTTGCGATTGCATGCTCCTTTATATGTACTCTCACAATTTGATGTACACTAACACTTTCCATATTCATTGTTGAACTAGCACCACGGCGCAAGCGGAAACAGACATCAGGGATAATGCTTGAGAGATTAACAAAATCTAAAGGAGGAAGAATGGAGATCCATTTTGAGGCAGGTTTAAAAAGGCCACGTGATGCTGCTGATTCAGCCAAGTTAGTATCGAGGCAGCCGCTGTCGTTAGGTGTCATGCACGATCCTCCCAACGTGGATCCAAAGACAGAATGAGAAAGACAATACCCAGTTTAACACCTTCCTTGACCATTTATCCATAAGTAATTTTATTCATCGCAATTAGTAATATTGTCTTGCTCGTCCCATACTTTCTAGCTTCCTCCTAATAGGACTCACATTCTTTTTCAGCAGATGAGGTTCAAGTTGATCCGAAAGATGATGCAACTAAAGAAGCATGCACTCATGTTTTTCACCGCTCATGACGAAGATCGGTACCACCTTAGAAAATCTCACTTTGAAGGCAAGGCTAACAATGAAATCGCCCAAACATCTCCAAAGTGGAATATATTGAGATGAAGATGGACAGCCCTCGTTAAACACCGGTCCGATCCAAAGTATCGTAGGCTATATGTATTTGATCGCACCACATATTGAACTTGTATTTATGTATGTGCCTTACAAGTGTATCTTCTTCTAGGCTAACTGCTTGAAGAACAAAACCAACCGCTCTAAAGTGAAATTCCAACAGATAATGTGATCTCGTAGCTATATTGCACATCGCGAGGCTCTTGTAAATAGCTGCTACTTCCTTCTTTTTGTGCCATATTATCGTATCTATATTGACTTGTTCCAAATACAGAGGAAAGCCCGTGCGGACCAAAAATAACTCGAACCAATGCAGTGCAAATCTTCAAGGATTGCCACACCAAAGAAGATGAAGGGCATGAGCACACCAGTTCAAGCCGCTGTTGTAAGACCTTACTCCTCCTGCCTTGAACTGATTGGTACTGTGATGTGTTCATTTAACTACTTGGTTTAGAGCCAATGTCAGTTACTCTGTTCACTTTTATTCACAGTTGTCTTAACGTATTATTTCACCTTACATGGTTTAAAAGAGATGAAGGATATTCTTTTGGTCTTGATCTGCAATATAGTCGTTATGTTCACGTGCGCACACAATGATAAAATAGCATGTTTGTTTTATATCTGTTTGCCCATGATATGAATGATGTCATACTATGTTCATCCCACTTTAAACCATGTCTCTTTGTCCTTAGATGTCAACAAATGTGAGGAAATAGACAATACAGTAGGCATGCTACATGGACATATGTTCCGAAAGTGATTTTATTATGTAGTTGGCACTACAATACATGCTAATGTATTACAGTAGTTCACCAAAATAAGTTATGTATAAACGTTTAACCTACTTTTGTTTTTTTGTCTCATTAGTAACTTATCCGTACACTAATCTACAAGTTCAAACTTTCCTAAGCTCGAACAACTGATTGAACAACCACAACCATCTGAAGGTGACGAGGCTACCGCAGCACAATGTCACCTCTTCTTTGCAGCAAGGCCAAGATCTCTCCACTAACAAAGGCAAAAAGCACCTTCCTGCGTAATTCGGGTTGGTTGTCAAGGCAACCTCGCCCAAATCGCCATCGAACAAAATCTTCCGCTAGATGAGTGATATATATGTGCTCGCACACAAGTCCAATCCCTAATGGACGTTGTTTCGTAAACAAGAATAGTGGTTGAGAAATGTCGTCAAGATATGAATGGTTTTGAAACCGACTATCGACATTCGCCGTTGTTCAAGAGCAATGGCGAAAAAGGTGGAGATCGTGTTGCTCCATCAGATTCTACAACTCAAACATTAGCACTCGTGTCAAATGATCTGTGCTTCTATACATCCGATGGTGCTTTTATCCGAAGGATCAGTAAACTTTATGCCAACAAGCCTTTTGTTGTATGGTTGGAATTTATTTTGTTGTGATACAACATTTATGATGCCGCAAAGCTCTGATAATTACGACGCTATTTTTATATAGTGTAGGTTTATCTTAGTAACGTATTCGCCGAAAGCTTTGTAGGAGCCCAACATGCCAACATTCACGGGCCCATTCCAATTGGGCTAAAACGATTACGGGCCGAATTAGCATGTAGCCCACTAAAATATACGGGCCTAAATCAGCATAAGCTTTCATATTTTTACGGTAGGCATGTGCCCATAGTGGGCCTTTAACATGCCTAAACATAATTTGGACCCTCGGTAAAAATAGGCCGCTTACAGTGAGTAAATATCTCGAGCCCATAAAAACATGGGCCTTTAATAGACCGAAGTGAGATTGGGCCCCGATTGTGCCAAATAACCCATCGGACTTAGCAGTCAAATGGTGGCCCACTTACGACGCGGATGTTTGACAGTCAAATTGGACGGGTAGAATGCGCCGACCTAATACACGGGCCTTTAACAGCCGGAACTTGGTCGGGCTAGATTATCGCTATTTTTATATGGGTCGTTAATGGGCCCGATATGACGTTGGGCCACATATGGCCCATGGTTTACGTCCGGCGTTAATGTGCCAAAATGACAACAGCGAAAGTGGCCCAAAGCTATAGTGGGCCTCTAACAGCGAATGTCGACATGGCGAATATGACCCAAATCCTTCACGGTCGCTTATGGGCCGAAAGTTTTGATGGCTCGTAAATGGGCCCAAATGAAGCCGGACCTTTAACGGTAGGAATACACCGGCCGTAATTCGCCCAATTACTTAGTGGATCGTTAACGGGCCGGCGACCATGAGCGCGTTAATGACAAGTTTAGGATAGGCCGCTGACGGGCCGATTTGATAGACAATGTTGGGTCTTTAGTCGGGCCGCCCATTATGGTCTGCAGAATCTTGTGGGCCTTTAGTCGGGCCGCCCATTGTGGTCCGCAAAATCTTGTGGGTTTTAGTGGGCCGCCCATTATGGCTCGCAAAATCGTGTGGGTTTTAGTGGGCCGCCCATTATGGTCCGCTAAATTTTGTGGGTTTTAGCTGGGCCAGCCCATTATGGTCCGCTAAATCTTATGGGCCTTCGGTTGGGCCGGCCCATTTAAACTTTGTGGGCCACTTTTGAGCCGGTCCACGTGTCAACATATCATAGGCCCATCTCGACCGTTGGATGAGTGACACCTGTGCCAACGCGGAGCTAGCGCGTGCATCCGTCAGCCAATGAGAATTTTACACGTGGAAAATCGGCATTGGTCGTGGCTGTTAATGGGTTATCCGATCCAAAATCCGACCCGATAGCTTAACGGCGTTCGCTACTTGTGGATGCCACGGTCGGTCACCCTTGACGAAAGCACTTCTGTGACGCGCGATTTATCGTCATGGAAGTGGACACTTTCGTGATGATAATTTTGGCAATGTCATGGAACACTTCTACGACAGCACAGGTATGACTATCTTGATTTTGTAATAAATTTGTCATGTATGTACATGCATGACAGAAAATGCGACCTACTATGAAAAACACGTATCATCACGGAAGTGTATTTTTTTGTAGAGGGTACTTCCGCTTATTACTACCGCTGCTACTTCCGCATGTGTTCGAGCGGTGTGCAAGTTTCTATTGCCCGTTATGTTCTCGCGGTAGTTGGACAGTAGTTACACGGTAGTACCACGTTACGCGGTACTTCCGCTCTGGTGCCGCTCCACTATCGCTGGTCCCTCTGTATATATCCAGCGACAATTAGTGGTATAGTACCACTCACTGTAGCCTGTAGCACCGCTCCGGCGGAACTACCATGCTTGTACTCTGCAATAATGGAAGTGCTAGTTACCGACTAGAGGGGGGTGAATAGGCGATTTTTATGAGAGTCTTCAAAAAACGGGGACTTTGAAGACAAACAGTAGAAATAAACCTATTGATATGCAGCGGAAGGTAGACTACACTAGACAAGCCATAGTCAAGTAAGCAATGAAATGAAAGCACGAAGACTATCAGCAGCTAAGTAGTATGGATCAAGATGGAAGATAGTATGAAGCCAATCAACAGTAGTCTTCAAATAGTGAAGACAATCAGATCATGCAAGCAGGCAATGACTTCACGAAGACAAACTGTAAGTAAAGAGAGGTGAGGGATAGAACCAGTTGCTTGGAGAGGACAAGGATTTGTTGGACCAGTTCCAGATTGTCGTGACAACTGACGTCCGTTAGGGAGGCTGAGATTTAACTCGTAAGACCGTGTCTTCACCTTATTCCCCTTGAGCTAAGAACACTTAGTCCTTGCCCAATCACTCTGGTAAGTCTTCAAGGTAGACTTCCAAACCTTCACTGGCAATCCACAATGACTCTTGGATGCTCAGAACATGATGCCTAACCGGCTGGAGGATTCACAGTCCTCAAGTGTAACATGTCTTCACATCACGCGGACAAAAAGACTTCAGTGATGCCTAACACTCTTTGGCTCTGGATGTTTTGCGCTTTGTCCTCGCAAGGATCTCTCTCTCAAATGCTTCGGAGGTGGGTTGCTCTCAAACGACAAAAGCCGTGCACTAACTCTGAGTAGCCACCAATTTATGGTGTAGGGGGTGGGCTATTTATAGCCAGGAGGCAACCCGACCTGATTTGTCCGAAATGACCCTGGGTCACTAAGGAACTGACACGTGTCCAATGGTCAGATTTCAAACACACACGGCAGCTTGACTTGGGCTACAAGCAAAGCTGACCCATCTAGCTCTGGACAAGATTTGCTCTCATTGTCTTCGCTCGAAGACATAGGATTTGGTTGAGCATCACATGAGTCACTCTGACTTTGTTCACTTGGACCCCACTTAACAGTACGGTGGTTCCTATGACTCAACAAGGAAGAAAAAGGAAACTACGAAACAACTATGTCTTCGCACTCCACGTGAATGTCTTCTTATGTCATAATCTTTAGTGTGAATATCTTCACAGACCACCATTGTCTTCAATGTCTTCATACATTTTTAGGGGTCATCTCTGGTAGGTAAACCGAATCAATAAGGGACTACTACCTGTGTTATCCTGCAATTCTTACAAACACATTAGTCCCTCAACCAAGTTTGTCGTCAATACTCCAAAACCAACTAAGGGTGGCACTAGATGCACTTACAATCTCCCCCTTTTTGGTGATTGATGACAAACTGGTTGAAGTTTTCAACGGGGATAAAAGTATGTGAAAGTTTAAGGGTTAAGGCATTGTCTTCATAAGTAGCAAAAAGGCTCCCCCTGAAGATGTGCATATAATTAGTTTGCTTTGAATGCAAATGCACATGGCAGGTTTTACTTTGTGGAGATCCTCTTCAACTGATGAAGACAATTCATCATGCATATAAAGATAAAACGAAGGTAATGACATGCATAATGAGAAATGGACGTCTGCGGAATGGCTTCATGCGGAATTTATCATCGCATCACAAGGTAGCAAAAAAAGTAGTAGACGACCAACGAGTTTAAGCGTTACAACTCAAAGAACCAAATGTATCAAAAAGACGGGAGTTGTAAATACTTGGCAAAATAATGCAACCATCCATAAGGACCCGCTTGAAGACTATCAACTCATATGCTTCTCCCCCTTTTGTCAGTAATGACCAAAAAGGTTTGAAGACATAGAGTATCTACTCGTTCCCATCAGGAGTAGATGAAGGAGCAGGGTCGACGTTGGAGGTAGATGGTGCAGATGGGCCTGACGCAGTGTCGAGATGCAGTGCAACAATGGTCGGTGAAGTGGCGTCGTCTTCTTCATCAACGACTCTCGCAACAACTGTTGTAGCCGAAGATGAACACTCAGAATCTTCAATTGATGGAGTGCGGCGCCAGCTTGCATTTTGTGGAGGCCTGGAAGCAAACTTGAAGTCCTCAGTGAAGCTATCTTCGCGAAGATCGTCTTCAGGACAGAGCAGTGTGAGACTCTTCCAGGACCACCGACAGGCTTCATGAGCAACAAACGAGTTCTTGGTGGCCAGGTTGCGAATGCGATTGACATCCACCAAGATACTCTGCATCTGACACTTAAGCCATTCATGATGCTTATCCTGCTTCTGATGCAAGACTAGAAGAAGCTCTCGGTCATTGAGAACACGAGAACGCTTTCGAGGCCTTTGGGAAATTGTACTGGCTGTGGCTTCGGTGTTGGCACGATGTGGCACTCTCATATTTCCTGCCGGGGGATAAGCTGGAGTCGCAACATTCGGAACAAGGATTCCCTCCATTGGTTGCATGAAGCTTTGGCGATCAACATTGTGAAGATATAGAGGCTTCTTAGCAGGCTCGGAGTAGATGGCTTCAATTGACAGATCAACCTCGGGCAGGAAGACAATGTGGTTGCGCATTGAGGGCTGATAGTCAACAGTGGAATGGAGCTTGATCAGGCGCATCACCCATGGAGCATAGAACTTCAGGCCAAACAGATCAATCCTAGATGCAGCAAGTTGTCTGATGAAGAAATCCTGGGTGTTGAATCTGATGCCATTGGTGATATAGAAGACCAAAGTCTTCATGGCTCCTTCTAGTTTGGCTTCATAAGAATGTCCCTTGATTGGCCATAGAGTACGCCTCAAAATATGATAGACTGTGCGGGGCAAGTACTCGAGGTCCTTTATGAAGAACTCTTTGGGGGTATTCAGCATCTTGGGGCAATGGCTTCATCATACTGAGCATCTGACTCATATTGGGCCCAGGCCTCTGAAAAATACTCTCAGTTCATTTCTGTGAAGCTGACAACTAGGCTTGTACAACTCACCTGGAGTGGGCAAGTAAGTAAGCTCGATGATGTCTTGAGCTTTGGCTTCATGATGCACATCTCCTGACATCCACTCAAGGATCCATTACTTCGGATCCCCGTTGTAGCCACGAATATGAAGTGTAGCATATAACTGCAACAAAAGCTCTTCATTCCAGTGCTCTTTGTCTGTTACAAATGGCAGAAGACCAACATCTCTGAAGCAGTCAAGAGATTCTTCAAGATAGGGCAGCCCAGCAATACCTTCATAGTCAAGACGCATGTGTGGAAAGATTCGCTCTTGATTGTATAGAATGTAGGAGTAATAGCTGCGTTGCTGATGGCTCCAGAATCGATCAGAAGAGATCTTTGGCTTCGAGTAGTGATTCTTGGCATTGTCAAAGAAGGTGTTGTGAGCTCTGAAGCGGTGCACGCTGAATGGTGTTGGGGAACGTAGTAATTTCAAAAATTTCCTACGCACACGCATGATCATGGTGATGCATAGCAACGAGAGGGGAGAGTGTGTCCACGCACTCAGAGACCGAAAGCGAAGCGTTAGAACAATGCGGTTGATGTAGTCAGACGCCTTCACGATCCGACCGATCCAAGTACCGAACGCACGGCACCTCCGAAGTTCAGACACGCTCAGCTCGATGACGCCCCACGAACTCCGATCCAGCAGAGCTTCACGGAGAGTTCCACAAGACGACGGCGTGATGACGGTGATGATGTTGCTACCGACGCAGGGCTTTGCCTAAGCACCGCTACGATATGACCGAGGTGGATTATGGTGGAGGGGGCACCGCACACGGCTAAGAGATCAATGATCAATTCTTGTGTCTCCAAGGGGTGCCCCCCTCCCCGTATATAAAGGAGTGGAGGAGGGGGAGGGCCGGCCCTCTCTATGGCGCGCCCTAGGGGAGTCCTACTCCCACCTGGAGTAGGATCCCCCCTTTCCTAGTAGAACTAGGAGCCCTTCCAAGTAGTAGGAGTAGGAGAGAAGGAAAGGGAAAAGAGAAGAGAAGGAAGGAGGGGGCGCCACCCCTCCCCCTAGTCCAATTCGGACTAAGCCTTGGGGGGGGGAGGGGCGCAGCCTACCCTCTCTCTTTCCCCTAAAGCCCAATAAGGCCCATATACTCCTCGGCGAATTCCCGTAACTCTCCGGTACTCCGAAAAAATACCCGAATCACTCGAAACCTTTTCGAACTCCGAATATAGTCGTCCAATATATCGATCTTTACGTCTCGACCATTTTGAGACTCCTCGTCATGTCCTCGATCTCATCTGGGACTCCGAACTACCTTCGTTACATCAAAACACATAAACTCATAATACCGATCGTCACCAAACGTTATGCGTGCTGACCCTACGAGTTCGAGAACTATGTAGACATGACCGAGACACGTTTCCGGTCAATAACCAATAGCAGAACCTGGATGCTCATATTGGCTCCCACATATTCTACGAAGATCTTTATCGGTAAAACCGCATAACAACATACGCTGTTCCCTTTGTCATCGGTATGTTACTTGCCCGAGATTCGATCGTCGGTATCTCAATACCTAGTTCAATCTCGTTAGCGGCAAGTCTCTTTAATCATTCCGTAATGCATCATCCTGCAACTAACTCATTAGTCACATTGCTTGCAATGCTTATAGCGATGTGCATTACCGAGAGGGCCCAGAGATACCTCTCCGACAATCGGAGTGACAAATCCTAGTCTCGAACTATGCCAACTCAACAAGTACCATCGGAGACACCTGTAGAGCACCTTTATAATCACCCAGTTACGTTGTGACATTTGGTAGCACACAAAGTGTTCCTCCGGTATTCGGGAGTTGCATAATCTCATAGTCATAGGAAGATGTATAAGTCATGAAGAAAGCAATAGCAACATACTAAACGATCAAATGCTAAGCTTACGGAATGGGTCAAGTCAATCACATCATTCTCTAATGATGTGATCCCGTTAATCAAATGACAACTCATGTCTATGGCTTGGAAACTTGACCATCTTTGATTCAACGAGCTAGTCAAGTAGAGGCATACTAGTGACATTCTATTTTGTCTATGTATTCACACATGTATCAAGTTTCCATTTAATACAATTCTAGCATGAATAATAAACATTTATCATGAAATAAGGAAATAAATAATAACTTTATTATTGCCTCTAGGGCATATTTCCTTCAGTCTCCCACTTGCACTAGAGTCAATAATCTAGGTCACATCGCCATGTGATTTAACATCAATAGTTCACATCTTTATGTGGTTAACACCCATAGTTTACATCGCTATGTGAACAACACCCAAAGGGTTTACTAGAGTCAGTAATCTAGTTCACATCGCTATGTGATTAACACCCAAAGAGTACTAAGGTGTGATCATGTTTTGCTTGTGAGATAATTTTAGTCAACGGGTCTATCACATTTAGATCCGTAAGTATTTTGCAAATTTCTATGTCTACAATGCTCTGCACGGAGCTACTCTAGCTAATAGCTCCCACTTTCAATATATATCTAGATCGAGACTTAGAGTCATCCAGATCGGTGTCAAAGCTTGCATCGATGTAACTCTTTACGATGAACTCTTTTATCACGTCCATAACCGAGAAATATTTCCTTAGTCCTCTAAGGATAATTTTGACCGCTGTCCAGTGATCTACTCCTAGATCACTATTGTACTCCCTTGCCAAAAACATGCTAAGGTATAAAATAGGTTTGGTACACAGCATAGCATACTTTATAGAACCTATGACTGAGGCATAGGGAATGACCTTTCATTCTCTTTCTATTTTCTATCGTGGTCGGGTTGTGAGTCTTTACTCAACTTTACACTTTGCAACACAGGCAAGAACTCCTTCTTTGACTGTTCCATTTTGAACTACTTCAAAATCTTGTCAAGGAGTGTACTCATTTGAAAAAACTTATCAAGTGTCTTGATCTATCTCCATAGATCTTGATGCTCAATGTGTAAGCAGCTTCATCGAGGTCAACACTCCTTTATGCTTTCCAGAAAATTCTACATTATTTCCGATCAACAATATGTCATTCACATATACTTATCGTAAATGTTGTAGTGCTCCCACTCACTTTCTTGTAAATACAGGCTTCACCGCAAGTCTCAGAGAAACCATATGCTTTGATCACTTTATCAAAGCATATATTCCAATTCGAGATGCTTGCACCAGTCCATAGATGGATCGCTGGAGCTTGCTCACTTTGTTAGCACCTTTAGGATCGACAAAACCTTCTGGTTGCATCATATACAACTCTTCTTTAAGAAATCCATTAAGGAATGTATTTTTGACATCCATTTGCCAGATTTCATAAAATGTGGCAATTTGCTAACATGATTCAGAAAGACTTTAAGCATCGCTACGAGTGAGAAAATCTCATCGTAGTCAACACCTTGAACTTGTCAAAAACCTTTTTCGACAATTCGAGCTTTGTAGATAGTAACACTATTATCATCGTCCGTCTTCCTCTTGAAGATCCATTTATTCTCGATGGCTTGCCGATCATCATGCAAGTCAACCAAAGTCCACACTTTGTTCTCATACATGGATCCCATCTCAGATTTCATGGCCTCAAGCCATTTCGCGGAATCTGGGCTCATCATCACTTCCTCATAGTTCGTAGGTTCGTCATGGTCAAGTAACATGACCTCCAGAACAGGATTACCGTACCACTTTGGTGCAGATCTCACTCTGGTTTACCTACGAGGTTCGGTAGTAACTTGATCTGAAGTTACATGATCATCATCATTATCTTCCTCACTAATTGGTGTAGGAGTCAAAGGAACAGATTTCTGTGATGAACCACTTTCCAGTAAGGGAGCAGGTACAATTACCTCCTCAAGTTCTACTTTCCTCCCACTCACTTCTTTCGAGAGAAACTCCTTCTCTAGAAAGGATCCATTTTAGCAATGAATAACTTGCCTTTGGATCTGTGATAGAAGGTGTACCCAACTGTCTCCTTTGGGTATCCTATGAAGAGACATTTCTCCGATTTGGGTTTGAGCTTATCAGGATGAAACTTTTTCTTATAAGCATCGCAACCCCAAATTTTAAGAAACGACAACTTTGGTTTCTTGCCAAACCACAGTGTGTCGTCTCAACGGATTTAGATGGTGCCCTTTTTAACGTGAATTCAACTGTCTCTAATGCATAACCCCAAAACGATAGTGGTAAATCGATAAGAAACATCATAGATTGCATTATATCCGATAAAGTACGGTTATGACGTTCGGACACACCATTATGATGTGGTGTTCTAGATGGCGCGAATTTGTGAAACTATTCCACATTGTTTTAATTGAAGACCAAAATCATAACTCAAATATTCGTCTCCGCGATCAGATCGTAGAAACTTTATTTTCTTGTCACGGAGATTTTCCACTTCACTCTGAAATTCTATGAACTTTTCAAATGTTTCAGAGTTATGTTTCATCAAGTAGATATACCCATATCTGCTCAAATCATCTGTGAAGGTCAGAAAATAACGATTCCTGCCGCGAGCTTCAACACTCATCGGACCGCATACGTCAGTATGTATTATTTCCAATAAGTCAGTTGCTCGCTCCGTTGTTCCGGAGAACGGAGTCTTAATCATCTTGCCCATGAGGCATGGTTCGCAAGAATCAAGTGATTCATAATCAAGTGATTCCAAAAGCCAATCAGCATGGAGTTTCTTCATGCGCTTTACACCAATATGACCTAAACGGCAGTGCCACAAATAAGTTGCACTATCATTATTAACTTTGCATCTTTTGGCTTCAATATTATGAATATGTGTATCACTACAATCGAGATCCAACAAACCATTTTCATTGGGTGTATGACCATAGAAGGTTTTCTTCATGTAAACAGAACAACAATTATTCTCTAATTTAAATGAATAACCGTATTGCAATAAATATGATCAAATCATATTCATGCTCAACACACACACCAAATAACATTTATTTAGGTTCAACACTAATCCCGAAAGTATAGGGAGTGTGCGATGATGATCATATCAATCTTGGAACTACTTCCAACACACATCGTCACTTCACCCTTAACTAGTTTCTATTCATTCTGCAACTCCTGTTTTGAGTTACTACTCTTAGCAACTGAACTAGTATCAAATACCGCGGGGTTGCTATAAACACTAGTAAAGTACACATCAATAACATGTATATCAAATATACCTTTGTTCATTTAGCCATCCTTCTTATCCGCCAAATACTTGGGGCGTTCGCTCCAAAGGACTAGTCCCTTTGCAAGAGAAGCACTTAGTCTCGTGCTTAGGTCTAGACTTGGGCTTCTTCACTTGAGCAAGAACTCGCTTGTCGTTTCTTCTTGAAGTTCCCTTCTTCACTTTGCCCTTTTCTTGAAACTAGTGGTCTTGTCAACCATCAACACTTGATGTTTTTCTTGATTTCTACCTTCGACGATTTCAGCATCACGAAGAGCTTGGGAATCGTTTCCATTATCCCTTGCATATTATAGTTCATCACGAAGTTCTGGTAACTTGGTGATAGTGTTTAGAGAACTCTGTCAATCACTATCTTATCTGGAAGATTAACTCCCACTTGATTCAAGTGATTGTAGTACTCAACCATTCTGAGCACATGCTCACTAGCTGAGCAATTCTCCTCCATCTTTGTAGGCAAAGTACTGTCAGAGGTCTCATACCTCTCGACACGGGCATGAGTATGAAATGCCAATTTCAACTCTTGGGACATCTTATATGCTCGTGGCGTTCAAAACATTTTTGAAGTCCCGGTTCTAAGCTGGAAAGCATGGTGTACTAAACTATCAAGTAGTCATCATACCGAGCTTTTGTCAAAACGTTCATAACGTCAGCATCTGCTCCTGCAATAGGTCCGTATCCTAGCGGTGCATCAAGGACATAATATTTCTATGCAGCAATGAGGATAATCCTCAGATCATGGATTCAATCTGCATCGTTGCTACCGACATCTTTCAACTTATTTTTCTCTAGGAACATATCAAAAATAAAACAGGGGAGCTAAACGCGAGCTATTGATCTACAACATAGATATGTTAATACTATCAGGACTAAGTTCATGATAAATTAAAGTTCAATTTAATCATATTACTTAAGAACTCCCACTTTGATAGACATCCCTCTAATCATCTAAGTGATCACGTGATCCATATCAACTAAACCATGTCCGATCATCACGTGAGATGGAGTAGTTTTCAATGGTCAACATCATTATGTTGATCATATCTACTATATGATTCACGCTCGACCTTTCGGTCTCAGTGTTCCGAGGCCATATCTGCATATGCTAGGCTCGTCAAGTTTAACCCGAGTATTCTGCGTGTGTAAAACTGTCTTACACCCGTTGTAGACGAACGTTGAGATTATCACACCCAATCATCACGTGGTGTCTCGGCACGATGAACTTTGGCAACGGTGCATACTCAGGGAGAACACTTTTACCTTAAAATTTAGTGAGAGATCATCTTATAATGCTATCGTCAAACAAAGCAGAATAAGATGCATAAAGGATAAACATCACATGCAATCAATATAAGTGATATGATATGGCCATCATCATCTTGTGCCTTTGATCTCCATCTCCAAAGCACCGTCATGATCACCATCGTCACCGGTGCGACACCTTGATCTCCATTGTAGCATCGTTGTCGTCTCGCAAACTATTGCTTCTACGACTATCGCTACCGCTTAGTGATAAAGTAAAGCAATTATGTATGCATTGCATTGCATACAATAAAGCGACAACCATATGGCTCCTGCCAGTTGCCGATAACTCCGTTACAAAACACGATCATCTCATACAATAAATATAGAATCATGCTTTGACCATATCACATCACAACATGCCCTGCAAAAACAAGTTAGACGTCCTCTACTTTGTTGTTGCAAGTTTTACGTGGCTGCTACGGGATGAGCAAGAACCGTTCTTACCTACGCATCAAAACCACAACGATATTTCATCAAGTTAGTGATGTTTTAACCTTCACAAGGACCGAAGCGTAGCCACACTTGGTTCAACTAAAGTTGGAGAAACCGACACCGCCAACCAATTGTGTGCAAAGCACGCCGGTAGAACCAGCCTCGCGAAGCGCACGCGTAATGTCGGTCCGGCCGCTTCATCCAACAATACCGCCAACCAAAGTATGACATGCTGGTAAGCAAGATGACTTGTATCGCCCATAACTCACTTGTGTTCTACTCGTGCATATAACATCTACGCATAAACCTGGCTCGATACCACCGCTGGGGAACGAGTAATTTCAAAATTTCCCACGCACACGAGGATCATGGTGATGCATAGCAACGAGAGGGAGAGTGTGTCCACGCACTGTGAGACCGAAAGCGAAGCGTTAGAACAACGCGTTGATGTAGTCATACGCCTTCACGATCCGACCGATCCAAGTACCGAACGCACGACACCTCCGAAGTTCAGCACACGCTCAGCTCGATGACGCCCCACTAACTCCGATCCAGCAGAGCTTCACGGAGAATTCCACAAGACGACGGCGTGATGACGATGATGATGTTGCTACCGACGCAGGGCTTCGCCTAAGCACCGCTACGATATGACCGAGGTGGATTATGGTGGAGGGGGGCACCGCACACGGCTAAGAGATCAATGATCAATTCTTGTGTCTCCAAGGGGTGCCCCCCTCCCCGTATATAAAGGAGTGGAGGAGGGGGAGGGCCGTGCCTCTCTATGGCGCGCCCTAAAGGAGTCCTACTCCCACCGGGAGTAGGATTCCCCCTTTCCTAGTAGAACTAGGAGCCCTTCCAAGTAGTAGGAGTAGGAGAGAAGGAAAGGGAAAAGAGAAGAGAAGGAAGGAGGGGGCGCCGCCCCTCCCCCTAGTCCAATTCGGACTAAGCCTTGGGGGGGGGCATGCAGCCTCCCCTCTCTCTTTCCCCTAAAGCCCAATAAGGCCCATATACTCCCGATTTAATTCCCGTAACTCTCGAGTAATTCAAAAAATACTCAATCACTCGAACCTTCCGAACTCCAAATATAGTCGCACAATATGTCGATCTTTACGCCTCGACCATTTCGAGACTCCTCGCCATGTCCCCGATCTCATCCGGACTCAACTACCTTCGTACATCAACACACATAAACTCATAATACCGATCGCCACCGAACGGTAGCGCATGGACCCTACGGGTTCAAGAACTATGTAGACATGACCGAGACACGCTTCCGTCAATAACCAAGAGCGGAACCTGGATGCTCATATTGGCTCCTACATATTCTACGAAGATCTTCATCGGTAAAACCGCATAACAACATACGTTGTTCCTTTGTCATCGGTATGTTACTTGCCCGAGATTCGATCGCCGGTATCTCAATACCTAGTTCAATCTCGTTACCGCAAGTCTCTTTACTCGTTCAGAATGCATCATCCCGCAACTAACTCATTAGTCACATTGCTTGCAAGGCATATAGTGATGTGCATTACCGAGAGGGCCCAGAGATACCTCTCCGACAATCGGAGTGACAAATCCTAGTCTCGAACTATGCCAACTCAACAAGTACCATCGGAGACACCTGTAGAGCACCTTTATAATCACCCAGTTACATTGTGACGTTTGGTAGCACACAAAGTGTTCCTCCGGTATTCAGGAGTTGCATAATCTCGTAGTCATAGGAACATGTATAAGTCATGAAGAAAGCAATAGCAACATACTAAAAGATCAAATGCTAAGCTAACAAAATGGGTCAAGTCAATCACATCATTCTCTATGATGTGATCCCGTTAATCAAATGACAACGCATGTCTATGGCTAGGAAACTTAACCATCTTTTATTCAACGAGGTAGTCAAGTAGAGGCATACTAGTGACACTTTGTTTTGTCTATGTATTCACACATGTATCAAGTTTCCGTTTAATAAAATTCTAGCATGAATAATAAACATTTATCATGAAATAAGGAAATAAATAATAACTTTATTATTGCCTCTAGGGCATATTTCCTTCAAATGGTCCTGGTGTAGTCGCAGCACCTGTAAGCCTTGGCAGCCATTGCTTGGGCTTCTGAACTTGTGGCCTTTGCTCCACGTGATAGTCATATTGTAGTTTAGGAGCTGTGGGAGGAACCATAATGGGCCATCTCACCGTGACAAGCTGGCCATGATCATAGGCCTGTTCAATTGTGTGAGGCCTTGGAGGTGGAACGGTGGCTTTAGCATGTACATTAGCTGCAGGCACCACATGAGCTTAAGGCTCCACATTGTCTTCATCCATGACTACGTCATTGGCTTCAGTAGCATTGTTTGTGGCAGCCTCAGTGTTTTCAACCTCCGTTCGTTGTAGAAAAAGAGGGTCTGGCACAATCACATTCTCCTCGAGAATGACTTGATTAGTAGCAGGGAATGTGGCAACTCTTTCTTCTTCTCTTTCTGCTTGATTTTCATCGGCCGATGTAATGGAATGTCTTCAAAGAGCTATTGCTTTGCACTCGAGACATTCGCAGTAGGGGTGGCTTTAGGAAACACTTGACGTGCTATCGAGCTTTGGTGCACATCCCCTTCTGAAATGCTCGACATGGTGACCAGGGGCCTTTGTGAAGCCTGCGAAATGCGGGCGATGCCTTAGGTGAGGGAGTGGTCTTCACCATGTAGTTGTCGTCATCAAGCACCGGAGTGGTGACTTGAGGGGGTGGAGTTCTGGGTGTCTCATCATGGACTAGGGTGTCTGGCCGTGGGCACTGGGCCCATGAGTCATCTTGAGCAATTGGCGTCAAAGGATGACCAATGCTGATTAGTTCACTGCTCGTTGGAGCAGGCGATGATACCGACTGGGGCTCGAGCTAAGGAAGGACTTCATCATAATTAACATTGTCATCATGACCAATGTCTTCAGCTGTGATGGGGTCAACAGCTGGAACTTCTTCATCTTCAGGAGCCTCTGTGGAAGCAGGCTCATGAATCACAAGACGACGCTCTTGGTTGTTGGAGGCTGGAAGAGCAACAGAAATGGGTTCAACAATCAAGGGCTCAGAGGCCGCAGCACACTCTTTCTTTGAAGACTTTGTCTTCAACTTATTATTTGATGGGGCATCATCAGAAGAATCCTTGTGCTTGCGTTTCCTGGCTTCGGCTTTAGCTGCCCTTGTTTTCTTCAGCTCTGAAGCTGTTGTGGGGACCTTTGGCTTTGAGCCAGTCATGCTGGCAGGGAAGACAATGCGAGGTTCTTCCTGCCTTGGTGTTGCAGTTTGGGCTACAACAGACTTCTTATTTTGCTTGGCAGCCATCCTGGGGTCGATGCAAGGACGCCCAAGAGCTTTGCACTTTTCAGCTTCATTGTGGGCTTGAACACATTTCTCTGTGAAGTACTTCATGCGCTCTCGTGAGCCTTTAGCTTCATCACGCTTCTTGTGGAACTTTTCTTTGAGGTCATGCAGCATCTTCTTGAAGATTTGAACATCTGCCATGCTGAGCTTGGCCATGTTCTTCTTGAAATGAACCTTCTCATAGTCAATCTTGTTCTTCACACTACAAAAAAATACACTTCCGTGATGATACGTGTTTGTCACAGTAGGTCACGTTTTCTGTCATGCATGTACATCCATGACAAATTTATGACAGAATCAAGATAGTCATACATGTGTCAGTCAGAGAAGTGTTCCATGACATTACCAAAATTATCATCACGAAGTGTCCACTTCCATGACGATAAATCGCGTCATAGAAGTGCTTTCGCCAAGGGTGACCAACAAGTGGCATCCACCATAACGAACACCGTTAAGCTTATCGGGTCCAGCTTTTGGATCCGATAACTGCTAATGTACCCGACCAATGGGGATTTTCCACGGTAAAATCATCATTGGTCGGAGGAAACACGGTCGGCTCACCGCTGGGACAGATGTCATCCACTCATTGGACCCAAAGCGCCTATGATACATCGACATGTGGCATGGCCCAACAGAGGCCCATTCCTGTGAAAAGGCCGGCCCGTTTGACTTGGTCAAAAGGTGGCGGGCCGCCCATGGCAAGCCTCGTTAACTACTGCTCAGATATAGCCCATTTACACTCGCTAACCCAGTAGGTCTGCTTACGGCCTATCCGAATTAGGCCCAGTAGCGTCATTTGGGCCGTCCAATATAATTCTAGCCCGTTTTAACTTCCGGCCCATGTATGGCCCATGACGTCTTTTGTTCCATATGAGGCCCTTAGTAACCCTCGGCCCATTAACGGCCCGTGGTAAAACTGGCCCATAATGAATAGTGTATCACTTTGTACCCATTAACGACCCATAATTCTGTTGTGCCGTTTCCAGCCCATATTATCTTTTGGCCTTCTCAGGGCCCATTTATTCTTGGGCTCATTTCAAAGATTCGCTTACTTTCGCCCATTATCGCTATTTTTCGCTAGGGCCAAATACAGCCCGTGGTTACAATCGGCCCGCTTTTGGCCCGCTAATACATTGGGACGCTTCATAGCGCCATCAACACGGCTTATTAACGATGGTCTGCTATGGTCGGCCCATGAATGCACGATTTCAACTCTAGCCCATTTACGGCCATAATGTGGTCTGTTATTGGCCCATGTTTGGCCAACCGATCATACGGCCCATAGAAGGCCCATTGATGATACGACCCGTAGAAGGCCCATTGTGTCTACGCCCCGTAGAAGGCCCATTTTTTCTACGGCCCTTAGAAGGCCCATTGTTTCTACGGCCCGTAGGAGGCCCATGTTAACTACAGTAAATATGTTGCCCATTGTTAATGTGACCTAGTTTTTAAAAAATAGGTTATTCCGGCCACTAGCAAACCGCAGAAAAAGAACTGCACTGACTACAAGAAAACAAATAAAAAAGACAACGGAAATAAATAAGCAAGCAACTTACACTAGGCTATCACGACTATTACACATATTACATCCACTTGGCATCAAAGTTCGCCACAAATGCAAATATAGGGAACAAAGCAGCATATAAATGTCGCAGCAAAACAAGTCCGTAATCGAAACCACTTCAAGAGCTCAAGAAACAATATCCCGGTACCCATAATGTCGGGTAAGATGCTTAGCAAGCTTATTAACTTTCTCTTGTTTGGCGCTTAAATCCTCCAAAGACTTGTCGTTGCACCGTAAAGTATGCATCTGAATTTCGCAGGACTTCTCACCCTTCGCTTCCTATCGCATAACATCCGATCGATGTCTTTCAACTTGAAGTTGAGACTCAAGAACCGAACCGATTCAGCAGCGAGTTTGAAGAGCTGGTGCGAGTAGTAGCCAAGAATCTCAACACAACATCAAGACAGACTTTGGGGTTGTCTCGGTGTCTTCAATATTGTGACGCCCGAGTAATCAAGCTACAAGAACCTCCGTAATGATGCTATGTCACCACGACACGTTGTTAATCTCAGATTAGTTCAAACCGCTTTCAAATTCAAATTCAAAATCTAGTCAAACGGTAAAAGTTCGAGAAAGTCAAATCTAAAATGTTCAAAGTGTAGCAAATAAATCATAGATGATTATGGTGGTGGATCCAAATTAACATACAATGTCTAAGTGCATTAGATAATAGGAACAGCCAATAAACAATAATTTAAACGCCTATTAAATAATTAAATTATTAAAACTACTTTTTATAACTACAAGAATAATTTTACAAGGGTATAAATACTATTAGTAATTTAGTGCTAACTATATGTTTTACAAAACTAAAACAATTAGGTAATAAAATTAAAACAGAAAAAAACAAAACAAAACAAAAGAAGCACCCCCCTCTGGGCCACTGGGCCAACTGCCCAGCCTAGCCACCGGCCACTTCGCCTCGGCCCACGAGGCCACCTCCCGAACCCTAACCTCACCCGATCCCCACTCGCACCTCCTCCCCCACTCTCCTCTCCTCCGATCCAATCGGATCAGGCGCACCACACCGCCGCCTCGCCACCACCTCGACCCCGCCGCCTCTCCCTTCCACGCTGTGCTGCCCGACCAAGCCGCTGTCGTCCCGACCCTTCGCTGGCTGTCGCCGGATCGCCGGCGCCACCTTGCCCCGACTTCGCCGCCGCCGCCCTCATCATCGCAACGCCCTCGACCTCCTCTCAACCGCGGCTCCACCGAGCCTCGCGGTGTTCCCTACAACGGGTGAGCCGCCTCCATTCCTCTCTCTTCCCTTACAGATCGAACGCGCGCCGCCGCCCCGATTCAACGCGACCATCGCGCGCCCTCGCCGGCCCGCCGTGTTCGGTTGAGCCCTCGCACGCGCCGGCCAAGACGTGTCCGCTGCCCAGCGCACGGCCGTGTTCGGCCAAGGTTTTGTCCGGACGCTGCCCACGCCACACCCACCGACGCCCACGGCCGCCTCGCTTCTCCTCCGTGTTGCTGCCACGGTGACCGGCCGACCGCAATGCTGCTGCCCTCGCCACACCTTTGCTGCTCCCGACCGAGTACCCCGGCCGCTCCACTGCAGGCGCGCGCCGCCGCCCCATCGCCTCCGCCCCTGCGGCCTCGACCATGGCCTCGCGGAGCCCGGTCCGCCACTGCTGCCGCCTTCCCTGTGGCGCTGTCAGGCATGTGGAGGGAGGTGGCTCGAGCCACTTACAGTGGGGCCTCCCAGTAAATCGTAAAAAAAGGAAAAGAGTAGAGGAAAACGAAAATGGAAAATAAAAGGAAATAGTAAAGTGAATTAATTAATTAGTAATATAATTAGTTTAATTAATTAACCTTGCTTAATTTGTCCTAATTAACTAGCTTAGGTGTTTAAGCCTATTTTAACTAAATTGTGACAATTACATGTGGGTCTCACACGCCTCTATTCACACCTTTGACTACCAACCGCTGACTTGGTCAACAGGTCCCCGCCCCACAGTGTCATAGGTCGTGGCTGGCTTCTGCTGTACACATAGCTTTTTACTACTTAAATTGAATTAAAATAATTCGAAAATGAATTAAAACTTTAGAAATTAATATAAAATAATCCGTAACTCGGATGAAAATACTTTGAACATGAAAGTTGCTCGTAACGATGAGATTAATCCGATACGTAGCCTGCTCGTCCGCCACACATCCCTAACCTATCGAACTCGCAACTTTCCTCCCTCCTTCCGCTCAAAACGCTAAACACCGGGATACTTTCCGGTTGTTTCTTAACCGTACCACCTCATCCCTACGTTAGGTCACCCCTAACACAACGATTGCCGTGATCTTGCTTTGTGTTACATTTGATTGCTCTGTTATTTATTGTGTTCCTCCGCTACTTCTTTCCTAGAGACTCGAGACCGATGTCGATGCCCTCGTGGTCGACTACGCCACCGACGACCTCCTTGTCTCGAGCAACCGTGCAAGCCCCCTTGATCACCAGATATCGCCTACTCTTCTCTATACCGCTTGCATTAGAGTAGTGTAGCATGTTACCGCTTTCGATTAATCCTATATCGCTGATAGCTCGTCTTGCTACTATCGCCGTTATTTTTACCGCTATCCTATCGCTTAGTATAGGATGCTAGTGTTCCATCAATGGCCCTACACTCTTGTCCGTCTCGCCATGCTATATTATCGGGCTGTGATCACTTGGGAGGTGATCACGGGCATATACTATATACTTTACACTATTACATTACCGTGATATCTGTTCGAGATGGGGGCCGAAAGGATGTGGCTCCATCCCGGTAGAGGTGGGCCGGGTTCCCGACGGCCCCGATCGTTACTTTTGTGGCGGAGCGATTGTGGCAGGTTGAGACCACCTAGGAGAGAGGTGGGCCTGGCCCCGGTCGGCGTCGCGGATACTTAACACGCTTAACGAGATCCGGTATTTGATCCGAGTCCGCCATTTGGTCTATACGCACTAACCATCTACGTGGGAGTAGTTATGGGTATCCCGCATCGTGGTATCACCGGCACTTCGTGACGTCGCCGATCGGGTGGCGCTACCGGATTGGAACGAAGCCTGCTTCTTGTATTAAGGGGCTAGTTCCGCTTTCGCCACAGACGCAACGTGTGTGTGCTATGGGCGATGGGCCTGCACTGCGGCGCTTAGGTTTAGACCGGCGGCTGGCCTCTCTCACAGCCTAGGTGGGCTGCGACGTGTTGATCTTCCGCGCGGGCATGACCCAGAAAGTGTGTCCGCCAAATGGGATCAAGCGTGTTGGGTTATGTGGTGCACCCCCGCAGGAAGTTTAATCTATTCGAATAGCCGTGATCTTGAATGTGACGACTTGGAGTTGTACCTTGACCTTATGACAACTAGAACCGGATACTTAATAAAACACACCTTCCAAGTGCTGATACAACCCGTGGTCGCTCTCTCAAGGATACGAGGAGGATCGCCGGTAGGATTATGCTATGCGATGCTACTTGGAGGACTTCACCACTCTCTTCTACATGACCGCAGTTTGAGGCTGCTGAGCGTAGTCTTCGACTGTGATTAGCTATCCCTCTTATTCTCGCATTTCGTAGTTCGGTCCATCGATATGACCCTTTACACATATATCCGTGCATATGTAGTGTAGCTCCTTGCTTAAGTAGTACTTTGGATGAGTACTCACGGTTGCCTTGTTCCCCTTTTCCCCTATCTCTACTCGATTGCTGCGACTGCACGATGGAGCCTGGAGCGACGCCACCGCCGATGACGACTACTACCCCGGAGGTGCCTACTACTACGCAGCCTGCCGACGACGACCAGAGTAGTTAGGAGGATCCTGCAGGAGGCCCGCGCTTCTTTCGATCTCAGATCCGGCTTTGTGCTAGCCTTCTTAAGGCAACTTGTTTAACTTATGTCCGTATTTCAGATATTGTTGCTTCCACGACTCGCCTATGATCGAGCACTTGTATTCGAGCCCTCGACGCCTCGGCTTGTATTATGATGCTTGTATGACTTATTTTATTTTTAGAGTTGTGTTGTGATATCTTCCGTGAGTCCTCGATCTTGATCGCATAACGCTTATGCGTGTATGATTAGTGTACGATTGAATCGGGCGCCACAAATATAGTTTTTATCAGCTTTCTTGGAGAACAACGGGATGTCTCACTATCTTGAACCTGATCTGCATTACTTCCTTTACCATTGCATAACGGGTACTCTTCTCCAATATTTTATCCGGTTCTAAAGGAGAAACAAACAAACACATCACAGGTTTACAATGTAGTATATGAAACTCATTTTGGTAAACCAGTTCAGAGTAAGGTGGACAGGATAACAACATGAAACAAACATATATCTATGTAGTATGGTCACCGTATGGTCTATATCATTCTAGTTTATGTTGCCAAATCAAGATAGATACAGTTCAATCATATCTATTCAAGACAAAGCAGCATGCATGTAATATAAGTGTGGGAAACTACACGACAATAACAACACTTGTAATGTGCATGGCATGAGAACATAACTGTTTATTCAATTGAAACTGAAATCAACATAGAGCAAGTTACAACAGCAAACACGTTAAAGAAACAGGTTTAAAACATACCTGTTGCACCATTGGAGTTTCAATTTCATCCTTCAAATTTGAAAATAGTTGGTATGAGTAAATACAATGATGCAAGAGCAACGTAGTATGATCCATAGCTACGGAACCTGACCTGAGAACAATTCGTCTTCTGCTTTAAGCGTTGACTTGGGGTTCGGAGTGGTGGTCCTCGTGCTTTGGGAACTGCAGTTGCCTTACTAACTGATCGTGTTTGGGGTGCTCTGTGGTGGAGACGGTGCTGTGTCAACGGGAACTGGGTTACTATCTGCTGGGGTTGGGGTTAGAAGGGGTGTAGCTAGTTCTCCGTCCAACCGGGTAGGGGTACAATCTGCGTGAGTCTGGTTATGTGTGGTGGGGCTGGTTCTTGGGCAAGTACAACCGTGGTTCTATCTCCATCGATGTGTAGCACGATCTTTTCTCAAGACCGTGTTTTACTCCCACAGACATCGCCATCACCCTCCAATTGAAATGGCTGATAAACAAGAAAAGTAATTGAATGTACGACATTGTAAGATAGACAGTGCAATGGATAGTAGGGAAGAAAACAGGCATGAAATAATTCACATTTATGTTGTCTAACCAAATGAATAGCAGGACAAAATTTCAAATATATGATGGCTAATTAAACAGGATATCATGACACAATTTCACATGTATGTTGGCTAACTAAACAGGATAGAATGACATACTTCAAAATATGATGACTATGTAAACAGGATGACATGATATAACTATACGATGTGTCTATTAAAGTGGTTAGCATGCCATAAATCACAAACGTGCTGTCGATGGAAACATGATGGCATGATATAATTCATGGATAGAATGACATAATTCAAAATATGATGACTATGTAAACAGGATGAGATGATATAACTATATTATGTCTTCAGAAAATGGGTTGGCATGCCATAATTCAGTTACATGCTGTCTATGTAAACATCATGGCATGATATAATTCAAATATATGATTTATATACTAAGGAAGTGAGCAGAGGGCAATCGCATATATGATGTGTCAACTAAGGAGATGGCATTCAATATCGTATATGATGTAAAAACTAAGCATTGCAATACAACATATGCATGATATGAGTAATATAACCCTACCAAGTTTGAGCATACACCTCGGGGGTAATAGGACTGGTCATCCGCCTCGAATCCTCCTCTCAAGAGCTATCGTAATCAGCAACATATCTGCTTCAAAGAGTAGCATTGTCTACTCAAGACCTTGTTTTCACTCCGATTTATCCATCACCAATTCAAATGGCCGATGCACAGGAAGAGCAGTTGAATATACAAACATTGTCGACAAAAGCAATGAGAAATACAAAAAAGGACGACATGATATAATTCACATATATGACGCTTGGCTAAACAGCATGGCATTGCATAATTCACATATATAATGCCTTTTGCAACAAGATAGCATTGCATAATTCACATATATAATGTCTTGCAACAAGATGGCATTGCATAATTCATATATATATGGTAATTAGACACTAAATAGGTGGCATTCACACAAATCATGTCTAAACTAAGCAAATGACATAGCAACGCAAGATACCATACGCACGATATGAGCAACATAACCCTACCAAGTTAGAGCATGCACCTCGGGGAATAGGACTGGTCATCTCTCGAATCCTCCTCCGAGGATCTATTTGTAACCAAAGAAGACATGCGCTTCACGATAGCATTGTTCCGCTCAAGACCTTGTTTCCACTCCAGATTTTCCATGACCGTGTCGAATGGCTGATGCACAGGAAGATTAATTGAATGTACTAAAATTGTTGACAAATTTAACACGTAATAAAAAAATGATGTCATGATATAATTCACATATAAGATGACTGGCTAACCAGGGTGGCATTGCAAAATTCACATATATGATGCCTGGCTAAACAAGATGGCATTGCATGATTCACATATACGATAAAGAAACTAAACAGATGGCATTGACACAAAGCATGTCTAAACTTAGCAGATGCCAACTTTGATGTATAAAGTAAGCAATGCAAGGCACCATATGCATGATATTACCAACATCAGCATGCCAAGTTAGAGTGAAGACCTCATGCGGTAAATAGGAGTGGTGTTCTGCTTCTGAATCCCCCCTCAGAACAGTTATCTTCCTCTTGATTACGATCCGAAATGGGTGGAGGGGGGGCTGCCTTTGCGCCCACCATGGACCGACGTCTGCATGAAATTTTACTGTCACGCAAGGCTCGTCTCTTTTGATCTACATGTTCAGTTCCATTGTGTACAATAACTGACATGCATAGGAATAAAAGATAGTGAGATTATGTAAGGAGTGCATGCACAAATCCAGAGTGAAGGTAGCAAACTGTGGATAGACCCAAAACCAATGATAGCAGGCAGATAATAGCTTTAGTTAAAAAATACAGATAATGACTCCTTTAATGTTTGTTTGCACCCAACATGAAACTCATAGTAGACACCGAGATTAACCAGATAGTAGATGATAGTACCGATTGTTGCCCCAAAGATGTACCCCACAACCATTTAAAACTCAAGTTTCAGATAAGTTTGGACCTGAGTCGAGTCTAATAGGTGAACACGACGATAAAGTAGCATGTCATCATATTAAGCGATGCATAATGTAAGCAGACACGGAAGAGTGCGACTCTCTTGCGGACCTGCCTAGTCCTCAAGGTCATCTGCTTTCGATTGATGATCGTAATGCAGTTGTCGAGCTGCCGGTGCGCGGGAAGAAGATCCGAGGCGGCGAAAGACAGCCTGAGAGAGGATCCTCGCTGTGGTGAACCCTTCCGTTGTTGGAGCAGCTGAGCTGGGTGGAACACAAGACTGCAAGGAGCAGGACAAACCACACAAGGTTTTTTTGACACATATCTGAATAAAAGTAATTGTGTAAGGGCTTGTTTGAATTTGAGGATTCTAACAAATGTAGGGATAGGAAATAGACAGAATAGGATAGGAATGCATGTGCAAAACAGAGAATTTAAAACATAGGATTTCTCGCTAACTGTTGTTTGTCTACAAGAATTGGAAGATCATAGGATGCAAAGAAGCATGGCGAGATTAAGTCAAACCACAAGAAGTGTAAAACCTCTTTGGCGGCCATGTCGATCTCAGCAGTGATTGGGTTGGCTGGTGAGGATGCTCCGCTGACTTGGCTGTCTGAGGAGGGAAGAAGATCTTAGGCGCCTGGAGATGAAGCCCGAGGTACTTGCATCACTGTGATGGAGGGTTTCGTTGTTGGAGCAGCTCCGTGAGTTGTACGACGCGAGGCTCAAGCAAGACAAGAGAGACAACGTTAACTGAGGGAATTCTAATAGCATCTCGCAATAGATGACGAAATACATAACCACAAAGTGCTAGATGTATACATCAGCCGCTCATCTCTCGAACTAAACTGTCAAACTGAATTTAACTCGTTAAACTGAACTTAATCGTCGTGAACTGAATTTTTTTTGTCAAACTGAAGTTTTATTGTCAAATCGAACGCACTAGAGGTGAGGCTACACGCCGATCGACTTTTTTCATCTATGGTTAGTCGATTTTGCAGCCGCTGGATACGAGATCAAGGGCCTGCAGTTCATCTTCAACCTCCACCTGCCGGTGTCAAACCGCGGATCTCTGTAGGGGGTCCCAAACTGTGCGCCTAGGCGGATGGTAACAGGAGACAAGGGACACGGTGTTTTTACCCAGGTTCGCCTCTCGATGGAGGTAAAACCCTACTCCCGCTTGATTAATATTGATGATATGAGTAGTACAAGAGTAGATCTACCACGAGATCGAGAGGCTAAACCCTAGAAGCTAGCCTATGGTATGATTGTTGTTCGTCCTACGGACTAAAACCCTCCGGTTTATATAGACACCGGAGAGGGTTAGGGTTACATAGAGTCGGTTACAAATGGGAGGAGGTCTACATATCTGTATCGCCAAGCTTGCCTTCCACGCAAGGGAAAGTCCCATCCGGACACGGGACGAAGTCTTCAATCTTGTATCTTCATAGTCCAGGAGTCCGGCCAAAGGTCATAGTCCGGCCATCCGAACACCCCCTAATCCAGGACTCCCTTAGTAGCCCCTGAACCAGGCTTCAATGATGACGAGTCCGGCACGCACATTGTCTTCGGCATTGCAAGGCGGGTTCCTCCTCCGAATACTTCATAGAAGATTTTGAACACAAGGACAGTGTCTGGCTCTGCAAAATAATTTCCACATACCACCGTAGAGAGAATAGTATTTACACACATCCAAACTGCTGACGTATTTCGCAGCGTGACATCACACCACGGCTAAGCCTTTATTCAAATCGTTTTTTACTGTCCCACCTCAGCGCACTTAGCGAGGCGGTTTCCTTGGCACGTCTTGTCAAAGCAGAGATCGTGTCCCTTATTCCGGATTCTCATCAATACGGCGCGGTAACCCAACCGTGCCATTAATTTATAGCGCTTGGGAGATAAGCAAGTTTTACCAGGCTGGTGGGGGCACATAGTTTCGCCCGCCCATATAAGGGGATAAGGATCCACCTTTTCCATCTACGCCTTCTTTCTCCTTTGCTTATCCATTTTCGCGCACTCGAGCTCCAACGCCCAAGTCCGCACATCCTACCTCTACCTTCTCCAGCCATGTCCTGAGCGGGAGGCAAGTGGATGGTCTCCTCCGTCACGGAGGGGCACATTAAAAAGCTAAGGAAGGCCGGATACTTGTCCAATGACATCGCGCACCGGCTTCCCGACAAGGGGCAGCTCATCCCCACCCCCAGGCCCCATGAGAGGGTGGTGCTCCTCACCCACTTCCTCTGCGGACTAGGTTTTCCACTTCACCCATTTTTCCGGGTGCTCATGTTCTATTACGGCCTGGATTTCCACGATCTGGCCCCGAACTTCATCCTCAACATCTCGGCGTTCATCGTCGTGTGCGAGGCCTTCCTCCGCATCCAGCCCCACTTCGCTTATGGATGAAGACCTTCAATGTCAAGTCAAGGTAGTGGGCGGCCGCTAAGCGGAGTGCGGAGGCGCCATGGTGGGCAAGATGCCCAACGTTACATGGCTCGAGGGCTCCTTCGTGGAGACCATAAAGGTGGCAATCGGGTGGTTCTACATCACCGAGCAGCGTGACCCTAAATGGGCAGCGCCCCCAATCCGATCCGCTTCCCTACAAGGCTCACCTCCGGAAAGAGATGGGCCTCGTCGGGTAATTCAAGAGCCGACCGACTCCAAAGTCGGTCCAAAACTTGGTGAACAAGAAGCTCAAGCTCACAACGTAGTCCAGTCATGCTCATCCGCCGGATCCTCCTGTACAACAACGGGCTTTCAGCTTGTGGAGTTTGATCCGCACAACACCATCTCGAAAGGTGCTCTTCGCACTATGTACGAAGATGCCCGGAAGGTGCTGTTCATACGCCGAGGTTCCCGTGATCCGCCATCAAGATCGCGGATTCAGCGCAGATCAAGCCAACGCTGTAAGCTATTTTGCCCTTTACGAGACACTTGTTTTCATAGTTTGACTCTATGCGGATCTAAACTCCTTACTTTTGACAGATTGGCAGAGGACATCCGGCAGATTGGCTGTCCGCCCCTTGCCGAAGACCCAGCGGACGCCTCGCTTGACGAGAAGCGCTGGCTCCGCACCTTACGTGGTGCCGAGAAGAAGGCTAAGAAGAAGGCCACGGAATTCAAGGAGTTCCCGGCGCCAGGTGGTGTCAGACTCATCGTCCGATGATTCCGAGGCGGACTCCTCCCGTGAAGACGAGGAGGAGGAAAGAGGGGTCTCTCCCTCAGTGGGGGGAAAGAAGAAAAGGAAGGTCGCCCCAACTTGGGGGCCGGGGGGTCCAAGAAGGGAAGGACCCTCCCTCCGGACAACTCCACCAATGCCGACAACGGCGAGGAAGAGTGGCCACCCAGGGCCAAGCCCCTGGCGAAATCATAAGTATCTGGATACCGGAGTAACTCATGGCACCTTTTCATTGCACAGTACCTTCTGACGCCGAATATAATCATGCAGTCCGCCCAAGGCCGGGCTCGACGCTTCGTCGAGCGGTTCCCTGGGTTCGTCGGATGTGAACAACACTTCACTTCCGGCCGCCTCCTCTCCTCGTGCTACGGACGATGCCGAGGTGGCGTCCCAAAAGGGGTCTGGCCAGGAGGAGGTGGTCCTGGAGGTGCCGCAAGGCAACCTCCCGGATTCCAGGCGCAAAGGGGATAAAACCCCAAAGGGCTCCAAGTCCGGCCTTAGGCCAGACACCGCATCAGAACCTTCAACGGTTCCGGCATCCGGCAGGCGGCCCCCTACAAAGAGGGGCAAGCCTACGACGCAGGTGACCTCCGTCCAACCGGAGACACCGGATAATCTGCTGGAGGTGCTTAACGGCGCCTCCATCGACGAGGAGCACCGCACTATTATGAGTGTGGTGATCCGTAAGGTTCACCGCTAAGAGCGGGCTGACCAAGCTCGTGCCAGCCTTCTAACAAAGCTTTGAGGTATGTATTTAAGATATGTAAAAATATTACCACATAGACAGTAGCCCCTGATGCTCAGTTTGGTGTTTGGAAAGAAAAGTCGAACTAAGGATCTAAAAGATATACGCAGGAGTCTAACATAAGTATGTCAATATGGGAATGCAGGTTGTCTGTGCCGACCGCCACACCGATCATGGAGGTCAATGCATTGAAGCAGAGCCTCGAGCGGTCCGAGAACGAGCTCGGCCTTGCCAAGAAGCAGCTCGAGGACAAGGAAGGTAAGTAATACCTTAAGTAAGTATATAAAAAGATGTGGTTGCAAAAAATGACAGGATCAACGTGGGTATGCAGGGGCCACGAACGAGGTGGCGACCCTGAAGGAAGCGTTGTCCAAGGCTGAAGGAAATGCGGCCGTGGAGCGTACCCAGCGGGAAAAGCAGGAGGCGCGGGTGGCGAAGGTGCAGCAAGAGCTCCAGGCTCTCGTGGAAAAACATGAGAGTTTGGAGCTTGACTCAAGGACACGAAAGTCTGAGCTCGCCTTGGCGCTTGAGAGCGCCAAATCTGCCAAGGCCGAAGCCCAAAAAGCCCTCCAGGAAATTGAGGCGATGAAGAAGATAGCGGCGGGTAAGGCATTCTTTATGCAAAGCAAGCACGTGAAAGTGAATTACTTGTTACTTACCCGAGTCCGGAGCTCTCCAGGAGCATTCGTAGATCTTCCTCGGAGTGTGTCCGATGCTGCCGCATTCTACCGAACCGAAGAGGGGAGCTCGACGGAGAAAGGTGTTCGTCTCAGATGCTTAGGTCAGACACCGGTGCTTTTGAGCGACCAGTGAAGCAGCTGGTCGAGCTCCATAAGGTGGCCGAACAGGCCATGAAGGGTCTCTGCATCTGGCTGTGGGCTCGGGAAGCCATGCACGGGAGCTACTTGGCTGGTAAGGCGGCTGGTGGATGCCTCGCCCAAGGCTTGAAGTTATCAAGCGCCCAGATGCATCAAGGTGCCGAGGCCCTCGCCTGCTAAATTGCACTGGGGCAAGATGGACGCTGAGAAGCTTGTGACGGACAGACCACCGCCGGGCAAGGAGCATCGCAAGCCCGAGATGTATTACAAGGGCGTCCTGAAGGGTGCCCGCCGTATAGCGGATGAGTGCTCCAAAGATGTAATTTTTGAGTAAACTCGCATTTTGTGATCTTGTACGCTGAAAACTTGTTCATATGCGCTAAGCAACGCTTTTGAATTTAAAATATTACCTTATGTGCGGCCGTTTATTAAAATTTGAGAGATGGCGAGTCGTTGGCTTCTGCCCCCATGCCGCGAGTGATGGGGTGTTCGGGATAAACTTGAGCGCTCTTTTTTCCATTATTGGGTCCTTCGAGGGAGGCGCTCAACACAACGAACAAGGCAATCGGACTATAATGCTTGAACACTCTCACTTAGCCATAGAATTCTATAATTTTAAATTTCGGCGAAGCCCCTGGTATTCGGAAGACCGAGTTCGGGCGCTATCCACGCCTAGGCCGGACAAAGCCGACTCCTCTCTCTAAGAGGCATAAGTCTTTAGGGACTCGAAAACCTCTCGAACAGCGACCAACTCTCGCCCTATCATGACGGTCAGTTTTAGCTTTCTCCACTAAGGTGCTTAGCCCAGCTCAACCGGGCACAATCACGGTGGTTCTCCCAGTGCTACCTTAGCCGATAGAACGGAACGTAAGGTACCAAAACATGGGAGCCGGGCAAACCCAACTATTGACCCAAGATATGATTCGGAGCCGATGCATATAATGCTATAAGTTCGGGGTGCCGCACTCATGAGAGTGTTCGGACTTCTCACACCATATTCTGGGGTACGTAAGCCCCTGGTGTATTGGCCATACCAAAGTGTACTGTTGCATAATGTCATAACTGAACATATTTTTTTAAAAGGAATGCAACAATAGACAAAAGCTATGTTTTGTTTATTCTAAAAGTCCGCGGTAAAAGCAGAACGATACAAATAGTGCGATAAGCAACAGATGGGACTATTTAACATGACCCCCTCCAGGGGCGAGCTGCGAGATGATATGTGAAACAAGTATATTGCTTGTTATAGAGACCACCTGGACACTCGACGTAGCTTTCTGCCTCCCTGGCTATTGCATCGTGTGTTCGGCGATTGTACTGCCGGACAGACCTTCCGGAAAGTGGAGTCCTGAAAGTAAGAAAAAAAAGAATGACAAAATCGGGAGCCCCTGGTGCGGTTGAGCCGCATTTTGGGCATGCCGTGGTCGTGCCCCTCCCCCTATGCCCATGGTATTTCCAGAGCGTAGTTATGTACGCGTAGTACTGGTTTCGCAGTTTCGTGAGGGCTGGGGTTGGGGCCGCATTGCTACGCTGCGATGCTCGGAACGTGCAAAGCGGTCTTGTTGTAGGTTACTCCGCTGCTGGACGGTGTCCGGACGCTTAATGGCCGGATCGAGAATTGCCTTGAGAGGCTGCTTTGTACTTCCGCCGCGAGGGTCAGCCAGATGCTCCTCCAATCGGAGAGAGCGCTCGTGTTTCCATTGACCGTAATGACTCCTCGAGGGCCGGCATCTTGAGCTTGAGGTATGCGTAGTGCGGCACCGCATTGAACTTTGCAATGCGGTTCGTCTGAGCAAGGCGTGATAGCCATCGCGAACGGGACTATGTCAAGATTAACTCTCGCTTCGAAATTATCGGGGATCCAAGACCACCTCAAGTGTAACGAGCCTGCATAGCTTGGCCTCTACACTGGTATGACGCCTTTAAAGGTCGTCTTTGTGGGTTTAACTTGAGGGATCTATGCCCATTTTTCGTGACCGTATCTCGATAAAGCAGGTTCAGTTGCTTTGCCGCCGCCTATAAGGACTCTAGTGAGGTGAAACCACAATGATTGGGTCTAGAACCTATATGCGAATCCGCCATGGCGGATGCTAGTGGGTGGTCCTTCGATCAAAAGTGATCGGGCAGGAGGACCATGGGTTGAACTTTGGGGCGTGGCTCCAACGCATATACGCCCCTCGAGTGCACACTTCCGCTCCCTTTGGGTATGTGGGTTATGATATCATGTTCACCGTCCGCACTTGTGGGGGAAGCCCTTCGTCCCCTATTGTTCGGCGGTCGGGCTCCTCCTCGCCATCGCTATGCAGCCCCTTGTCATTGTTTTCGCGCTTAACTTGCTGCTCGCTTGAACACCCAACACTCCCTGTTGTTGTGGTTGGCTGGTTTTTCGGGGTGCCGTATCCGCACGAAGCGATCGAGTATTCGGTCCAAATTGACAGGCCCGAGTATTTCTTTTGAATGGCTTTTTCCACGACCGGTTTAGAGCTCGAATCCGCATTAACCGCCAGATCCTCAAGATTGTCGCCGTTAGTGCGGCGCTTTTGCTTGTTGCGACGCGACCTTCCATTGTTGTCCTTGGTATCCAAAGTACCAGGGCTCTTGGTCATGTTATTACTACGAGCTAGCCAGCTGTCTTCTCCCGCGCAAAAGCGGGTCATGAGTGTTGTGAGGGCTGCCATGGCTTTCGGCTTTTCCTGTCCTAGGTGCCGGGCAAGCCACTCGTCACGGATGTTATGCTTGAAGGCTGCAAGGGCCTATGCGTCCGGACATTCGACTATTTGATTTTTCTTTGTTAGGAACCGTGTCCGTAATTGTCCGCCGATTCTCTCCGCTGCTGAATTATGTGGCTTAGGTCATCGGCGTCTGGTGGTCGCACATAGGTTCCCTGGAAGTTGTCGAGGAATCTGGCTTCCAGGTCCTCCCAACAACTAATTGATTCTGCTGGCAAGCTATTAAGCCAATGCCGAGCTGGTCCTTTAAGCTTGAGTGGGAGGTATTTGATGGCATGTAGATCATCGCCGCGGGCCATGTGGATATGAAGGAGATAATCCTCGATCCATACCGCCGGATCTGTTGTGCCATCATATGATTCGATGTTTACGGGTTTGAAACCCTCGGGATTTGATGATCCATTACTTCATCCGTGAAGCATAGTGGGTGTCTTGGCGCCTCAGACAATATATCACGATGTAGCTCAAATGAGCTTTGTCATCTTTGTGTTCGCCCCGCCGGATTTACCATATCCGCATGACGTTATCGCCACGTGTTGTGGGCGCCTGTGATCCATAGATCGATCTTGTTTGCCTTGCCCTGTCTTCCAATGTATCTCGCAGGTCTAGCGCATTTCCCCGTGCCTTGGTATTCTTTGAGCAAAGCCGGGGTGCGGCTTGAGTGGAGGGCCGAGAGGCCTCTCTGTCGTGGCCACGAGGTGGCCGGTCGCCCGCATCATGCGCTGGTGATGTAGGTCTCAATGAAAGCACCAATGTCGGTGTCAAAACCGGCGGATCTCGGGTAGGGGGTCCCGAACTGTGCGTCTAGGCGGATGGTAACAGGAGACAAGGGACACGATGTTTTACCAGTGTTCGGGCCCTCTCGATGGAGGTAAAACCCTACTCCCGCTTGATTAATATTGATGATATGGGTAGTACAAGAGTAGATCTACCACGAGATCAGAGAGGCTAAACCCTAGAAGCTAGCCTATGGTATGATTGTTGTTCGTCCTATGGACTAAAACCCTCCGGTTTATATAGACACCGGAGAGGGTTAGGGTTACATAGAGTCGGTTACAAATGGGAGGACATCTACATATCCAGACGCCAAGCTTGCCTTCCACGCCAAGGGAAGTCCCATCCAGGACACGGACGAAGTCTTCAATCTTGTATCTTCATAGTCCAGAGTCCGGCCAAAGGTCATAGTCCGCCATCCGGACACCCCTAATCCAGACTCCTCAACCCCCGAGCCGCCACCACCACCGCGTAAACAGTCACCCCATGCCGCCATGGCACGGTGTGCACCGCCCGCCAACCCCGAATACACTCATGCCCGCCCGACCATCCTCTAGCCCCCCGTGCCGAAGCTTTTTCTCCGCGATCCCCACGCCACCGCCCCACCACCGTCGGCGACCACCGCCACACCCTGAACCCTAAGATAGATAGTGGGGTACCTCTCCGACGAGCCCCCCTCCCCGCTACGGCTGGTTCTTCCTTAACTCTAGCGAGCCCCCACCCCTGAAAATCGATCGACCCAAAAGTCGATTCACCGATCAAGTGAAGTGTAATCGAGCAAAGATCGCAAGCAATAGCAAGAGCGAGAGCAGCAGTGCGAGCAAGAGCAAGAGCGAGAGCAGAAGCAAGAGCAAGAGCAAGAGCAAGTGCAGACCAGGCAGGGGACTGAGAGCAAGAGCACAACAGCAGCGCGAGCGAGAGCTAAAGCAGTGGCAGCTCCTACTGATGTGGACGTCGCTGCCGAGGGAGCGACACCGTGGAGGAAGTGGCTGGTGACACCGCCGTGGATGGAGCCGCGCCGTGTCGGCTCGGGACCGAGCGCCAGCAGCACCGTGAGATTGAGTCAAGAAGAAAATGCGGCGATTAGTGTACAACCTCTTTGGTGGCACCGATTAGGCCGCAGCTTCATCCGAGGAAACAATGATGGTGATGCTCTTCCGGTGGTGCAGGTGAAGACGGCGGTGTGGGAATGGAGGTGGCGCGAAAGACGAGGGGAACATCGGGGCAGCTCCTTGGAGGTGGAGGACGGGGTGGCTGAACCGGCAGGACGACCAGATTGACGACGGATCCTCATCTGGTATGGTGGATGAGGGACGTCGAGGAGTTGCTGTGGACGACGTCGTCGGGGAAGAGGCTCAGACTGGGTGGCGGACGGAGGAGGGTGTGGGGCTTTGCGGGTTTTCCCGGCCTTGGTGTACGAATGGGTGGGCAGATGGGATGGAAGTGGGTAACCATGGCTTAGGGATGCGCTTGTCCGAAATGTGGGGTAAGTTACGAAAGTACCCCCACCGATTTGAGGCGGTTCTTTCGGTTCAGGGGTATCACGGGCATTTCGCATGTCGGGATTTCACAGGAGGTTGGAGTTTTCGCGCGTGTTGTAATTTTGGAATAGCAAGGCACGGGTTGAGATGGAGGGAGTTGTCGGAGCACAACGAGACAAAGATATATCTTAAATATTTCGGGCTAACAAGGCGCGGGTTGAAATTTCCGGACAAGCCTAACGTGTAATGTACCAAATCAATTCGCACTACAAATGTCATTCAAAATTTGAATTCATGTTATGTTCAATTAAAATATTTCGCTACGTGTATAATGCATGCAACCTAGTACTCAAATGAACATTTTAGTGCATTCCAAACGTATATACTACCGCTTCAATATGAACTAAATTTGAATCTGTTTCTCTATTTGAATAGGATCTACAATAATGATTGTTGTGAAGTCAAAGCGTTTGAATTCGTTTCTCTGTTTTAATAAGATCTACAATCGTCATTATTGTCAATTTAAACCATCGTTTGTGTATTATCTTCACAGCACACCACATGATTAGTCTCCAGTTACATATGAACTATGTGTACTATATGAACTCGAACTCGATTATTTGAATCCACTTTATGTTGATTTCAAATCATAGTACATTTCAAGCTCTAGCTAGATCTTCACAAACTAAACCATGTCTCATATGTATAATGTGTTTATCACATTATGTATGGTGCCCCGCCCCCTACGCCTACAAGTATTTAGATGTGAGTTGCAAACACCACACATTACCACAAATTCAAATAAAATGTGAGAATGTTCGATATATAGTATTGTTTAGATTGTTCGATATTTAGTTGTAAGCTGCAAACGCCATACATTATCACAAATTCAAATAAAATATGAGATTGTTCGATGTATAGTATGGTTTAGATTGTTCGACATTTAGCTGTGAGTTGCAAACGCCATGCATTATCACATTATGGTATAACATGTGCAAAACCACAACACGCGTATCACCGTTATATTCATGCATGCATATGTTTAAAACACTATGATCTCCTATTCAAATATATGAATCCACTTTCATATCAAATTATGATCTTTGTTAGTCTCTTACACCCACACAATCCTCTAACCTTTGTAGCTACCACTAACTTTCTCTCGTGCATGCACACGCCCTCCTCGCCCTCCCCCTCCCTCAGCATTCTATCCATCGCGCACATTCATTTTTTTTGGAATATATGTCCTTTAGCGATGTCTGCCTACAACATACACACGCACCTTCAATCTCCTCCTTTATGTGTCCTTGCCTCGTGTCTCTCACATGGTCCCACACACGTGTAAACTCTCGCCCCTCTTTTCA
Source organism: Aegilops longissima (assembly GCA_021605205.1). NCBI lineage: Eukaryota > Viridiplantae > Streptophyta > Magnoliopsida > Poales > Poaceae > Aegilops > Aegilops longissima. The sequence continues at coordinate 437,567,528 of CM038676.1, read as the reverse complement.
TCGATCTCACAACCGCACACTCCTCCCCCTATCTAGCTAGTAGATGGGCCTCTCGCACCACCTCCTAGCTCCATTCTCTCTGTCTATCCGTCTCGCCAGGCCTTATTTGCCTCTAACAAATGGATGTACACCGACCAATCTCCCGCTATACATATAGCTAGCTAGGTCCTTATAACTCGTTTTTCCCCACGCGTCGATCGATCTACCTCATTAGTTATGTCTCTCCCTTCCTCCGACAAACAACAATTGATCTACCGATCTAGTTAGGTTTGCTTACCAAACACATGGTTCCCCTTCATCATCCATGGATGTGTCCCGATAGATCTATCACGCACAGGCACACACATAAACACATCCCCACTCTTATTGATAATATTGCAGTTCCACCCTCAGTTTGTCTAGTAGGCCTCTCCCACCATCTTCGAGAAGCAACTCCATCACCCATCCAGCACTCTACCCCTCTCCCTCCCTCTCTCTCTCTCTCTCTCTCTCTGTCCCATCCTATTTCCCGTCCTTCAGTTATGTATGGATGTCGACCGATCTCCCTCAAGACATAGCTGGGTCTCTCCTTCTCAACACATATACGAGTCGTTCTACCTCTATAGTTAGGCCTCTGCCTACCCCTCCCCCACCCCCTCGCACACACACACTGATACATCGAGCTCTGTAGTCATGTCTCCCTGCCACACACAAACTTGACCTGTGCCCTCTGACGTTCCGGTAGCTAGGTTAGTCGCCCTATATCTTTGACTTGCACACACACACACACAATTTCGATGGCTCTCTTCATCGATCTCGCACCCACCCACTTGATCCTCTCTTCGACTCTATCGATATCTATGACCCCTCCCTCTCTTCTCGTGGATCGCCCGACCCTCTATATATGATATGGACAGGCCTCCATTTCACACACATTGCATGCAAAATTTTGTTTGAGATTCATCGACACATATTCCCACAAATACATTCACGAAATCAACCTCCCCCCAAAACAAAAACAATCACGAATGCACAAGCCATTTGTCTAGGTTTGTATCTCTCACACATACCCACGCAGGTGGGGGACGTGCACGAAGAGAAGAGGTGCACGCACGGCACACGTACTCCCGTCTCTTTCCCAACCATACCCGCGCGGGTACACGGTGGAGCTCATTTCTGTACGAAAAGGCAGCCCACGTGGCAATTTGACCATGTGTTGGTTGTCCACTTGGTGGAGGGAGGATCGTCTACCACGGGTGAACAAACAAATTGCGACCTGATGCGTTATGTTAAAAAAGAGGCAAACCATGTGGGTCCTACCTTAGAGGCAAGGCTCTATACACTGGAGTACTTTTGATGTGTCCCGTCAACTCGCAGAACAAGGAGAATCTTGCTTAGTACGCCGTCATCCCCGCCCACGGGCACGGTGGCTCGCAGGATGAGGTGAAGCTTGCTTACTACGCCTTACGCCCGCTCCCTCACCCACGCGCGCGGTGGCTCGCAGGACGAGGAGAAAAATTTACTAGTACTCCCTCCATTTACTCCTCGTCCCTACCTTGGTTAGAGAGATTATCATATTTTTTGGAATATATGTCCTTTAGTAGATTCCAATATGAACTACTAGTACAGACTCCAAACACTGATGTATATAGACATATTTTAGAGTGTAGATTCACTCATTTTGCTCCGTATGTAGTCCATATTGAAACGAACGTAATAGTACGCACTCTCCCTCGCCCTTCGACCCTCGGCACGTGGTGAACGTGCAGCAATTCATTCGGTCTCATATAGCCAGAACGATATATACTGCAGTATCATTATTGCTCGACTTCCCGAAGAGGCGATGAGACAATCGCAAGGTTAATAGTTTGGAGATGCCAAGCGTAAGGTTTATAGGAGAACGAGTAGTAGGTGCCGTGTCATTTATAAATAAAGTTTTTTTTCTTCAATGGCACGTACGCAATATAAATAGGTTCATATGGAGAGAAAAGGAAACCGCTCCACTATATACATAGGCAGGACAAGCCTACACGGTTGCTTGCTTGGGTTGCTCTCTTCAGTTTTCACACTCTCTCGCACAAAACCACTGTGGCCACATCTCTAACATCCTGGCAGATCACGTCCGCCGGGGGAAGGGGTGGATGCTTAGTGTAGATGCGGTCACCGTCGCCGACGGTGAAAACCCACTGTCGGCACGTTCTGATCAGGGGTCCCCGCCATTCTCTCTCACAAAGCCGTTGAGGTTGCCTTCGTCCATTGTTCACTGCCACGACGTGGGTAGTTGCCTCCTCCTGCCGCCCTCCTCTAGGTTGAGCTACGTCCCGACATCCCTCAGGTACAACTCCCTTTACAGCCGGCTTGCACCACTGCTCCAGCTGCCCACATCACTCCATGTGGATATTTCTCTACTTCTTTGCCCCTTTATACCTCTCTTGGCTTCTACGTACTATATTGGTGATGAGTTTATGTCTCATCAACTAGTCCCAGTAATCTTATTCTAATCACGCTTCTTCAATTTCATTGCCACAGGGATGCTCATCTCGATTTTGGTGAAACTGCACAAAATGATCCGATGGTCAAAGGGTTGCAAACTTCATTTCTTAGGAAGCGCCGACGTTGCCAGCAAATTAAAGCCCGGTTAGGGTTTACGGTTCAAGGGCTAGGGACTGCATGGATCATTTTTTTCTTTAGCTGTCTCTATTTCAATGGCTAGGGACTACATGAGTAGTAGTAGTACTGTACACCTTACGCCCGCTCCCTCGCCCACGCGCGCGGTGGCTCGCAGGACGAGGAGAAAATTTTACTACTCCCTCTGTTTACTCCTCATCCCTACTACCTTGGTTAGAGAGATCATCATATTGTTTGGAATATATATGTCCTTTCGTAGATTTCAATATGAACTACCAGTACATACTCCAAACACTGATGTATATAGACGTATTTTAGAGTGTAGATTCACTCATTTTGCTCCGTATGTAGCATAAAGTTGAGACACTTATTTTGGAACGGAGGGAGTACATATTTGCTATGATCTATCAATCATTGAGGTGAAATAGCATGCATGTTAGTCTCCTTTGTATTTGATGAAATGTTGCAACGAGAAACCTTGGACGCAAGATACATGTAACAGAAGCTGGAAGCTTCATAGAATTGTACTATCTCGTTGATAAATTACAATACGTACTATACAAGTACTTCCTCCATTCCTAAATATAAGTTTTTGTAGATATTTCACCATGAACCACATACGGATGTATATAGATGCATTTTAAGTGTAGATTCATTCATTTTGTTCCGTATGTAGTCCACCTAGTGGAATCTCTACAAAGACTTATATTTAGGAACGGAGGGAGTACTATGTAAAGAGTTAGGTGTCCCACGGTGTCCAAAAATTATGGTGATAGTGTGAGGTGGGCCATGTAATCGCTGAGCCTGCGTGTTTTCACTGCTCTTGCACTCCTCCGCCGTAAGAATGGAGAAAATTGTAATCTAGTAGTACCTCCTTTCGCCGAAAGCGTGGGACATCCAGCAGTCCTACCACCTCAGTAATAATGACCAATGAGCCGTCAAATCACATAGACCCAGCAGTAAGTTGGACGGAGGAAGCAACCATCACTCTTGAATCCGCTTCTCCCTTCAACGCAGGCGCCAGTGAGAGGTCGCGTCCGCTCTTCCCGGGCATGAATGCGGCACCGATTCTTTGGAGCGGCGTTGACTGTTTCGGGCGGGAAGCGCGCGGGCAATGGAGGAGCTTTGGGTGGGCCAGGCTGGTTAGGAGCGGGCGTGGCAGCTGTCCGCCTGTCCCTACCGGACGCACGGAAACGAGAGGATGCACCGACTCTCGCGTCTAAAATCATACACTACACACCATCTCTCTATAGGAGTAGGTCGATCTGTCGCTCTCTCTAACACACACATGTTGTTAAACACACACACGCACACACATGTTCATAGAATAGGAAAATCATGCGAGTGTGAAGCCACAGGATGTGATATACAAATGGAGTACGTACAAGAAGAGAATAGGTGACGAATATTCCATCAAACTTGGACTGAGGAGTAGTACTCCCTCCGTCTAGGTGTTAAGTCATCCTACGCAAATCAGATATTCCCAAAATGTTTAGGCGTCGTCCATTAACTTCACATCTCAATCCCCTCCTGGCCTCGTTGCTAGCGAGTGTTGTTACTTAGGGAGCGTTTGGATCCTTAGCAAGAACAGCTTATAGCATAGCCGGGCAAGGTTAGGCATTTGGAACTATTAAAATATGTTAGCTTTTGTGGGCCAGCTAGCTTGGGTGGGCTAGAAAAATCTTGCTAGCTCAGGAGAGCCAGATCGGCTCGCTTCCGATGGCAAACTTCGCGTAGTAGTAACATAGACTAGTAACATATGCATGTTGTACTAGTCCAAGTTACTCACCACTATGACCAGCCTAAGAAATGTAACCAAACGCTCCTTAATTACTCTGCCTTGTTATCTCCCCCGAAAACCCAATGCATGGAGCGCAACTACGCGTCGATCAGTCAAGAAATCAAAGTCGGCTTGCATCTGAGTTAATACGTGGCCCTTCATGGTAGCTAAAACGGCATCTCTTAGTTGTTTGGATTAATTGTTGAGTTTAGAGACAGAAACCAGTGCTTTGATTGGAGGAATGACCGGTCAAGTTTCTCCTTCTCCTCCAATCTGCTTGCACCTTGGTCCCGCTGCACCTTCTAACGTGACTTATTACACCTAGACGGAGGGAGTCATACGAGATACGGTGGCACACTGACTTAGGTCGAATACAAGTGCCCAAAATTGTGTGCATGTTATAATAAGGATTCACTTAAAATAGCACGTGAGCGAGAGAGGATCAATTGGACGGTGTTCTGAGCGGTAGTGAGATGTGTGAGGTAAGATACACATGGCGCTTTTAATTTTTCTTATTAATTTGTTTGTTTCACCCTCTGACTGGTGGGACCCAACGTACTACGTGGAGAGAGGTAAGGTGACTAAGGCTGCATTATTTCTGCACCACTATGGATAGTCTTACCACCAAAGCCACATGACACGATTATGATTTAAATCCCAATGACTCCCACACACACAAAAAACATGACATGCTTGTCACACGAATGCAGGAATGTATAAAAGGTTATTTTCCTTTCGTTGAACATAACGGGAGGGTTGTGTAGCTGGTTAGCTTGTTCGCTCATCAAACTTGAGGTCTCGGGTTCGATAACTACACTTGAGCATAATTCGTGTTTCTAGGGTTTGCACTCTTCACACTCTCTCGGTATATATATATATATATATATATATATATATATATATATATATATATATATATATATATATACACACTGGAGCCTCGGCACTTGTAGTTGCTCTCTTCACACTTTCTCACCCTCTCCAGATCTAAACAAGACTTTTGTTGGCCTCTCTCTCTCCCTCACTTTTGGTGCGATTGTAGTTGCTCTCTTCACACTCTCTCACCCTCTCCAGATCTAAACAAGACTTCATTGGCCTCTCTCTCTCCCCTCACTTGCTGGTCAAAGAGCCGGCAGGATCCGGTCCCACGGGAAGGAAGGAGGCTTAACTGCTGTCGCCGTTGGTGAGGAGGGAATCCGAGACTCACAGACTATTCACTTGCACCCAGCGACGGCGCAGGAGGGCCTCCGACCCCTTCTTCTTCTCCGCCGTACATAGTGTGGGTCGAACGGCCTCCAGTCGCCCACCGAACCACACCCCAAGAACCTTAAGGTATAATTTACTCATTCCACATGCATTGCTCTAGCTGCATGTGGGCCTTTTCCGCTTCTGCACTCGAATCTAGGTGTTGGATCAAACAGGAAAGTAGTGGGGAAAGTTGTATACCATGAACCTAGGACGTGGTTCAAAGAGGAAAGGAACGGGGGAAAGTAGTGGGAAAAGTTGTATAGCATGAATCTAGGATGTGGTTCAAAAAGGAAAGGAAGGGGGAAAGTAGTGGGGAAAGTCGTATCGCATGAATCTAAGACGTGGTTCAAAGAGGACAGGAATGGGGGAAAGTAGTGGGGAAAGTTGTATAGCATAAATCTAGGACGTGGTTCACAGAGGAAAGGAAGTGGGGAAAGTACTAGTATAGGCGGCTATCCAGCACCTACGTTGGTCAAAAGGAAAACAATGACAAACACAAGACGCACATCTCAGAATTTAACTGATCTTTTGTTTTGGGGGACAAGGCTGTAGAGTTTGAGCAGGACTAGATTTGCTGTGCTCACATAGGGAAAGGTGTCTAAAGATAACAAAACTAGGACCAACACAAATATGCTCCTCGGTTGTTTGTTCTTTGTTGCAACAGACTGTGCATCACCCCAGTACAATGGTAGATGCACATTGTGCTGGTGCGTCCACTGTCGTGTGCAACTCTTTAGCTGTTGTTAATCTAAGGCCCTGTTTGGTTAATAACTCCCTAGTCCCTACCTGCTTGGTTCCAGGGACTAAACATGGACTAGAGGTTATTAAATGACATGCTAAAAGACCATGTTACCCCTAGTAATGAACTAATAGAGACAAGGTGTGATGCGTGGCAGGTGCAACTGTAGGAAAAAGTCCCAAAAAGACTCTCCCTCGGGGTCTTCTTTCTTTAGTCCCAAATGCCCACTTTTAGTCCCTAAAAGTGTCGGATTTCGGGTTCCGGCAGACCCTCTAGGTTCGAACTCTGGGGTGCGCGCGGAGATCTCGCCCTCCACCTACCTGCACCTCGCCGCCTCGCTAGGATCTAAACTATGAAAGGAACAACACAAGAGACACAGGGTTTATACTAGTTCGGGCCACCATTGTGGTGTAATACCCTACTCTAGTTTGTGGTGCAGTGGATTGCCTCTTGTGCCGATGATGAACAATACAAGGAAGAACTCACGAGGGTGAGGTGTTCTTGTGGCTAGGCTCTTGATCGGAGTGGATCGAGCTAAGATGAGGCGAGATGTCTCGATCACTCCAAGACGTCTCCCAAATGCCTCTACCTTGTGGGTGGCTAGTCCTATTTATAGGCAAAGGCCCTGGGCCTCTTCCCAAATATTGAGCGGGAAGGGTGCCAACAATTGGCCATTTTGAATGGGAACATCTAGTACACTTATCCTGACTAAAGTTGGTCCTCGCCTGTCAAAGGCTCTGGTGGTGACGCCGGCTTGGGCTCCACGATGACTTCCTTCCTGCCGTTGCGTCGGTCTAGGTCTTGTTGCACCGATACGGATGCCTTGGCTTGATGCTCTCGCCTGCGCTTGCCCCCTTTGCACCAAAGAGGAAATGAGGACACTGCGTGGCCTGGCGCCCGCCTGGCGCCCTTGGTCGTCATGGCTTGCGTCATGGGCACCTCGTGAGGTACCCCGCCTTGATCTCTCCGCCTCCTCGCGAACCAGCCTGACGAGGTCGTGCCTGAGGAAGCTTCCCGTTGTCTGCCCCACGAGGCTTGGCCCCTCGCGAGGGTCTTGAGCTTGTGCTGACGAAGATGGGCCGTGCTGGGCCACCCCTTGAGGCATGCCGCAGGCTGTAGGCAGGCAAGTCTGGGTACCCCCGTTCCCAGAACGCCGACAGTAGCCCCCGGGCCCAAGGCGCGGCTGGACTTGGCTGAGCAGAGAAACAAAGGGGCAAGTGCGAAGCGCCGCGGGCCCTAACAGCCTGCGGCCTTGGGCACCGCGTGGCGGTTGATTGGACGTGGGCGGCTCCGCTCCCCCACGATGCCTAACAGAATCGCTGCAATTGACAAGTCCCTGCATGCAAAGCGGGTCATGATTACCTGCGATCGTGGAGGCCGGCGGTTGGCCTTCCCCGGCTATAAGTACGGGACGGCGCCTGCCCTTCTAGTCCATTCCCTCTTGCTTCTTCTTCTTCTTCATGGCTCCGCCAAAGAGGTTCTCGGCCGCGGAGAAGGGAAAGGCTCGCCAGGTGGAGCCTGACTAACCCCCGCCCAAGCGCGGTCGAGGCCATCCTGGCAAGCACCCCGTGGCTCCCATAGTGGCTCCTCGCGGCCGTGGAGGTGATCTCTCGCGCGGTGACGGGCGGCAGGCCATTGATGGGGGGCGCACTATGGCTGCGTGACCCCCTAGGCCGCGCTTCCACTCGACAGAGGTGCTGCAGGAGTTTGTTGTGTGGTCGGCGGGCCCAAAGACCGGCTCCAGCTTCCCCTTCCTCCTAGGTGAACTTCCGGTGGCGCCCGGCGGCCTTTTGGCTCAGCGGATGGCTGCTGCGGCCGGGCTTTTGGGCTTCATGGAGGTCTCCCAGCCGGGGCGTGGCCCCTGACCCGCGGTGGCGGGCGTTTGCCAGCGTGGTGCGAGCGGCGGTGCACCCTGCACTTCAAGTTTGTGGCGATGCCGCCCTCTCACGTGAGGGTGTTCGGGAAGACGGTCGCGCGCGGGTGCTGCCCGAGGGCGACCGCATGTCGTGGGCCTAGCCCGACGACGATCGGGATGAAGATGACGGTCTTGTGGCGTGGTCGGTGGCGCTCGGGGTTCGTCGAGCTTCAGCGACTCCTCTTCAGGCAGCGGCTCTTCCAGCGGTGGCCATGCCCAGCCTCCGCGCCACTGCGCCCGCCTGGGGGGAGGTAGCGGGTCTGCCCGCCGTTGCGCCTCGGTGAAGCGCGAGAGGGAGTCCGCGTGAGCTCCGGAGGCTGTTCGAGCCTTCGCCGCGAGTTTGTGTCAAGCGGGCCATGTTTGTTTTGCCCCTTTCCTTTCCTGCGTAAAAAGACAGTAGTGTAGGGCCCTGCGGGGGCGTGCTTGGACTGTCGCTGTTTAATTATTGTACTACTTCTGCTATATAGATATTATGCCTTTGTGCCACACGCCTGCGCATAGAAATTACTTAGCTCGGGGGGCTGTCATGGCCTTTGCTTCCCGAGGCCGAGGCCTCGTCGAACGCTTCATGGCCTTTGCTTCCCGAGGCGGGCCATGTTAGTCTGGAGAGGTAGCTCCCGGCCTCAGCTGTGGAGGCGACCGACCCTGGTCCTATGTTCGTGTCGCGGTGCCCGTGGGGCACGGACTGGAGGGGTGCTCCTGTGGTGGACCCGGGTAGGGAAGCCTCAAATGATAAGGGCAGAAAACACTCGCGAGGGTGCCCGTGCTGCTCCCTCGCAAGACTTGCGCGAGAGAAATCGAGGCGGGAGAGCGAAAAGGCAAAGAGTCACAAGCCAAAGACGGCAACAACTTCAATAAAACCTCGAACGGGAATGAACAAGACAACTACAGAAAGCAAATGATAAAAGCCGCGTCCGGCACCTAATCTAGTCTTCGACGTCTTCTCACCGGTAGCAGAGCTAAGTGCTGCCCTTTGGGCGTGGGAGGGAGCCCCAGGGCTGAGGCCGGCGCTCCTGAGACTCCGGGGCGTGTACAACCCCAACTCATTATTACGTGAGAGTGTCACGGGCGGCGAGCTTCACAGGCATTGGCCTTCTTCACAGGCTCCGGGCCTTCACAGGCGTTTGCCTTCTTCACAGGCACCGGGCCTTTTCCAGAAAGATAAACTTCACAAGCGTTCGTCTTCTTCACAGGCTCTGGACCTTTTCCAAAACGCAACAGCTTTACAGGCATTCGCCTTCTTCACAGGCTCTGGGCCTTTTCCAAAACGCAGCAGCTTCACAGGCATTCACCTTCTTCACAGGCTCTGGGCCTTTTCCAAAACGCAACAGCTTCACAGGCATTCGCCTTCTTCACAGGCTCTCGGCCTTTTTAGGGGTAAAACCTCCGGAGGTGCTGGATGTTCCACACGTTCTGGACGGGCACCCCCTCCTGAGTCTCCAAGCGCGCGGAGCCGGGCCTGGAAACATGAACAACCTTGAACTGGCCCTCCCACATGGGAGATAGCTTATGCAGCCCATCCACGGAGAGAACCCGCTGAGCACGAGGTCCCCTACCGAGAGTCACGGGGCGGATGTTGCGGCGATGATATCGCCCTTGGCGCTTGTTGGTATCTTGCCGCTCAGGCGCGGCTTCCCGACGATGCTCCTCCCCAAAGACGAGGTCCGTCCCGCATGGCGCCCTGCTCCGCCTCGCGCGAGCGCCGGGACCCGTGCGGAGCGGCGTCGACCTCGTGAGGGAGGACTGCTTCAGCTCCATAGACCAGGAAGAGCGGGGTCTCGCCGATCGGCTTGGTGGCGGTTGTGCAGATGGACCTGTCTGGATGAAGCTCATTGTACCAGCCTCTGCGCGGGCCTCAACTTCTTCTTGAATGTCCTGGTTTTGAGGCCCTCGGGACCTCTGCATTGGCCCTTCGGCTGACCGTTGCTCGCTGGTGTGCTACGAGGCGTAGCATATCTGCGTTCCAAGGTTAGCGCAATATGTTTGAAGAGGTTACTGGTGAATTGCGAACTGTTGTCGGTGATGATGCGGTTCGGCACCCCGAACCGGCTCACGATGCCCTTGATGAACTTGACCGCAGAACCTGCGGGGATGGTGCGGACGGCTTCCACTTCAGCCCACTTGGTGAACTTGTCCACGGCGACGTAGAGGTAGCGATAGCCCCCTGGCACGCGAGGATTCTGGCCCAGGATATCCAGCCCCCAGACTGCGAATGGCCACGAGAGGGGTATAGTTTGCATACCTCCCGTCGGCTGATGGATCTGCTTGGCATGGAATTGGCAGGCCTCGCAAGCCTTCACCAGTTTGACGGTGTCATTGAGCGCAGCGGGCCAATAAAGCCCGCTGCGGAACACCTTGCCAATGAGGGTCCGCGATGATGAATGATGCCCACAGTCTCCACCGTGTATATCTGCCAGCAGTTCCTTCCCTTGCTCCCTGGAGATGTAGCATAGGCACACATCATTTGGTCGCTTCCGGTAGAGCTCTCCATCCCTAATGCAGTATGATGTGGCTTGCCGCGCCACACGCTCTGCTTCCTCCTCCTTCTCCGGCAAGGTCCCTTGCGTCAGGTAGCTCCGGAGCTCTGTGATCCAGCACCCCTCCTGAGGCTCCAGCGTCAAGAGCGAGTGCGCTCGAGGCCGACCCCACGCATCGGGCTCCTGAGGCTGGTGGCTGGGGGAGCTCCTCCCGAGGCTGCACCGTGCTTGACAGCGATGGCGTGGCCGAGGGCTTGAAGAGCCGCTCTTCGAAGACGCCAGGCTCCTGAGGTAGCCGCCTGGATGCCCATTTGGCGATGTCGTCGGCCTCTTGATTGGTGCCACGGGCACATGCACGCAACTCAGCCCCAGGCTGCTTCTCCATCCTGCGGACCTCTGCGAGGTAGGCTTCCATGTGCTCATCCTCGGCTCGTATACCTTGTTGGAGAAGTTGACGAGGAGTTGTGAATCACCCTTGATGGTAGGCGCTTCACTCCTAGGGCAGCTGCGCCTTCGTGTCTGCTATCGAGCCTTCATATTCTGCTATGTTGTTGGAGACCTTTTCTCGTCTTTGGAAAGCAGAGCTGCAGGCGTAGTAGAGCTTGTCTTGAGTAGGAGATATAAGCCTTTGCTCCAGCCCAGCGCCGTGCACAGAGAACATACTGTCAAGTACATGACCCAACTGTCCGGCGCTTCGCTTCCCGGGAAGAGGGATCGGTCCTCATCAGCCTTGAGGCCCGGCGCCTCCGTGCATTCTGCCACGAAATCCGCCAATGCGGCCCCCTTGATGACTCTGGTTGTGCTGAACTCGAGCTGAAATGCTTGCAGTTCGATGTTCCACTCAGCGACTCTTCCAGCTGAGTTGGGGCTCCTGAGCACCCTTTCCAAGGGGTACGCTAAGACAACCTTGATGGGATGGCCCTGAAAATAATGCCGCAGCTTGCGTGAGGAGGAGTTTCTGAGGCATGGGGTACTGCGCCCTTGCACCCGCAACACTATGCTGACAAAGTACACAGTGTGTTCAACGAGGTTGGGAGTGCTGGTGTCGATGGCGCCCTCCGGAGACCGTGGCGCCTCCTGAGACAGTGGAGCCTCCAGCGGCTGGTCGCTAGGGGGAGGGGTCTCTTTTGTCCCGAGTGTGTTTCCCTGCGGCGGCTGATCCTTCTCGGTTGTGGCAGCGGTCTCTGTGAGTCTCCCTTGATCGTGCTTCACCTTGACCCGGGCAGCTACCGCGGCTTTGGTCCGACGCTCCTCCCTAACCGCCACCAGGGCTGCGCTGGTGGAGTAGGGAGTGGCTGCAAGGTAGAGCACCAGGGGTTCTTGAGGGCGCGGGGCTACCATTACCGGAGGGCTGGTTAGGTACCTCTTGAGGTCTTGGAACGCTTTCTCGGCCTCTTCAGTCCATTCAAAGGGCCCCTTTTTCTTCATCAGCTGGAAGAAAGGCAACGCTCGCTCCCCCAACTTGGAGATGACGCGTCCTAGTGCGGTCATGCACCCAGTGAGCTTCTGCATTTCTCTGAGGGTCTTTGGCAGGCTCATGTCCTCGACCGCCTTGACCTTTTCTGGGTTAGCCTCGATGCCTCGGTGGGACACGAGAAGCCCAAGAGCTGCCCGAGGGGACCCCAAACACACACTTCTCTGGGTTGAGCCGCAGGTTCACTGCGTTGAGGCTCGCGAAGGTTTCCTCCAGGTCTTGTATCAGGGTTTTGGCCTCACGATACTTCACCACTATGTCATCGACATAGGCCTCAACATTCTTCCCGAGCTGCGGCCCAAGGTGATGTGCATCAGCCGCTGAAAGGTTGCTCCTGCGTTGCGCAGCCCGAATGGCATGCATGTGTAGCAGTACACCCCACACGGGGTGAGGAAAGCCGTTTTCTCCACGTCTTCTACCGCCATCTTGATCTGGTGATAGCCAGAGAAGGCATCCAGAAAGCATAACAGGTCGCTCTCGGCGGTGGAATCGACGATCTGATCAATACGGGCGAGCGGGAATGGATCCTGCGGGCAGGCTTTGTTGATGTTGGTGAAGTCGACACACATGCGTTCCTTACCCCCTTTCTTTGGCACAACAACAGGGTTTGCCAGCCAATCTGGGTATCGGACCTGCGAATGACCCTGCAGCTTCCGGTTTGCGGGTCTCTTGGATGATGAAAGCACTGCTTTTGATGGACTGCCGTCGCTTTACGCTTCACGGGCGACGTTGGGGCACACGTTGAGGTGATGCTCGATTATGCCTCTAGGGATCCCCGCCAGTTGATCAGGCTCCCATGCGAATACCTTCCTGTTCGCAACAGAACTTGACCGGGGCCTCCTCCTGCTTTCGGGTTCGAGGTTGGCGCCTATGGTGAAGGTGGCGTTAGTGGATCCGTCCTCGTCGACCCGATGTCTGCTTGGTTTCTGCCTTGTCCTGGGTGAACAGCTGCTTCTTCTTGGCCGGCGCAGCCCCCTTGAGCTCAGGGGCGTCTGAGCCGGCGGGCTGGGCCGCCGCCGCAGTCTTGAAGGCGAGCTTGAGTACTTGCAACGCATCCCCGGTGTCTCCGGACACGGTGAGGACGCCGTCGCTCCCGGGCATCTTCATGAGGTTGTACGCTGGGTGAGTCGCAGCCATGAACCGGGCTAGCGCCGGGTAGCCGAGGATGGCGTTGTATGGGAGGCCGATGGGGGCGATGTCGAAGTCGATTAGCTCCGTGCGTAAGTTGTTGTAGGTGCCGAAGGTCACCGGAAGACGGATCTGCCCCAGGGAGCCGGCTGAACCGCCCCCGACGCCCAAGAAGGGCCCGCTAGGCCGAAGCCGCTCCGGCGGTATGTGGAGGAGGCTGAAGGCTTCAACCGAGAGCACACTGAGGCCCGGGCCGCCATTGATGAGGGTCCTGGTGATGGCCACCTGGCAAATGGTGGGAGTGCACAGCATTGGGAGCGCGCCCGAGCAGGTTGAGTTGGAGGGGTGGTCCTCCAAGCTGAAGGCCAGATCGGCCTTGGACGCTGACCGACCTGGGGGAGCCCCCTGCCGCGTGGAGGCGGTGCCGACCTGGCGGATGAATGGCTTGACGTGGCGGGCCTGAAGGTGGCGCCTGCGAGCCACCCAGGAGAGCCGCGACGACCGGGGGCGCCGGCGCAGCGTGCTAGGCGAGGAAGAGGTTGCACAGCTCTTCCCAAGAGGCCACGGAAGCCGCTGGCAGGTGGAGCAGCCACATGCGCGGGGCATCGGTGAGGGCCATGGGAAGCCAGTTAGCCATGACCCTGTCATCGCCTCCTGCTTCGAGGATGGCCTCCTCGTACGCCAGCAGGAAAGCCAGCGGGTCAGTTGTGCCGTTGTAGCGCGGCGGCGTCTCCGGCTTGAACTTGTATGGCCACCGCACCTGTCGCAAGGCTGGGGCCAAGGCTCGGAGCCCCCTGGCCCCTGCGCTGGCGCTGGCGATCGGAGTGGGCGGCGCGCTGCCCATCGCAGGGCGAGTCGCGGTGTCGGCGGAAGGGAAAGCTCCGGCGCACCCCTACCTGGCGCGCTAAATGTCGGATTTCGGGTTCCGACAGACCCTCTAGGTTCGAACTCTGGGGTGCGCACGGAGATCTCGCCCTCCACCTACCTGCACCTCGCCGCCTCGCTAGGATCTAAACTACGAAAGGAACAACACAAGAGACACAGGGTTTATACTAGTTCGGGCCACCATTGTGGTGTAATACCCTACTCTAGTTTGTGGTGTGGTGGATTGCCTCTTGGGCTGATGATGAACAATACAAGGAAGAACAGCCTCGCCAGGGTGAGGTGTTCTTGTGGCTAGGCCCTTAATCGGAGTGGATCGAGCTAAGATGAGGCGAGATGTCTGGATCTCTCCAAGACGTCTCCCAGATGCCTCTACCCTGTGGGTGGCTAGTCATATTTATAGGCAAAGGCCCTGGGCCTCTTCCCAAATATTGAGCAGGAAGGGCGCCAACAATTGGCCGTTTTGAAGGGGAACATCTAGTACACTTATCCTAACTAAAGTTGGTCCTCGTCTGTCAAAGGCTCTGGTGGTGACGCCGGCTTGGGCTCCACGATGACTTCCTTCCTGCCGTTCGTCGGTCTTGGTCTTGTTGCAAAGCGGATGACTTGGCTTGATGCTCTCGCTGCGCTTGCCCCCTTTGCACCAAAGAGGAAATGAGGACCTTTGCGGCCTAGCGCCGCTGGCGCCCTTGGTAAATCATGGCTTGCGTCATGGGCACTGGTGTGGTACCCGCCTTGATCTCTCCGCCTCCTCGCGAGCCAGCCTGACGAGGCCGTGCCTGAGGAAGCTTCCCGTCGTCTGCCCCGCGAGGCTTGGCCCCTCGCGAGGGTCTTGAGCTTGTGCTGACGAAGATGGGCCGTGCTGGGCCACCCCTTGAGCCAAGCTGCAGGCCACAGGCAGGCAAGTCTGGGTACCCCCGTTCCCAGAACGCCGACAAAAAGTCCCTCCTGTCTGGTTTAGATGGGACTGACACAGAATTTTTTTAGTCCCTCCACCAAAATGTCCCTGTAAACAAGCACCCTCTAATAATGCCGCTGGAAAATTGATGCAATGCCACAGTTAAAAGCAAATTACATGTTTAACGAATTTTATTGTTAATATAATCTCTCTGTTAATATTAATCAATGCCACCGTTTGAGAAATGCTATTGTCTTGCTTTCTTTCCCATTTAGATAAGGTAGATGCTTCTTTTTGTTGGCTTCTGTGTCATCCACCGTTATTGACCACTATTTGTTTCCTTTGCACCTCTGTGTAAATAGGGTTATCTACTTCACCTCGTTGCCATTGTGACCTTTTGTTGCACTGCACAAAACACTTATGTTTTAAGAGTGTTTTGTGCAGTTCAACCAAAATGTCACACCGACAACGTTGCTTGATTGCTTGATCTTAGTGGAACTGCACAAGAGGAGATCTTACTTCCTACCCGTGTTGGCAAATTTGGTTCAGAACTTCTTCTTGTGAGTTGTTTGAATTCCACGTCATGATAGGTCAGTACTAGCCTTCTTTCACATGATTGTGCAGTGTGCTTTCATATGTTGTGCTACTTGTACGGTAATGTTGCTTGATTTTAGTGAACTGCACAAATGGAGACAAGACTTCCAATCTGTATGTGCACCGCAATATCCCATTGAGGTAAGATAAGGATATTTCTGGCTGTTGGCCTGTATTTTTCCACTTTCATTAGAAAATTAATGTCATTGTTTAGTGCTATACTTGTGCAACCTAATTGACATGCAAAATCTTACATTGAAGGCGAACCTTGTCTGTTATTGAACCAAGTGATGAAGGGGAAGAACAAGCGGAAGAAAAACAAAAATCAACTCCTGGTGCTGTAATGAAGCACTGGAACTGTGATGACACAAGTAATGATATAGTTTTGCATCTTAATTTATTGCTATGGCTGGAACGAGAAATTGTTTTGCCACTGATTTGATGCCACTCTTAATGTAATACGTAATTATCTCTACTTGTGCAAACAGGGATCTTCTTTGAAAATACCATATATTTTAGTGGAACTACACAAGAAGATGTTGGAAACATTAATCTAATCGAGGAGTATATAGTAAGCATGGCCACCACAGTAGATAGCAAGTGATGGTTCCGAAGAAGTGCTTCATCTGTATGCTCTACACAATAAGCCTCCTGACAAAGGTTGGTACTCGCCCACTGATTTCATCCATATGATTGAGCTTTGTCATCTCTATTGGTGTTGTGCTACTGTCATCAAAAAGTGGTATTGTCCTTGAGAAGTGCTTCATCTGTGTTGTTTTAAATATTTCCTTTCCTTTTTTTCGAGCAAACAGGGATGCTAGCATTTAGTTATCCTCTTGTCTTTGCACAATAGGATCATCCTCCTCTAAAGAAGAATAGGGAGTACGTTAAGTGACTAGTTCCGATTATGCCAGGATGAAGAAGCCCTATCTATCTTCTCGTCAGAAGGAGCAGTTGAAGGATGGTTACATTACGCCCCACAAGAACCAACTAACTTCAGCTCAGAAGGACTGTCAAATCTCCATTTTCTTGTTGTGATGTGCGAGTACAATGTTGTTCTAGGATTCTTTCCAGTGAGTTCCATTTTTCTAAAAGTGTGCTCTACATGGACCATGTAGGTGCCTGTTTAAACTGTCAATTCATAGTACAGTTTGCTTTATACTAATCACTTTTTTGTATTTGTGCAAACAGGGGTGCTCAGCTTGATTTCAATGGGAACTGCACAAAATTTTCATGAATACATCGAATCATTCATTTCCACCACAAGAAAGGAGGTGCCGATAAGTTCAAGGAATTGCAACATATAAGGGCGAAATCATACAAGCTACGCGCGAATTTGGTTGATTTTGGTGGAGCTGCACAAAAGAACAGCTGGTTTATTTAGCACGAGGTTCCATGTCAATGTACGAACTGATGGCAAACCCTGCCCATTCCACAATCTTAGGCCTTTGATATTTTGGAATGGGAAAACCTTTTCAAATTTTGCTCATTGATTTTAGCAAGAAGACATGCGTTTGATATTTTTGAATGGGACGCCCTTTGATGTCAGCAGCGTTGATCCATTTTTCTTTATTCTTTAGTTGTGAAGTAAATATTGGCTCTGACATGTGAATCGCTGAGATGCATAATCATCGATTGTTTTGAATGTTCTCTTTGAATTGTCAGGCCTGTGTGTTTGATTGCAATGTACAGGAACGCTAAAAAGCTGCTCAAACTCTTTGTACTCCTTCTATTCCTTTTTACTTCGCACATTGTGAAAGTGCATACTTTTTTCTATAAGATTGGTCAAAGTAGAGATACTTTGACTGCAAACAAAACTTGTATGCAGACTAGAAAGGACCAGAGGGAGTACATGTGAAACTGCTGCAAACGAGGTGATCACCCTGGGAATAATGCTAGTACACATTGTTTTGCATATTCATCCAATGCCAGTGATACAAGAATTCAAACTAATCAAAATAAATTCATTTATACACCGTTGGATTTCATATAAACATGCCAGATTTCATTACATTTCATACATTCTTCAACTAAAAAGGGATGCGCTGGAGGTATAATTAATTAACCGAAGCTACCCACCTGTGTCCTATTGAGCTTAACAGAAGCTTGATGACTTAACTGCAGGTGCAGTTGTGTAACTGACATGTGGCCCAGATGCCTATTGGGCCCACGTGTTAGTCAGCCAACTGCACCAGCAGTTAAGTAGAAGCAGTGTCCTCCAACATAGCTCTCCGACTCCACGTCGCCGCCAAGAAGCTAACCGGCCGTCAGTGGTCAACCCGCCTAGCTTGTCATAGCGATTAGGGCAACTAGGAGCCCAATGATCAGGATCCCCACAAGACAAACACCTTTCTTCTTGTCATTCTTCTTCTTGAAGTTCGTGTGTTGCACAACCTTGTTCTTCCCATCAAACTTCGCTTTACCATCAAACTTGCTCTTGTTCTAGAACTTGTGGGGCTGGAAGTTCTTCTTCTGTACCAGATTGGCACTAGATCCTCCCTCAATTCCCCGAGCACGTGTGTCCTTTGCTCTCGCCTTTTCTTCCACATCAAGAGTTCCAATGAGATCCATGAAGGAGGAAGCTTAGTGATGATACCTCCGGCAACAAACTTGTCCGGTAGCATACAACTGAAGTGCTCAAGTTCTCTAGCAAATGACTGTATCTCATGAGCTTGCTCAACCACGGAGTGCTCTTCAATCATCCTATAATCATAGAATTGCTCCATGATGTATAGCTCAGTGCCAGCAACCGGAGGGTAGCAGCGGTGGCCTTACTTGGACCCGAGCGGCGACGACCTAGCGTGTTCTACTCTTCCTTGTTTTCTGTGTGACGCGGCCTTGTTGGCGGTGGGGCGGGGCCTCGACAGAGCCAGCGATGTCCTCTATCTCGTTGCCGGCGGGCGGCGTCTCGGCAGAGCGGGGGAAATCCTCCCCCTCGTTGCCGGCAGGGTGGGGCCTCGGCGGAGCCGGCGGCATCCTCTACCTTGTTGTTGGCGCTGCAGGGCCTCGGCGGAGCAGGGCCTCATCGACGCCAGTGGAGCGGGGACCCGTCGGAGCCGGCATTGTCCTCTGCCATGTCCTCGGTCTCGCCAAACAGCGCCTCGCCCGCTTCATCGCCCTCTTTGTAGGCGGCAGCAGCCTCCACCACCCGCATGCGGTACCGCCAGCGCTCGAGGAAGCCCTCACGGGCGGAGTGGTACGAGTCAAGCAGCGCCTCCTTCTCCGCCCGCTCCGAGGCGATCTGCTCCTCCGCCTGCAGGTGCTCCTGGAAGAGATGGTGATTGTAGGCGGAGTCGGCATGCGCCTCCCGGAACTGCTCCTCACACTTCTGCCTCACCGTGTCCATATATTGGGAACGGGCCTCGCCAATGGTCATGGTGCAATGCACCGGCGAGGATGGCACGGAGGAGGGGGTTGGCGCCGGATCATCGACTACGATGTCCTCCATTGGGACGTCGTCGTCCTCCGGCTGCCTGCCGGCCAGCCAGTCGGCAGCAATGGCTGCCATCTCCTTGTGGTCCGTCGTCCGCCCGTCCCGAAGAGCACTGGAGCGCGAGGAAGCCATGTATGGTGAGCAGTAGTGGTGTGGACAAGAGAGTAGGAATGGATGCGGATGACTGCGGCTATGGCCGGCGCAGCAGTTTATATAGCAACGGTGGGCGGTGGAGGGATGGACGTGTGGCACCGGAGTAGCCGCCTCGGCAACCGCGTATCATTAATGTGGCGGCAGAAGGACGGACGGACGGCACTTGTGTCGTTTGAAGGGGGAGCAATCGCATGCACCGGGAAGCGGCGCTGGCGGCGCTGACCGTTTCGGGCGGAAAGCGCATGCGGGCAAGGGAGGCGGTGCAGGTGGGCAGGCGGTCGGACTTCGTGCTTAGCGGTGGTCGGTCCAAAGAATGGAAATTTGGCTCGCCGGTGATCGTCTCCAACATATCTATAATTTTTATTGTTCCATGCTATATTATATTCTGTTTTGGACATTATTGGGCTTTATTATACACTTTTATATTATTTTGGGACTAACCTATTAACGGAGGCCCAGCCCGAATTGTTGTTTTTGCCTATTTGAGTTTCGCAGAAAAAGAATACCAAACGGAGTCCAAACGGAATGAAACCTTCGGGAACGTGATTTTTTGAACGAACGTGATCCAGAGAACTTGGACCCTATGTCAAGACATCAACCAGGAAGGCACGAGATAGGGGGCACGCCTACCCCCTGGGCGCGCCCTCCACCCTCGTGGACCCCACGTTGCTCCACCGACGTACTTCTTCCTGCTATATATACCTACGTACCCCCAAACTACCAGATACGGAGCCAAAAACCTAATTCCACCGCCGCAACCTTCTGTACCCGTGAGATCCCATCTTGGGGCCTTTTTCGGAGCTCCGCCGGAGGGGGCATCGATCACGGAGGGCTTCTACATCAACACCATAGCCTCTTCGATGATGTGTGAGTAGTTTATTTCAGACCTTCGGGTCCATAGTTATTAGCTAGATGGCTTCTTCTCTCTTTTTGGATCTCAATACAATGTTCTTCCCCTCTCTTGTGGAGGTCTATTTGATGTAATCTTCTTTTGCGGTGTGTTTGTTGAGACCGATGAATTGTGGGTTTATGATCAAGTTTATCTATGGACAATATTTGAATCTTCTTTGAATTCTTTTATGTATGATTGGTTATCTTTGCAAGTCTCTTTGAATTATCAGTTTGGTTTGGCCTACTAGATTGATCTTTCTTGGAATGGGAGAAGTGCTTAGCTTTGGGTTCAATCTTGCGGTGTCCTTTCCCAGTGACAGTAGGGGCAACAAGGCACGTATTGTATTGTTGCCATCGAGGATAACAAGATGGGGTTTATATCATATTGCATGAATATATCCCTCTACATCATGTCATCTTACTTAAGGCGTTACTCTGTTCTTTTGAACTTAATACTCTAGATGCATGCCGGATAGTGGTCGATGTGTGGAGTAATAGTAGTAGATGCAGGCAGGAGTCGGTCTACTTGTCTTGGACGTGATGCCTATATACATGATCATACCTCGATATTCTCATAACTATGCTTAATCCTTTCAATTGCTCAACAATAATTTGTTCACCCACCGTAATACTTATGCTCTCGAGAGAAGCCACTAGTGAAACCTATGGCTCCAGGGTCTATTTTACATCATATTTAATCTCCCAACAACAAGTTATTTCTAGCGCCATTTTTATTTTGCTTTCTTTACTTTGCATCTTTATCATAAAAATACCAAAAATATTATCTTATCATATCTATCAGATCTCACTCTCGTAAGTGACCGTGAAGGGATTGACAACCCCTTTATTGCGTTGGTTGCGAGGATTCATTTGTTTGTGTAGGTGCGAGGGACTCGTGCGTGGCCTCCTACTGGATTGATACCTGGTTCTCAAAAGCGAGGGAAATACTTTACGCTGCTTTCTTGCATCACCCTTTCCTCTTCAAGGAAAACCAACGCGAGTGCTCAAGAGGTAGCAAGAAGGATTTCGGCCCGTTCTTCGGGAGTCTATGCAAAAGTCAACATACCAAGTACCCATCACAAACCCTTATCTCCCGCATTACATTATTTGCCATTTGCCTCTCATTTTCCTCTCCCGCACTTCAGCCTTGCCGTTTTATTTGCCCTGTCTTTTCCGCCCGCCTTCCTCTCTCTTTTTGCCCCTTGTTCTTTCTGCCGTTATGTCTGAAATTGGGGAAATTTATTGTCGATATGGATAATAATAATATCATGGAAAATTCTAATGCTCCTGCGGAAGAACCCCCTATCTTACATACAAAAAAATTCCGAATTGGTAGTGGTAATATTATTGGAAAAGGAGTTATCCAAGATTTCTTTACTTGTGTCGGTGCTTTGCCTTCTATGGGTAGTTCTATTCTTCATAGAACTAGTACTCTTGCGGACGCTATTGCCATGCTTGTAGTTGAACTTGAAAGACAATTTATGCATTTACATCCTTGCATACAAAGGATTTTCCTAGAATTTTCTAATATTGAGCATTCTTCTGTTAGGCGTGCCGCTACTATCTTTTTGGCTCATGAGTTTAGATTTATAATAAAAGAGGCCAAAGAAATCTTTGCGCATTATAAGGTGGACGTTGGCCGCCCTCCCATAGAGGCTATTCTCTTTGATCAAGAAGAAATAATGTGTTTCCAATCTCTAGACTATGTTGCTTTCAATGGAAATCTTAGAAAAAGGGTTCCTACCAATGTTCTAGTTGATAGAATTTCTGAACTTAATAATTATTTGGCTATTCGAAATAATGAGCTAGGATATTCTCTCGAGCATAGGCTCACAAAGTTTTGTCAAAAGAATGCTTATAATGATGAATTGGTTGTGCAATACGAAGGGCCGAAGGAGGAACCTATACCTCCTAAAGTTGATCTTGGGGACTTTTGTCCCATTAAATTTAGCCCTTTTGATTACTTTTGCTTGCCTCAAATAAAACTTACTGCTGAACGTAGAGAATATGAAATGAGTTTTAATGGCTATCCTATTATTATGGCAATACCTAGATCTATCCTTGCTATTATGCCTAGCTAGGGGCGTTAAAACGATAGCGCTTGTTGGGAGGCAACCCAATTTTATTTTTAGTTTTTTGCCTTTTGCTTCTGTTTAGGAATAAATATTTGATCTAGCCTCTGGTTAGATGTGTTTTTATGTTTTAATTAGTGTTTGTGCCAAGTTTAACCTATAGGATCTTCTTGGATAATAGTTATTTGATCTTGCTGAAAATTCCAGAAACTTTCTGTTCACGAAAATAATTTTTTAAAATCACTAGAACGTGATAAAATATTGATTCCAATTGCTGATGATCAATAAACAAATTGTATAGGTCTTCCTATTTTGGCTGAATTTTTGGAGTTCCATAAGTTTGCGTTAGTTACAGATTACTACAGACTGTTCTGTTTTTGACAGATTCTGTTTTCCGTGTGTTGTTTGCTTATTTTGATGAATCTATGGCTAGTAAAATAGTTCATAAACCATAGATAAGTTGGAATACAGTAGGTTTAACACAAATATAAATAAAGAATGAGTTCATTACAGTACTTTGAAGTGGTGTTTTTTTTTCCGCTAACGGAGCTAACGAGATTTTCTGTTAAGTTTTGTGTTGTGAAGTTTTCAAGTTTTGGGTAAAACATTTGATGGATTATGGAACAAGGACTGGCAAGAGCTTAATCTTGGGGATGCCCAAGGCACCCCAAGATAATCTAAGGACACCTAAAAGCCAAAGCTTGGGGATGCCCCGGAAGGCATCCCCTCTTTTCGTCTACTTCCATCGGTAACTTTACTTGGAGCTATATTTTTATTCACCACATGATATGTGTTTTGCTTGGAGCGTCTTGTATTATTTGAGTCTTTATTTGTTAGTCTGACACAATCATCCTTTCTGTACACACCTTTTGAAAGAGACACACATGATTCGGAAATTGTTAGAATACTCTATGTGCTTCACTTATATCTTTTGAGTTATATAGTTTTTGCTCTAGTGCTTCACTTATATCTTTTAGAGCACGGTTGTGGATTTGTTTTATAGAAACTATTGTTCTCTCATGATTCACTTAGATTATTTTGAGATTCCTACAAAACAGCATGGTATTTTTCTTTAATTATGATAGGCATTCAAGATTAGTAAAATTTTTCTTATGAGTGTGTTGAATACTATGAGAAGTTAGATGCTTGATAATTGTTTTGAGTTATGGAGATGATGATATTAGAGTCATGCTAGTTGAGTACTTGTGAATTTGAGAAGTACTTGTGTTAAAGTTTGTGATTCCCATAGCATGCACGTTGGTGAACCGTTATGTGATGAAGTCGGAGCATGATTTATTTATTTATTGTCTTCCTTATGAGTGGCGGTCGGGGACGAGCGATTGTCTTTTCCTACCAATCTATCCCCCTAGGAGCATGCGCGTAATACTTTGCTTTGATAACTTGTAGATTTTTGCAATAAGTATATGAGTTCTTTATGATAAATGATGAGTCCATGGATTATACGCACTTTTCTTCCTTCCACCATTGCTAGCCTCTCTAATACCGCGCACTTTTCGCCGGTATCATACACCCACCATATACCTTCATCAAAACATCCACCATACATACCTATTATGGCATTTCCATAGCTATTCCGAGATATATTGCCAACTTACCACCATTTCGTTTACTATGACACGCTCCATTATTGTCATATTGCTTCGCATGATCATGTAGTTGACATCGTATTTGTGGCAAAGCCACCGTTTATAATTCTTTCATACATGTCACTCTTGATTCATTATCCCGGTACACCACTGGAGGCATTCACATAGAGTCATATTTTGTGCTAAGTATTGAGTTGTAATTGTTGAGTTGTAAGTAAATAAAAGTGTGATGATCATCATTTTTTAGAGCATTGTCCCAAGTGAGTAAAGGATGATAGAGACTATGATTCGCCCACAAGTCAGGATGAGACTCCGGACGAAAAAAAAGAGGCCATAAAAAGGAGAAAAGGCCCAAATAAAAAAATTGAGAGAAAAAGAGAGAAGGGAAAATGTTACTATCCTTTTACCACACTTGTGCTTCAAAGTAGCACCATGATCTTCATGATAGAGAGTCTCTTATGATATCACTTTCATATACTAGTGGGAATTTTTCATTATAGAACTTGGCTTGTATATTCCAATGACGGGCTTCCACAAAATGCCCTAGGTCTTCGTGAGCAAGCGAGTTGGATGCACACCCACTTAGTTCCTTTTGTTGAGCTTTCATATATTTATAGCTCTAGTGCATCCGTTGCATGGCAATCCCTACTCACTCACATTGATATCTATTAATGGGCATCTCCATAGCCCGTTGATACGCCTAGTTGATGTGAGAATATCTTCTCCCTTTTTTTCTTCTCCACAACCACCATTCTGTTCCACATATAGTGCTATGTCCATGGCTCACGCTCATGTATTGCGTGAAGATTGAAAAAGTTTGAGAACATCAAAAGTATGAAACAATTGTTTGGCTTGTCATCGGGGCTGTGCATGATTTAAATACTTTGTGTGGTGAAGATAGAGCATAGCCAGACTATATGATTTTGTAGGGATAACTTTCTTTGGCCATGTTATTTTGAGAAGACATAATTGCTTAGTTAGTATGCTTGAAGTATTATTATTTTTTATGTCAATATTAAAATTTTGTCTTGAATCTTTCGGATCTGAATATTCATACCACAATTAAGAGAATTACATTGAAATTATGACAACTAGCATTCCACATAAAAAAATCTGTTTTTATCATTTACCTACTCGAGGACGAGCAGGAATTAAGCTTGGGGATGCTTGATACGTCTCCAACGTATCTATAATTTTTGATTGTTCCATGCTATATTATATTCTGTTTTGGATATTATTGGGCTTTATTATACACTTTTATATTATTTTTGGGACTAACCTATTAACCGGAGGCCCAGCCCAGAATTGTTGTTTTTTGCCTATTTTAGAGTTTCGCAGAAAAAGAATACCAAACGGAGTCCAAAAGGAATGAAACCTTCGGGAACGTGATTTTTGGAACGAACGTGATCCAGAGGACTTGGACCCTACGTTAAGAAATCAACCAGGAAGGCACGAGGTAGGGGGGCGCGCCCTCCACCCTCGTGGGCCCCACGTTGCTCCATCGACGTACTTCTTCCTCCTATATATACCTACGTACCCCCAAACTACCACATACGGAGCCAAAAACCTAATTCCACCGCCGCAACCTTCTGTACCCGTAAGATCCCATCTTGGGGCCTTTTCCGGAGCTCCGCCGGAGGGGGCATCGATCACGGAGGGCTTCTACATCAACACCATAGTCTCCCCGATGATGTGTGAGTAGTTTATTTCAGACCTTCGGGTCCATAGTTATTAGCTAGATGGCTTCTTCTCTCTTTTTGGATCTCAATACAATGTTCTCCCCCTCTCTTGTGGAGATCTATTCGATGTAATCTTCTTTTGTGGTGTGTTTGTTGAGACCGATGAATTGTGGGTTTATGATCAAGTTTATCTATGAACAATATTTGAATCTTCTTTGAATTCTTTTATGTATGATTGGTTATCTTTGCAAGTCTCTTCGAATTATCAGTTTGGTTTGGCCTACTAGATTGATCTTTCTTGCAATGGGAGAAGTGCTTAGCTTTGGGTTCAATCTTGCGGCGTCCTTTCCCAGTGACAGTAGGGGCAGCAAGGCACATATTGTATTGTTGCCATCGAGGATAACAATATGGGGTTTATATCATATTGCATGAATTTATCCCTCTACATCATGTCATCTTACTTAAGGCGTTACTCTGTTCTTTTGAACTTAATACTCTAGATGCATGCTGGATAGTGGTCGATGTGTGGAGTAATAGTAGTAGATGCAGGCAGGAGTCGGTCTACTTGTCTTGGACGTGATGCCTATATACATGATCATACCTAGATATTCTCATAACTATGCTCAATTCTGTCAATTGCCCAACAATTTATTCACCCACTGTAATACTTATGCTCTCGAGAGAAGCCACTTGTGAAACCTATGGCCCCCAGGTCTATTTTCCGTCATATTTAATCTCCCAACAACAAGTTATTTCTGGCGCTGTTTTTATTTTGCTTTCTTTACTTTGCATCTTTATCATAAAAATACCAAAAATATTATCTTATCATATCTATCAGATCTCACTCTCGTAAGTGACCGTGAAGGGATTGACAACCCCTTTATTGCGTTGGTTGTGAGGATTTATTTGTTTGTGTAGGTGCGAGGGACTCGTGCGTGGCCTCCTACTGGATTGGTACCTTGGTTCTCAAAAACTGAGGGAAATACTTACGTTGCTTTACTGCATCACCCTTTCCTCTTCAAGGGAAAACCAACGCAGTGCTCAAGAGGTAGCAGCCAGCTACCTCGCCGAGCTGAGCGACGACAATCAGACGATGGACGTAGCTCCCGACCAGGAGTCGGCGCCACTGTCCAAGCCGGTTCATGCCATGTTCACCATAGAGCAGGTGCGGCTGCACTTCGACGCCCTAATGGCGGAAGAGCTACCAGCGCAGGAGGACCTGTACTGCAACCTCCGTCTCCTCAACAAGCACCGGTGAACAAGCGAACGACAATGTCGTCGCGGACTTGTGGCCCTATGATCCTGGCTTCCCGAATGAGCAACGAACACTATAGCAGACCATCCGTAGGGCCCGCGAGGCCCTCTCCATCGTCCTTCGAGTTGTTGCGCTCGTCGTGGCGCCGCCGTCTCGCGTTGTCAACATGGTCAACGGACATGAGGATGAGGAGATGACTTTACTTGGAGAGGATGACAGTGTGGACCCACCAGGGCCATAGTCGCACGTACGCAAGTGCATCCTTATTAGTATATAAAACTATTTTTTTGCTTCCTCCTAGTTTCCTGACATCACGGTCGCACACCATTGTCAACCTATGTAGTCAATAAACGAGAGAATTGCATACCAAGCAGCTCGAGCAGTATTTGTGTTTTTGAGGTGTGAGCACTTCAGAGTTTTTCTTGAGCGATGTTTAGCCCAGATACTAGTTTTTCTACTCTGAACAACAACGAAAACATCGTTGCAGCTATTAACTGGGCGGGCTATGGCCCGTCTAGCCCAGGCCAGATATCCAGCCCAGATAATATTTTTTTTCAAGCTGAAAATGGCTAGCCTAGCTATACTTTTTTAGGAATACCCGAGCAAGGTCAAGTTGTTATTCTCCGCTCATTGGCTGCAAATCTTTCCTAGGAGGGATGCATTAGGCTTAACAAGAAAATGGGCTTTAAGAAATAATAAATGGGATGTAATTATAAAAGCTGGGCGTAACTATAAAAATGCACCAAACACGTAATTACTTTATAAAATATTATTTTGGATATTGAAAATTTTAATTTCATTAATTGTTGCGAAAGCGCAATGTTTCGTTGGATTTTACGTAATATAAATTTATATTGAAATTGTATTTAACCCGACTAGAAATTTTGGGATAAAATATTTGGATCCCATCAAAATGTGGGAAATTTTATTGAATTCTGTTTTGAACGGTTGGTTAAAATGGGCTGTACTTTTAGCAAAGCTGTAAATGGGTTGCAGATAAATTCCATTAGAATTCAAAAATTGGCTGCACATTCTTACAAATCTCAAATGGGCTATAAGTTCTCGCCACACACTTGTGGCCTTACTAAGTTAGCGCATCCCCTAAAAAAAGAGTTGACGCGTATGCAAGGCTTTGTCAACTTATAGTCAACACACAGTTCTAGCAGCGGTGGCGTTGGATGTCCATCCAACGGATGCCGTCTTCTTCTTGATCTCGGATATTCTAGCTTCACCGCCCAAAAATGATTCCTCCCCGACATCAGGGCGCACCGTTTGGAAGCTGTCCTGTGGGCCTACTAAGTTGACGCGTACCAAGGGCTTTGTAACTTAGTCAATATAAACAATTCTAGCTGCAGTGACCGTATGATGTCCATCCAACGGCCGTCATGCTTCTTCAACCTCTGGTCTTCTTGCTCCAGCCGCCCAAAGCAGCGCCGGTCGTGCCGCCTGCTCCTGCCTCCCGTGGCCGGCTGTGCTGCCGCGCAGGCCTCACCGCCCCTACTACTCCCACCGCTGGCCAGGGCATCGCACCACTCACCCACACTCCCTGTTATTCTGCGATGACGGCAGCCTCACACCGCAGCCGAACCAGTGAACCCTCGTACTCCTCTCCGCGTGGGCATCCACTGCCGCGTCTTCCCCGGCTCCGCGTTGTCCCCTTCCTAGGCCTCGCCGTCGTCCACCGCCCTGGTGCTCTCGGCGCGGCGTGGTCAACGTGGTCAAGGAACGACTTCCATCGGAAGAGTACTGTACATGGAGAGGCTGACAGCTGGGTCCACGATAGCCGCAAGGAAGTGCCTCCTTATTACGCGGAAAATAATTATTCCTCCACCTGATAGCAGGGACCCACCGGACGGGCCACCGTATTTGGCGAAAAAAACGTTTCCCCTGACTATTGGGACCCACCGGACGGGCCAACGTATTTCGCGAAAAAATGTTCCCCCCGCTATCAGCTCGGACCCACCAGAGGTGCCTCCTTATTAAGCACAAAAAATGAATACTCCCCTGCTAGTTGGGACCCACCTTGGTGGGAGGCTGACTTGTGGGCCTACTAAGTTGACGGGGACGGAGTGCTTTGTCAACTTAGTCAATATGAACGATTCTAGCTCCAGTGACCGTACGATGTCCATCCAACGACCGTAGTGCTTCTTCAACCTCTGGTTTTCTTGCTCCAGCCGCCCAAAGCAACGCCGGTCGTGCCGCATGCTCCTGCCTCTCGTGGCCGGCTGTGCAGCCGCAGAGGCCTCACCACCCCCTACTATTCCCACCGCTGGCCGGGCCCTGCGGCGACGACAGCCTCACACCGCAGCCGAACCAGTGAACCCTCGTACTCCTCTCCGCGCGGGCTTCCACTGTCGCTTCTTCCCCGGCTCCGTGTCTTCTCCTTCCTAGGCCTCGCCGTCGTCCACTGCCCTGGTGCTCTCGGCGCGGCGTGGTCAACGTGATCAAGGAACGACTTCCATCGGAAGAGTACTGTATGTGAAGAGGCTAACAACTGGGTCCACGGCGGCCGCAAGGAAGTGCCTCCTTATTATGCGCAAAATAATTATTCCTCCACCTGACAGCAGGGACCCATCGGACGGGCCACTATATTTCGTGAAAAAAACATTTCCCCCTGACTGCTGGGACCTACCAGCTGCACATTCGCATGCAAGGAAGTGCGTCCGGGCAAAAAAATGATTCCCCCCTCACTGTTGGGACCCACCAGCTACATCTTCGCGGGCAAGGAAGTGCCTGACAGTCGAGACCCACCTGGTCGAAATGTACGTAGCGTTGTCATTCTGGTCGCGAACGTGTATGTACATACTGGTCGATGTAGAGGCGCACACGTGTCGTAGTAGAGGCATGCACGTAGCATGTACACGTACGTACAGCGGCCAGTGTGCAAGCAAGAAAATACGGCCACGTACGTACATACGGGCAGGGTCTCGAACGCCTACTCGCGCATACGTACAGCCAGGGCTCGTGTACATGGCTGGGTCGGAACGGAGAAACAACGTCGTCGTCGTGTTCATGGGGAGCCAACTGGCTGGGTCAGAACGGAATGCGTCGCCGTGTTCATCGGGAGGGCTTGGACGGAACAACCGATGGAAACGAGGCCTGGCGTACCGCAGAACGGAGGAAACGGCCTTGTGTTCGACTGGCCATGTTCGAAATGGGACCCTATTACTCGGGAGGGGTCTGGCGTACCGCAAAACGGAGGAAACCGACCTCCTACGGTCGAAACGGGGGTACTGTTGATCGGGAGGGGTGTGGCGTACCGCAAAACGGAGGACTTGTGTTGGGCGCCACGGTGGAGCGGGGTCTGTTCATCGGGAGGGGTGTGGCATACCGCAAAATGGGACTCCACGGGATACCGTTCATCTCCACCGTCGACCCCCTCCACCCTCCACGGGCTACTGTTCATCCACCGTCGACCTCCTCCAACCTCCACCTGCGACTGTTCATCCAGCCTCCACCGCGTGCTACTCCACCGGCTACTATTCAACCAGCCCTCTTCATGGGCTCCTGTTCAACCACCCCTCCACGGGCTACTGTTCATCCAGCCCTCCACCATCTACTATTCATCCTGCCCTCCACGGGGTGGTCTTGTTCATCCTGCCCTCCATGGGGTCCTGTTCATCCAGCCCCAACCGGCTCGATCGATCGGGGTCCTGTTCATCCAGAGGCAACACCATGGGGTCCTATTCATCCACCCCCACTGGGAACTGTTCATCAAACCCCCCCCCCCCCAACAACGCTCATTGTTCATCTAGAGGCAGCATCGATCGGCTTCAATTAGCAGCAGATGAAGAATCGCTCGATCGGGTTCGATTAACACCATCGATCGACCGCTCTGGTTCAAGAACGCGTAACTGCGGCTGTCGCAATCGCCGGGTTGATTAGAGCCCACGCGCCGCCCCAGCAGCGTGCGTGTATGAGAAACGCGATCGCATCGCTCAGCCCGACCACCCACCGTAACCAGGAACACCCGATATTTTCCTCGCCTCGCTTCTACCACGATTTTTTCCGTCATGGGCGGCCCAAAGAATGTCATCGGCTGCTTCTCCGGCCTGCCCGGGCGAAAAGCCCATTTACATCATGATTTTTGTCATAGAAGTAGGACCCCACCACATCTATGATGATACGGGTTTTGTCACAATTATCGTCATAGAAGTGTCATAAGTATGACAGAATTTTTTTTCGTTCGGCCCAAAATGTCACGGATGTGTCTTTTTTTTGTAGTGTCAACTCGATGATTTTCTGAGCCAAGGCCAGTTCACTGGCAATGGATCCGTGGAATGTGACGCTGATGTCCATAGGCAACTGAAGATCATCAATACTGATGCTTTGGTCATCGAACCACTCATCGATGAAGTTGTTCAGAATGTCAACATCAAAGAGGGGCAGATCATTGAAGATCTCCGCCTCTTGCTTGCTCTTGATCATCATCTCAAGGGCTTCATCACCAAGATCTTCATCACTGGACAGATCAATGGTGTCTTCCTTGTTGCGCAGAACGGCAGCAAGAGTCAGTTCATGCCAGAAATCTTCTTGGGCTTCTTGGTCTTCTTGGAGACACGAGAGAAATCTTCAGACTGCACACTGGTTTCAGGAGGTGCAGTGGCCAATGGCTTCACAAATAAAGCTTTTGGTGTGATAGAGGGCTTCAAAGCTTTTGATTTCTTCGTCTTCTGCTTCGGTTGGGCTGGCGCATCTTCAGAGTCTGCGTCATCAGCAGATTGATCCATGGTGGCCTGCTGAGCAGCTATGTGAGAGAGAAGCCCATCGAAGTTATTGAATGGGCCGACGATATTGGGGTTTGCATCACGTGGGCCATCAACCCTTGGAGCAGACGGACTAGGGTTGAAGTCGAATCCGAATGCCTTCTTGTTCTTGGCAGCTGACTCCTTTGCAAACTGAAAATTGCGCTTGAAGAGATTGTCTTCACGACACCGTAACATAGAAGATGGGTCGGCATTCTCAGGCTTCGGTCCTCGGACCATGCAAGGGTAGAAGCCTTGGGCAATAGCTTCAGGCTTCGTCTTTGGCTGCAGATTCTTGTATAGTATATCGCCCCACAGGCACTTGATGGCATTCTTTTCTGCATATTCGGCAGTGACAAAGTTATACTTGAACCATTGTTCTGCCCAATATCTTCGAATCCATTGGATTCGGGTCTTGCACTGGCCATAACTTTCCTCTGGATCTGACTTGTACAATTCAAACATATCAGGAGGTAAATCCTTACCAGTATCTCCACGGTGCTGCCTGCCACCTTTTCTTGCTGACTTCACTGTGGCAATTATATTCAGACTGAATGGCTTCAGAACAACAAATGGCTTCCTTCTGCTGGTCAGACAAGAGCTGGCTTCAGGGGAGTGTATATCGTGCTGTAAGAACTCTGCGAATGAATGCAGACTATGAGAACCAAGGGATTCTCCCACGGACATGTACCTGTGACAGCATTAGAGACGCGAGGGAAGGGGAAGAGGGCATACGCATTCTCAGAAGATTTTGAAGAAAAATCGGTTTGAAGACATTGACCTCATAGTGCGAAGACATTCACTTATTGAAGAGAGTTGGTTCCAGATTTGTACGAATCCATGAATAAGTACAAGTGAGGAATCTAACTTGTTATGAAGCATAAGTGAATATACTCAGCATGATATGAGATGCAGATAAGGACAGATCCATATTTGGAAGCGAAGAAACCAGTTTTGGTTAAAGTGGATGGATTTGACGGATCGAAAGGCAGTAAAAAGTGAGATTTAATTACCGCTGATGAACTGCTCGATGAGGCAGAGTTAGAGGCCGAGCAGTTCAATCTCCCGCGCACTAACTTGGCGGCGGAAGACACCTACGGTGGCAGCGAAGAGGATGAGGTCCGCGGCCGGCGTGAGGACGGCGTCGAAGAAGTCGCGGTAGCTAAGCGCTTCATCTCCGGCATCGACATGAGCTAGCGGAGGCGCTAGGGTTTGAGCGAGGAGGCGAGGTGGAAGAAGAGATAATGACCGCGGAGAGTGTGTATTTATAAGGAAAGGGACTGCACAGGGTAATTACGTAGGTGCCCCTGGCGGTTCACATCTGAAGGACATGTGGCATGCATGCAACTTATTGGAAGATGTTCCATGTTCCCACACACGGCTGGATTGTCGGGTGGTCGTTCCGGCTTCTCCGGTATTCAGGCAAAAATAGATATGGCATTAAAAACAGATTTAAATGGTTGTCACTTTGTCTTCTGCTGACAAGGACTCGGAGAAGACAATCGACATATTTCAACATAGTGCATATGATTTGGACAGATAGAGTTTGAGGAAGAAGCACATCAGAGGTTAGGGTCTGATCACATTCACTTAGATCAAGAGAAGATTCAAGCATGAAGACATAGCTATAAGTGAATCTTCAGTAGAGGATGAACACAAAATATATATATATATATATATATATATATATATATATATATATATATATATATATATATATATATATATATATATATATATATAATATAGGAAAATCCATCCTACCACCGGTGGTAGTTACCCACATGTCTCATATACTAGCATGTGGTACTATATATACTATTTTATTATTTTAAATATGTTTATATACTATATCTAAGATATTTCAAAACAAGTTACATGAAAAATTACATATGAGCCCATAGTTTTTGTTATATTTGTGAAATACGTACATATTTATGCGTAAAAAGACATACTCAAAAATGGTACATACTACCTAAAATTTTGTATATATACTACCTAATCATTGTTATATACTACATACTACACGCACATACTCTCGATTTCGACAGATACTACATACAACATACAAAAGCATAAGTGGTGGTAACTACCTTTGCTTGTAGGAAACATTTGTCCATATATATATATATATATATATATATATATATATATATATAGTAATGCTAAACTAAGCGTGAGTGTAGAATAGCTTATGGCGATGGCGGGTGGAAGCGGGGCAGCCGGGGGAGCCGACGGGAAGAAGGTGGGGGGGGCGGTGACGGAGCCAGCCGGGAGATGGTAGAGGCGGGGCGGTGCGGGCTCCACCGGGAGAAGGTGGCGGGCTGGGGCGTCGGGATCCAAGCAAGGGAAAAGGTGGAGGCTGAAGGCCGCGAGATCTAGCCTGAGGTGGAGGGTCTCACGGTGGAGCTCGGGGTGGCGGCACTTGGTGCTGTGGGAGGTTGGGCGGTCTTGGTGGCGTGAGAGTCAGGTGGTGAGGCGAGAGGGAGGTGGCGCGACGAGGCGGAGGGAACAGCGGCCGGCGCGCGAGAGGGAGGCGGCGACTGCCTGGGCAGTGGTGGCGCTTGGGAGGAGTTGGCGGCCGGGCATGGATGGAGGTGAGGAGTAGGTTGGGGCCGATTCACGGGAGGCAGGGCGGGCGCCAGTGGATCCGCCGGTGGCCGACACGGCGCGCGCCCTCCTCGCCCGGCCGACGCCGTCGCTTCGCTCGCCCATGACGACTGCCTCCGTGATGGGAGGTAGGTTAGGGTGGGTCGGCGGAGTAGGCCATAGGGCGTCGCCCCTTATAGGGCAGGGGTAACAAAATATTATTCATTACTAGTAGCAGAATAGTCCAGCCCTATATATATATATATATATATATATATATATATATATATATATATATATATATATATATATATATATATATATATATCAGACCTACTCAATATTGTGAAGATAAACCTCAAGTCAAATTAATGTTGAAGACAAATCAAATGCGAAGACTTTGCAATTATGACGCCAAATGAAACACTTCATTAAGATTTTGGTGGTGGCGTTGCCCACCGTATAGGAAGTATTAGACCCAAACACATCGTGCAATTATCGTGGCGCTCCGAAGTCAAATTCCACGTTAATGTATTCACACTTGGAGCGTATGTCTTCATTGATTGAAGATATACGTTACTTCGTGTGTTCCACATCTAAGTCATCAACATGCATAACCGTTAGGATGTGTGTCCAATTATAGGACATTTGAGGATTCTAAGATATTTAGCTCACACCGCAACTTGCAAAACCTTTTCTCATCCAAGGGCTTTGTGAAGATATCTGCCAATTGCTCTTCAGTGTTGACGTGAATGATATCAATATCTTCCTTCATGACATGATCTCTGAGAAAGTGATGACGGATCTAAATGTGCTTTGTCTTCGAATGCTGGACTGGGTTGTTGGCAATCTTGATGGCGCTTTCATTGTCGCAGTAGAGTGGTACTTGCTTCAGGTGAATACCGTAGTCTTTGAGAGTTTGCTTCATCCATAGAAGTGGCGCTTGAGAAGATCCAGCAACAATGTATTCAGATTCAGCGGTGGAGAGGATACAGTTACGCTTCTTTGAAGACCAACATACAAGAGATCGTCCAAGAAAGTGACATGTGCCTGATGTGGACTTGCGATCAACCTTGTCTCCAGCATAATCAGCATATGAGAATCCAACTAGATCAAACTCTGAGCCCTTTGGATACCACAATCCTAGTGTTGGGGTGTAAGCCAAATATCGAAGAATTCGCTTCACAGCTAAGTGATGCGATTCCTTTGGTGCCGCTTGGAATCGTGCACACATGCAAACACTAAGCATCATATCTGGCCTAGATGCACATAAGTAGAGTAAAGAACCAATCATGGAGAGGTATACCTTTTGATCGAACTCTTTACCATTGTCGTCAGAGCCCAGATGACTTTTGGTTGGCATTGGCGTCGTGCATCCTTTGTAATCTTGCATTCCAAACTTCTTCAGGCAATCTTTGAGGTATTTCTCTTGAGATATGAAGATGACGTTGCTCTGCTGACAGATTTGAAGACCAAGGAAGAACTTCAGCTCACCCATCATGGACATCTGGTATTGCTCTTGCATCATATGGCCAAACTCATCACTGTATCTCTTATCAGTGAAGCCGAAGATAATGTCATCCACATAGATTTGGCACACAGACAGTTCACCGTCATATGTCTTCGTGAAGAGTGTGGGATCCAGGGAACCAGGTTTGAAGCCTTTTCTCTTCAGGAAGTCTTTGAGTGTGTCATACAATCGCGAGGAGCTTGTTTGAGGCCATATAGTGCCTTGTTGAGCTTGTATACCATGTCAGGATGCTTTGGGTCTTTAAAACCCGGTGGTTGTGCAACATACACTTCTTCTTCAATTTTGCCATTAAGAAAGGCACTCTTCACATCCTTTTGATACAGAAGGATGTTGTGATGGTTGGCATAGGCTAGTAGTATGCGAATGGCTTCAAGCCTAGCCACCGGAACAAATGTTTCATCGAAGTCAATCCCTTCTACTTGAGTGTAGCCTTGAGCAACGAGACAAGGCTTGTTTCTAACAACTTGACCATGCTTATCTTGTTTGTTGCGATAGATCCATTTGGTGCCTATGATGTTGTGCTTGCGAGGATCAGGACGCTTAACCAATTCCCACACATGGTTCAGCTCGAAATGTTGAAGCTCTTCTTGCATAGCTTGAATCCATTCAGGTTCCATGAAGGCTTCAACAACTTTCTTGGGTTCAGATATAGAGACAAATGCAAAGTGCCCATAGAAATTTGCTAGCCGTGTTGCTCTTGAACGAGTGAGTGGACCAGGCGCATTGATGCTATCAATTATCTTCTCAATTTGTACTTCATTTGCAACATGAGGATGAACTGGACGAAGATGTTGCCCTTGTTGATCATTGTCTTCATCTTCAGCATTGACTTCAGGCTGAGCAGTGTCTTCTGGTTGATTAGGTGCTGAAATGATGATTTATTCTTCAGCCTGTGCCTCTGAAGGTATGATATCTCCAGTACCCATAAGCTTGATAGATTCACTAGGTGAGGCTTCATATAGCACATTTGGCAGGTGCTCTCTTTGCGAGCCGTTAGTCTCATCGAACCGCACATCCACAGTTTCAACCACTTTATAGTGAAAGAGGTTGAAGACTCTGTAGCAGTGTGAATCCTTTCCGTATCCAAGCATAAAACCTTCATGTGCTTTCGGTGCAAATTTTGAAGTGTGATGTGGATCCTTGATCCAGCACCTAGCACCAAATACATTGAAGTAACTGACGTTTGGCTTCTTACCAGTTAGTAGCTCATGTGATGTCTTCTTTAGAAGCTTGTGATGATAAACACAGTTGATGATGTGCATGCTGTATCAATGGCTTCAGGCCAGAATTTTCTTGGAGTCTTATACTCATCAAGCATCGTTCGTGCCATCTCAATGAGGGTTCTGTCCTTGCGCTCCACGATGCCATTCTGCTGAGGCGTGTATGGAGCTGAGAACTCATGTGTGATGCCCAATGTATCAAGATAAGTGTCGAGGCCAGTGTTCTTGAGTTATGTGCCATTGTCACTCTTGATGTGCTTGATCTTGATGCCATAGTTCATCATGGCATGATTGGCGAATCGTCTGAAGACATCCCGCACTTCATTCTTGTAGAGGATTATGTGCGCCCATGTATATCTTGAGTAATCATCAACAATGACGAAGCCATAGAGGCAAGCAGTGGTAGTAAGGGTAGAGTAGTGAGTGGGGCCAAATAAGTCCATGTGAAGCATCTCGAAGGGACAAGAGGTCGTCATGATTTTCTTCGAGAGATGCTTGGCCCTAGTCATCTTTCCAACTTTGCAGGCACCACATAGATGATCCTTCTTGAACTTGACGCCCTCGATGCCCATGACATGCTTCTTCTTTGCGAGAGTGTACAAGTTCCTCATGCCAGCATGTCCTAGCCTCCGATGCCACAGCCAGCACTCTGAAGCTTTTGCTAGAAGACATACGGCTAACTATGGTCCTGCTGAGAAATTTACCATATACAGATCATCTTTTCGATACCCTTCAAAGACTAGAGATTTGTCAGATTCCATAAGCACAAGGCAACGATATTTTCCAAATATCACAATCATGTTCAGATCACAAAGCATTGAGACAGACATTAAGTTGAAACCAAGGGATTCAACAAGCATCACTTTATCCATGTGCTGGTCCTTTGAGATTGAAACTCTACCTAGACCCAATACCTTGCTTTTACCAGTGTCAGCAAATGTGATGTGACACTTGTCAGATGGACGTAGGGTTGAATCCATGAGAAGACTTCGATCACCAGTCATGTGGTTAGTGCATCCACTTTCCATAATCCATTCCGAAGCCTTTAGTGTCATACCCTACAATGCAGTTTGGGGGATAGGCTTCACCAAGGGTATTGTGAAGCATAAACATTTGACGGACAAGCGGATTATGAAATTTCAGATCTCGGTTAGGATAAATAGGATGTCTATCAAGGAATCCTGGAACAAAATACATAGTAAGACCATTTGGGCATTTTATCTTGTGCCCCATGATGTCTACTACACAACCTTCTTCTTGTAGACGTTGTTGGGCCTCCAAGTGCAGAGGTTTGTAGGACAGTAGCAAATTTCCCTCAAGTGGATGACCTAAGGTTTATCAATCCGTGGGAGGCGTAAGATGAAGATGGTCTCTCTCAAGCAACCCTGCAACCAAATAACAAAGAGTCTCTTGTGTCCCCAACACACCCAATACAATGGTAAATTGTATAGGTGCACTAGTTCGGCGAAGAGATGGTGATACAAGTGCAATATGGATGATAGATAAAGGTTTTTGTAATCTGAAAATATAAAAACAGCAAGGTAACAAATGATAAAAGTGAGCGTAAACGTTATTGCAATGATAGGAAACAAGGCCTAGGGTTCATACTTTCACTAGTGCAAGTTATCTCAACAATAATAACATAATTGGATCATATAACTATCCCTCAACATGCAACAGAAGTCACTCCGAAGTCACTAATAGTGGAGAACAAACGAAGAGATTATGGCAGGGTACGAAACCACCTCAAAGTTATTCTTTCCAATCAATCCGTTGGGCTATTCCTATAAGGGTCACAAACAGCCCTAGAGTTCGTACTAGAATAACACCTTAAGACACAAATCAACCAAAACCCTAATGTCACCTAGATACTCCAATGTCACCTCAAGTATCCGTGGGTTTGATTATACGATATGCATCACACAATCTCAGATTCATCTATTCAACCAACACATAGAACCTCAAAGAGTGCCCCAAAGTTTCTACCAGAGAATCAAGACGAAAACGTGTGCCAACCCCTATGCATAAGTTCATGGGTGGAACCCGCAAGTTGATCACCAAAACATACATCAAGTGAATCACGTGATATCCCATTGTCACCACAGATACGCACGGCAAGACATACATCAAGTGTTCTCAAATCATTAAAGACTCAATCCGATAAGATTACTTCAAAGGGAAAACTCAATCCATTACAAGAGAGTAGAGGGGGAGAAGCAACATAAGATCCAACTATAATAGCAAAGCTCGCGATACATCAAGATCGTGCCAAATCAAGAACACGAGAGAGAGAGATCAAACACATAGCTACTGGAACATACCCTCAGCCCCGAGGGTGAACTACTCCCTCCTCGTCATGGAGAGCGCTGGGATGATGAAGATGGCCACCGGTGAGGGTTCCCCCCTCCGGCAGGGTGCCGGAACAGGGTCCCGATTGGTTTTTGGTGGCTACAGAGGCTTGCGGCGGCGGAACTCCCGATCTATTCTGCTCTCCGATGGTTTTAGGGTATATGGAT
Organism: Aegilops longissima; assembly: GCA_021605205.1. NCBI lineage: Eukaryota > Viridiplantae > Streptophyta > Magnoliopsida > Poales > Poaceae > Aegilops > Aegilops longissima. The sequence continues at coordinate 437,528,095 of CM038676.1, read as the reverse complement.
ATATATAGGCGAAACAAGTCGGTCAGGGAAGCCACGAGGGGCCCACGAGGGTGGAGGGCGCGCCCAGGGGGTGGGCGCGCCCCCCTGCCTCGTGCCTTCCTCGTTGCTTCCTGACGTGCACTCCGTCTTCTGGATTGCTTCCGTTCCAAAAATAACTTCTCTAGTTGATTTCATTCCGTTTCGACTCCATTTGATATTCCTTTTCTTTGAAACACTGAAACAAGGGAAAAAACAGGAACTGGCACTGGGCTCTGGGTCATTAGGTTAGTCCCAAAAGTAATATAAAAGTGTAAAATAAAGCCCATAAACATCCAAAACAGTAGATAATATAGCATGGAGCAATCAAAAATTATAGATACGTTGGAGACGTATCAGCATCCCCAAGCTTAATTCCTGCTCGTCCTCGAGTATGTAAATGATAAAAATAATAATTTTTTAATGTGGAATGCTACTTGGCATAATTTCAATGTAATTCTTCTTAATTGTGATATGAATATTCAGATCCGAAAGATTCAAGATAAAAGTTCATATTGACATAAAAGTAATAATGCTTCAAGCATACTAACTAAGCAATTATGTCCTCTCAAAATAGCATGGCCAAAGAAAGTTCATCCCTACAAATCATATAGTTTAGTCATGCTCCATTTTCGTCACACAAGAATGCTCTCATCATGCACAACCCCGATGACAAGCCAAGCAATTGTTTCATACTTTAGTAATCTCAAACTTATAAACCTTCACGCAATATATGAGCGCGAGCCATGGACATAGCACTATGGGTGGAATAGAATATGATGATGGGGGTTATGTGGAGAAGACAAAAAGGATAAAGTCTCACATCAACGAGGCTAATCAATGGGCTATGGAGATGCCCATCGATTGATGTTAATGCAAGGAGTAGGGATTGCCATGCAACGGATGCACTAGAGCTATAAATGTATGCAAGCTCAACAAAAGAAACTAAGTGGGTGTGCATCCAACTTGCTTGCTCACGACCTAGGGCACTTGAGGAGGCCCATTGTTGGAATATACAAGCCAAGTTCTATAATGAAAAATTCCCACTAGTATATGAAAGTGACAAAACAAGAGACTCTCTATCATGAAGATTATGGTGCTACTTTGAAGCACAAGTGTGGCAAAGGATAGTAGCATTGTCCCTTCTCTCTTTTTCTCTCATTTTTTAGGCCTTCTCCTTTTTTATGGACTTTCTCTTTTTTTCTCTTTTTTTGGGCCTTCTCTTTTTTATGGCCTTTATCCCTTTTTTTATTTTTTATTTTACCTCACTTGGGACAATGCTCTAGAAAATGATGATCATCACACTTCTATTTGTTTACAACTCAATGATTACAACTTGATACTAGAACAAAGTATGACTCTATATGAATGCCTCCGGCGGTGTACCGGGATATGCAATGAATCAAGAGTGACATGTATGAAAGAATTATGAACGGTGGCTTTGCCACAAATACTATGTCAACTACATGATCATGCTAAGCAATATGACAATGATGAATGTGTCATGATAAACTGGATGGTGAAAAGTCGCATGGCAATATATCTCGGAATGGCTATGGAAATGCCATAATAGGTAGGTATGGTGGCTGTTTTGAGGAAGATATAAGGAGGTTTATGTGTGAAATAGCGTATCATATCACGGGGTTTGGATGCACCGGTGAAGTTTGCACCAACTCTCAATGTGAGAAAGGGCAATGCACGGTACCGAAGAGGCTAGCAATGATGGAAGGGTGAGAGTGCGTACAATCCATGGACTGAACATTACTCATAAAGAACTCACATACTTATTGCAAAAATCTACAAGCCATCAAAAACCAAAGCACTACGCGCATGCTCCTAAGGGGATAGATTGGTAGGAAAAGACCATCGCTCGTGCCCGACTGCCACTCATAAGGAAGACACTCAAAGAACACCTCATGTTTCAAATTTGTTACGTAACATTTACCATACGTGCATGCTACGGGACTTGAAAACTTCAACACAAGCATTTCTCAAATTCACAACTACTCAACTAGCACGACTTTGATATTATCACCTCCTTATCTCAAAACAATTATCAAGCATCAAACTTTTCTTAGTATTCAACACACTCATAAGAATTCTTACAAATCTAGTATGCATAGCACATTAGGATTATTTAAGCAAATTACCATGCTATTTAAGACTATCAAAATAATCTAAGTGAAGCATGAGAGATCAATAGTTTCTATAAAACAAATCTACCACTCTGCTCTAAAAGATATAAGTGAAGCACTAGAGCAAACGACAAACTACTCCGAAAGATATAAGTGAATATCAATGAGTAGTCGAATAATTATGCAACTATATGAAGACTCTCCCATTTAATAATTTCATATCTTGGTATTTTATTCAAACATCAAGCAAAGCTAAAGAAAATAAAGCGACGCTCCAAGCAAAACACATATCATGTGGTGAATAAAAATATAGCTCCAAGTAAAGTTACCGATGAACGAAGACGAAAGAGGGGATGCCACCCGGGGCATCCCCAAGCTTAGGCTCTTGGTTATCCTTGAATATTACCTTGGGGTGCCTTGGGCGTCCCCAATCTTAGGCTCTTGCCACTCCTTATTCCATAGTCCATCGAATCTTTACCCAAAACTTGAAAACTTCACAACACAAAACTTAACAGAAAATCTAGTGAGCTCCGTTAGCGAAAGAAAAACAAAACACCACTTCAAGTTACTGTATTGAACTAATTATTTATTTATATTGGTGTTAAACCTACTGTATTACAACTTCTCTATGGTTTATAAACTATTTTACTAGCCATAGATTCATCAAAATAAACAAACAACACACGAAAAACAGAATCTGTCAAAAACAGAACAGTCTGTAGTAATCTGTAACTAACGCAAACTTCTGGAACTCCAAAAATTCTAAAATAAATTGGTGGACCAGAGGAATTTTTCTAGTAATCATCTTCAAAAATAATCAACTAAATAGCACTCTCCAGTAAAAAGCTGAAGCTAATCTCGTGAGCGCTAAAGTTTTCGTTTTTTACAGCATGATCATAAAGACTTCACCCAAGTCTTCCCAAAGGTTCTACTTGGCACAAACACGAATTAAAACACAAAACCACATCTAAACATAATCTAGATGTATTATTTATTACTAAACAGAACCAAAACAAAGAAACCAAATAAAATTGGGTTGCCTCCCAACAAGCGCTAACGTTTAAAGCCCCTAGCTAGGCATGATGATTTCAATGATGCTCACATAAGACATAAAAACATAAAGAGAGCATCATGAAGAATATGACTAGCACATTTAAGTCTAACCCACTTCCTATGCATAGGGATTTTGTGAGCAAACAACTTATGGGAACAATAATCAACTAGCATAGGAAGGCAAAACAAGCATAACTTCAAAACTTTAAGCACATAGAGAGGAAACTTGATATTATTGCAATATGTAGAAGCATATGTTCCTCCCTCATAATAATTTTCAGTAGCATCATGAATGAATTCAACAATATAACCAGCACCTAAAGCATTCTTTTCATGATCTACTTGCATAGAAATTTTATTACTCTCCACATAAGCAAAATTCTTTTCATTCGGAATAGTGGGAGTATCATAAGAGACTTGAATACTATAAATTGTTTCCACATTAAAAGAGTAATGTTCAGAAAAAGGGTAATCATAATCATGACAAGTTTTATAAATATAATCATCACTACTTCTTATAGCATAAGTTTCATCACAATAATCATCATAAGTAGCAACTTTGTTCTCATCATAATCGATTGAAACCTCTTCCAAGATAGTGGACTCATCACTAAATAAAGTCATGACCTCTCCAAATCCACTTTCATAAATATTATAAGATTCAACATCCTCCAAAATAGTGGGATCATTAATTCCTAAATTTGGCACTCTTCCAAACCCACTTTCATAAATATAATCATCATAAGTAGGAGGCATGCTATCATCATAACAAATTTGCATATCAAATCTTCGGAGACTAAAAATATCATCTTATTATTAAACATAGCATCCCTAAGCTTGGGACAAACATTAATTTCAGAAAATATATTCTCAAATATGTCATTCTCATCAAACATAGCTTCCCCAAGCTTGGGCCTTTTCATATCATAAGCATAATCACTCTCATCATTAATAGTATGGATAGCACCAATAGTATAGCAAACATTATTATCATATTCTTCCAAGAAAGTGCCAAAAAGATTTTCAAGATCATAAGAAGTATCATTATATTCCCAATCATAATCATCACAACAAGCAATAGGCATAACGAGATCATCATCAAGTGCATCATCTTCCACAATTATTTTTGATTCATTTTCATGAGGCACAACAATAATAGGAGCAACTTTTTTGGGAGAGATACCTTTTTACCTCTCTTCCTTTTTCTTTTCTTCTTCTTCACCTCATGTGTGGGTTGAATCCTCCTTTTGGAGCTACTTATTAATGAGATTGGTTGAATAGAAGGCTCCTCCTCGTCACCTGATTCATCACAAGAAATAATAGGGGGATATTGGGAAGTCTCTTCCCTTTCATTAGTATTCTCTTCATCCTCTATTTGTTTTCTTTTCTTTATGTAATTGGCAATATAAGGATTTTCAATGCAATTCACCACACAATACATATAAATCTTCTCTAGATCAAAATCAAGAAATCTATCAAGATTAAATTTTGGAATACCCTCAGTTATACGTTTCATTTCTTCATAACCCAAAAGAAGGCTAAGCTCTTTATGGTGCTCAAGGGTAATCAAATTATCACAATATTTGGACACGACTTGATCATGAAACAAATAGCATTGGAGCTTTAAATGACCATGTTCATTGCAAAGTTCACAAGGGGTGCGATAAATATTGAATCTTTCAGCGCAATCATCAAGACTTTCTTGCAACAATTTAGTTTCTAAGTACTTATGCCTCTTGCAATATCTATCTTCCCTATTTGGTGTGTACTTGCAAACCCAATGCACTCCACAAAAATTGACATGTTTATAGGAGACATTTTCATCATAACTAGTGCAATCATCATTAGTACCATGGATATTCAAGGAGTTCATACTAACAACATTGCAATCATGCTCATCATTCAAAGATTTGGTGCCAAACATTTTATAGCATTCTTCTTCTAACACTTTGGCACAGTTTTCTTTTCCATCATACTCACGAAAGATATTAAAAAGATGAAGCGTATGAGACAGAATCAACTCCATTTTTTTATAATTTTCTTTTATAAAATAAACTAGTGCTAAAACAAGAAACAAAAAGATTTGATTGCAAGATCTAAAGATATACCTTCAAGAACTCACCTCCCCGGCAACGGCGCCAGAAAAGAGCTTGATGTCTACTACACAACCTTCTTCTTGTAGACGTTGTTGGGCCTCCAAGTGCAGAGGTTTGTAGGACAGTAGCAAATTTCTCTCAAGTGGATGACCTAAGGTTTATCAATCCGTGGGAGGCGTAGGATGAAGATGGTCTCTCTCTGTAACAAACTTTTAATTTGGTGGTAATACAAAAGCAGTAGGAGCCTTTCCTACTGTCCTAACCTTCAAAAAAAAGATGGTCTCTCTCAAGCAACCCTGCAACCAAATAACAAAGAGTCCCTTGTGTTACCAACACACCCAATACAATGGTAAATTGTATAGGTGCACTAGTTCGGCGAAGAGATGGTGATACAAGTGCAATATGGATGATAGATAAAGGTTTTTGTAATCTGAAAATATAAAAACAGCAAGGTAACAAATGATAAAAGTGGTCGTAAATGGTATTGCAATGATAGGAAACAAGGCCTAGGGTTCATACTTTCACTAGTGCAAGTTCTCTCAACAATAATAACATAATTGGATCATATAACTATCCCTCAACATGCAACAAAAGTCACTAATAGTGGAGAACAAACAAAGAGATTATGGCAGGGTACGAAACCACCTCAAAGTTATTCTTTCCAATCAATCCGTTGGGCTATTCCTATAAGGGTCACAAACAGCCCTAGAGTTCGTACTAGAATAACACCTTAAGACACAAATCAACCAAAACCCTAATGTCACCTAGATACTCCAATGTCACCTCAAGTATCCGTTGGTTTGATTATACGATATGCATCACACAATCTCAGATTCATCTATTCAACCAACACATAGAACCTCAAAGAGTGCCCCAAAGTTTCTACCGGAGAATCAATACGAAAACATGTGCCAACCCCTATGCATAAGTTCATGGGCGGAACCCGCAAGTTGATCACCAAAACATACATCAAGTGAATCACGTGATATCCCATTGTCACCACAGATACGCACGGCAAGACATACATCAAGTGTTCTCAAATCATTAAAGACTCAATCCGATAAGATTACTTCAAAGGGAAAACTCAATCCATTACAAGAGAGTAGAGGGGGAGAAGCAACATAAGATCCAACTATAATAGCAAAGCTCGCGATACATCAAGATCGTGCCAAATCAAGAACACGAGAGAGAGATCAAACACATAGCTACTGGTACATACCCTCAGCCCGAGGGCGAACTACTCCCTCCTCGTCATGGAGAGCGCGGGATGATGAAGATGGCCACGGTGAGGGTTCCCCCCGTAGGGTCTTGGAACAGGTCCCGATTGGTTTTGGTGGCTACAGAGGCTTGCGGCGGCGGAACTCCCGATCTATTCTGTTCTCCGAAGTTTTTAGGGTATATGGGTACATATAGGAGGAAGAAGTACGTCAGGGAAGCCACAAGGGGCCCACGAGGGTGGAGGGCGCGCCTGGGGGGGGGGAGGGTGTGCCCCCCTACCTCGTGGCTTCCTCGGAGCTTTCCTGACGTGCACTCCAAGTTTTTCCGGTAGTTTTGCTTCCAAAAATAACTTCTCCAGTTGATTTCATTCCGTTTCGACTCCGTTTGATATTCCTTTTCTTCGAAACACTGAAACAAGGGAAAAAACAGGAACTGGCACCGGGCTCTGGGTCAATAGGTTTGTCCCAAAAGTAATATAAAAGTGTAAAATAAATCCCATAAACATCCAAAATAGTAGATAATATAGCATGGAGCAATCAAAATTTATAGATACGTTGGAGAAGTATCACCCCACAAGATGTTTTAGGTCCCTAGCATAAGCATCAGACGCCTTTGATTTCTGGCTGGAGACCTTTCCCTGCAAACGAGAGTTATTTTTTCTTAACCACCCACATCTTCAGGGGTGGCTTAGAAGCAATGAGTTTAAGTGCAACATCTGAGAACTTCGGCTTTGGAGCCCTAGCAAATAGCCTTGCAGGTGGTGAATAATACTCATAAGAATAAGCAGATTAGTTCTTGGTCTTATGAATATAGCGGTTTGATGAAACACGCTCATATTCATAAGTCTGAGTATGGTTTCCCTGCAAAACATTGGCGTTAGGGTGACTCTGGTGAGTCCTCTGTCTATATGAAGCTTTTGGACCATATGAAGCCTTTGGTCTGGGGTTTGTCTTCTTCCCAGGTGGATTCATGATGACATTCACAAGAAGTTTCTCAAGACAACTTTTGGGCACCCAGATCTTCTTCAAAGGTGGCCCATTCCTGTAGTTAGTGCCAATATACCTGGAAAACACTTCACCATTTTGATTTTTAAACAGTTTATAGTTTGCATCAAAGGATTCATCAATGATAATCGGGTTAGCAGAAGTGAAGCCAGATAAGGTAGATGGATCCACCGAAGGTTCCTTTGCAGCAACCCATGTGGTTTTGTGGTACTGCTCAGGCTTCCAGTAAGAACCATCAACATTCATTTTCCTCTCGAACCCAACACCCTCTTTCCTAGGGTTTTGGTTCAGAATCTGTTTCTTGAGGACATTACATAGTGTCTGATGCCCTTTGAGACTTTTGTACATTCCTGTCTCAAGCAATGTCTTCAACCTGGCATTCTCATCAGCAATAGTAGTGGTATCCTCAGTGGATGGGTTAGTTACCACATCAGCAGTTGAAGATATTGCAACAGTACCAGCAGTAGAACATTCAGCAATAGAGATAACATTATCATGCTCAAACATTTTAGACATGGTGGTTCTAATCCTTCCTGAGCGGAACTGATCTGTTGAGCCTGGAGTGACTCGTTCTCTATTTTAAGATCTTCATGAGACGCTCTCAGGTTCTCAAGTTCTTGCTTCCTTTGAAGATAATCATAGGAAAGCTTCTCATGAGTCGCTGAGAGAGTTTCATGAGGACTTTCAAGTTTCTAGTACTTAACATGAAGATTTTTGATGTCTTCAATTAAGGACTGAGATCAGGTCATTTCCGCGTCCAACAAGTCATCGCTTTTGCCTAACAGCTTTTGAATATGTTCCATATCATTTTGTTGTTCAGTTGCAATTTTAGCAAGTGTTTTGTAGCTAGGTTGAGATTCACATTCAGAGTCATCTTCACTTGATGTTTGAAAGTAAGCATCGCATGAGTTTACCTTGGCACAACGTGCCATGAAGCAGTAGGTGGGAGCAGAGTCATCCTCATCATTAGCATCAGCATTGGTGACGGGGCCATTATCTTCAGTGTTGAAGATGGACTTGGCGACATAGGCTGAAGCTAGAGCCAGTCTTGCCACGCCTGAATCGGATTCCTCTTCAGACTCCACCTCTGCCTCCTCACAAGCAGACTCCTCCTCTGAATCCATCTCCTTTCCAACAAACGCATGAGCCTTGCTTGATCAGCTCTGGTTGTGTGATGAAGACTTCGACGAAGACTTGGAAGAAGACTTTGAGGATTTCTTCTTCTTCTTCTTGTCATCAGAATCATATTCCTTGCTCTTCTTCTTCTTCTTCTTGGCTTCATTGTCCTAGTGTGGACACTCAGAGATGTAGTGATCAGGTTTCTTGCATTTGTGGCATGTCCTCTTCTTGTGGTCACGAGAGGAAGCTTCATCATTTCTTGAGCTAGATCTTCAAGACTTTCTGAAGCCTTTCTTCTTGGTGAACTTCTGGAACTTCCTCATAAGCATAGCAAGCTCTTTTCCAATGTCTTCAGGATCCCCAGAACTTCAGTCAGATTCTTCTTCAGATGAGGAAACAACCTTTGCCTTCAAAGCGCAAGTTCGGCCATAGTTGGGACCATAGATATCTCTTTTCTCAGATAACTGGAACTCATGTGTGTTGAGCCTCTCAAGTATGTCAGACGGATCGGGATTCTTGAAGTCAGGGCGTTCTTGAATCATCAGGGACAGGGTGTCGAATGAGCTGTCAAGTGATCTCAGAAGCTTCTTGATGATTTTGTGCTTGGTGACTCACTGGCGCCGAGTGCGCGAAGCTCATTTGTGATATTAGTGAGGCGATCAAACATGAGCTGGACATTCTCATTGTCGTTTCTCTTGAAGCGGTTGAAGAGGTTGCGAAGAACATCAATCCTTGAGTCTCTCTGGGTTGAGATGCCTTCGTTGACCTTGGAGAGCCAGTCCCAGACTAGCTTCGGAGTTTCCAGAGCACTCACACGGCCATACTGTCCTTCTGTCAGATGACCACAGATGATGTTCTTGGTGGTCGATTCCAGTTGAATGAACCTCTTAACATCAGCAGCAGTGACACCTTCACCGACCTTGGGAACGCCGTTCTTGACGACATACCAAAGGTCGACATCAATGGCTTCAAGGTGCATACACATATTATTCTTCTAGTAGGGGTAATCAGTGCCATCGAAGACAGGGCACGCAGCGGATACTTTGATATCCCTGCAGTCGACATAGCTAAAACTCCAGGTGGTTAAACCAAATCACACAGAACAAGGGAGCACATTGCTCTGATACCAATTGAAAGTGCTAGTTATCGACTAGTGGGGGGGTGAATAGGCGTATGAGAGTCTTCAAAACACAGGGGCTTTGAAGACAAACAGTAGAAATAAACCTATTGATATGCAGCGGAAGGTAGACTACACTAGACAAGCCATAGTCAAGTAAGCAATGAAGTGAAAGCACGAAGACTATCAGCAGCTAAGTAGTATGGATCAGGATGGAAGATAATATGAAGCCAATCAACAGTAGTCTTCTGTCAGATTTCGGGTTCCGGCAGACCCTTGAGGTTCGAACACTGGGGTGCGCACGGAGATCTTTCCCCTACCATCTCACGCGTGAATGGTTAGCGAGGGATCTAAACTACGAACGAAGAACAACACAAGAGACACAAGGTTTATACTGGTTCGGGCCACCGTTGTGGTGTAATACCCTACTCCAGTGTGTGGTGTGGTGGATTGCCTCAGGGGCTGATGATGAACAGTACAAAGGAAGAACAACCTCGCGAGGGGCTGTTCTTGAGCTGGTGCGATGGACTGCTTGAGTGAGTCCAGTCGCTTCTCTCTCTCTCTCTCTCTGGTCGGTTCAACCCTCTCTCTCTCTCTCTATGGTGGCTAGTCCTATTTATAGAGGGAGGCCCTGGGCCTCTTCCCAAATAATGAGCAGGAAGGGCGCCAACAATTGGCCATTTCGAAGGAGAACATCTAGTACACTTATCCTGACTAAAGTTGGTCTTCGGCTGCCAAAGGCTCTGACGGTGATGCCGTCCTAGGCTCCATGATGACCTCCTACCTGCCGCTCTGATGGTCTTGGTCTTGTTGCACCGAAGTGGTAACCTTTGCCTGATGCCTTGGCATGTGCTTGCCTCCTTTGCACCAAAGGGGAAATGAGGACACTGCATAGGCCGGCGCCCGCCTGGTCTCGATCGTCATGGCTTGCATCACGGGGCACCCTCGTGAGGTACCCTGCCTTGATCTCTCTACCTCCTCGTGAGCCTGCCCGACGAGGCTGCTCCTGAGGAAGGTTCTTGTAGTCCGCCCCGCGAGGCTTGGCCCATCGCGAGGGTCTTGAGCTTGAGCCGATGAAGCTGGGTCGCGCTGGGCCCCCACTTGAGCCACGCCGCAGGCCACAGGCAGGCAAGTCTGGGGACCCCCTGACGGTGTCCTGGACTAGGGGGTACTCACCACGTCGTCTCCCGATCTGTTAGATTGGGCCGAGGACCTCCATGGCCGCATACTCATGGGCCAGTTCGGACAGCTGCCGCATACAAAGGAAGATTCCACAAGACTTGGCGATCAAGACAAGGACTCCTCCCCACCGGCGTATTCGGCTAGGACTCTTATTATCCTAGGCCTCTGGTGCACTATATAAACCGAGGCCGGGCTAGTCGATAGATCACAATTACAATCATACCATCATAGGCTAGCTCTTAGGGTTTAGCCTCTACGATCTTGTGGTAGATCTACTCTTGTATTACCCATATCATCAATATTAATCAAGCAGGAAGTAGGGTTTTACCTCCATCGAGAGGGCCCGAACCTGGATAAACATCTGTGTCCCTTTCTTCCTGTTACCATCAGCCTTGACGCACAGATCGGGACCCCCTACCTGAGATCCGCCGGTTTTGACACCGACATTGGTGCTTTCATTGAGAGTTCCGCTGTGTGTTCGGCAAAAGGTCGATGATCGCCTGCAGTTCAACTACGACTTCGGCATCTTCGTCACCAGCTCGACTGGTCACCTTGGTTCGACCAAGGACTGCGCCCTACCTCTGATCGTCATGTTTGGATGAGGGCCTTCATCAACATCAACTCTGATCTCTATCAAGATCATGGAGGAATCATCCAGGGAGCCCGGGGGCTCAACTTCAACATTGCCCTCGGGCGACCGTGCTATTTTTCTGGACAGGAACTTGTGTCCGCCGCCGCCTCCTCCTCAAGTGTCGTTTTGACGGTTGCTTCAGCGGAATTGTGCGGAATTGAGTCTACAACAACCCCGGAAAATTTCGTCGAGTTCTGATGGAGGAATCTCTGGCAATCCGTGATATACCGGAGCCCTGCTAAATCTGGACGAGAATCTGGATGAGTTTAGGGCGTGGTGTCCAGCTTCTAGCTCGGACGTCCTTTGGAAGATCCAACCATTGATCGGCTGCGGAATTCCTATATCTACCACCCCTCAAAATTTCAGCTTGATCCGACCGTCCAAACTCCGGGAATCTTCCGATTAGTGCGTCACTTTTCGGATCTGTTTTCTGCGTGAAAACGAATCCGACCCGAGTTCGTCTTTTTTCTGAATGGGATTTCTCACATCCTTTTTGAAGGAAGTTTTGTATGGGGTATTGTGTTTTGTTCCCGAACACATCCCATTAACTTTAAAATCCTTTGTACATGATCTTCAACATCATGCTGATGTCAAACCAGTCCGGCAATATTGCTCCACGCCTGCCGACCTGAGCTAGACACGTCGTCACTTTGTTGAGCCGAGCTCAACTTCTTCGGATCATCATCTCGGCAAGCCGAACAAGAGTTCGGCATCACAAAGGATAAATCATCACCAACATCGCCGCCCCACGGATTACACGGAGCGGGCACACCGGCATCGCCGCACGATCACTTTTCATCAAGCCGGCATGGACCACGTCACGACCTGCATCGGCAGGGCCGCACTGTTGCTCCTTCAAGCCGGTGTCCATCACGCCGACCTACTTCGACTCATCGTCTGACATCGAGGCTTCGACATCTCGGCTGGACCAGGGGATTCATTATCTCTTCATCAACCTACTCCGATGACTTTGGCGTCACCAGCCAACCAGCTTCGCCACGATTAACTGGATCGAGGGCTTTGCCTCGGCAAGTCAACCTTTGCCAGCATTGCCATGCCGTCGCTTTATCGCCCATCAGGCAATGGGTGTGCGGATCGAGTCCCAATTTTGGGAATCGCCTTCCTTCGGATTTCTACAACAAATAAACCAGGTGCTATTAATCCTAGTATTTTTTGCTTGTTTGGGTTCATTCTTCCCAAGGAATTATTACTTTGGTTTGTCCACCATATGTACATAGGTCTATCAAATGGTGGCCGCATTATCGACGGTCGTATGGTGGTTCGGTTAGTTTCCGTACATAGTCCGGCGAACGCCGCATCCGGAACTCGGACCGACCTGTGAATTCAGGCTTTGCCACGCCTTTACTGGATCACGCTGACGCCCTGCATCACATTGGCTTCAGCACCAGGCCACATCTCTTTAAATAAATTATTTTTGCGCAAAGCAATTACGCAAGGATTATATATATTATTATTATTTCCTGGACCGCACTATTTTACATTTGCAGGTAATGGACTTTGACTGCATCGCGTGGTCTATTCAGCATCACTCTGCCGGCCTGCATCGACCGTGCTATGTCACCACTTCGGAGTGCCGAGCTCTTTGCTCCGCCACCTCGGGACCGGCTTGGGGGATGGAACCTTGTCCCGCATCAAGCTCGGACCGCGTCATCCGAACACATTAACCAGCTAAGTTGCCTTCATGCTCAAAGTTTTAAATTTTTAATTTATGTTCGGTTCGACCAAGCATTATACTTTTTTTTGGAAAAAAGTTGCTTGTAAAAAATTTCCTTGTCCAAACTTTGTTTGTGACGCACAAATTCAAATACCCCGTTTACTTGGGGGATCCCTTGCTGGAGCTTTTCCTCTTGCAAATGATTATACTTGTACGGCTTCGTTCCTTGTTCGTGTATTACGCCACAATATGCACTATATTGACCTAAGTGATTTGCAAGCTGGGTTGCCTTGCTCCTGTGTTTACCCCTACGTTCCCGATTGTTTGGCTAGGGAGTAAAGGGAGCACCTCTGCGCTTGTCACGATCGGTTCATCCGAGCCGGACCTCAGACTGGGTGAAGCCGAAAGCTAGCGCTCTTACTGTTTTCAATTATGGTCGGCACACAACGGAACTCATGAGTACAAAAAATCTATTGCACAAGTCTCATAGTAACAATGAGCACCGAAGAAAGGTATCGGTGGGGGTACTATTTTCTTCGAAGATGCTTCTTACACTTCGTCGGTAATATAGCATAAGTTCCCTGAGCGCGCTTTGTATGTTACAGCCTTATGGCCTGATTGCCTGGTTTTCGAAAACACCGTCGATATTCTCGACAGGTGGAGTACATAACACTTTTCGGTCCTTGATCGAAGAGGGAGAAGCCGACGGTCGGTTAAGACGCGTATAAAGTTCGGGTGAACAAAGATATGATATTAGTACTCTGGTACATATACATAAAATTCTGTTACCCAAGTCACGTGGGGGCTCTTAAATTTATGTGAGCTGTTTTATAGTAAGTGTTCTTCTTCTTAGTCGTTGCAAAGTATTTTTTCTATCACTCCTTTTTTCGACGCGAGTGTGCGGTCAATAGTCGGGGCGCCTAATTTCTCTCTCAAAGCCGCTAAAGTTTGCTAAACTGGCCTCACGAGAAGTACTCCGCCTTCGGGATAGGAGGTTGAAGCCATAGGCTGACCCGCTTGAAGTCTCGAGATAGGAGGTGTCATGTTAAAGCACGACAGAAACACCTTTTTTCTAAGACCAATTTTCGATTTGGCACGAACACTTGATCTAGTTCGGACATTAAACTATTGAATAAGTTTTTTGGCTTTTCGAGCCTATGGCACTTTTAAACTATTTGTGTGTTTCCATCATTAGTCTCGCGATTACGCCGACACCTTTAGGGATTCGGCAAAAACATTCTCGGATATTGCTATATATGCATCGGTTTTGAATTGTGTCTTCGGTCAATAGTTGGGTTGCCCGGCTCCTGTGCTTGCCTCCTACGTTCCGCTTTGTTCGACTAGGTGTGCAAAGGGAGAACCACTGCGATTGTGCTTCCAGCTCGCATGGTTAAGCACCTCGATGGAGAAAGCCAAAACCGATCGTCACAATAGGCGTAAACTGGTCTGCGATCCGATGACTATGTTAAATGATGGGCCGTTCATAACATTGGCCGAAGTGTTTACGGCTTGACCTCGGATGTCGCCGAACAGTAACCGGGGGCTCATAGCTAGCTTCCCCAGTGTAAAGCTCCTATGACTAAGCGAAAGTTTTAAAGCCCGCATATCTGATTGCCTCATTTCTGCTAACACAACTGCCTTCGGGCACCGAGACGTCGGCTAAGGGTTGTTTTGTTAGTGCGGAAACACCATGTGTAGTATCTACCAAGGGGTAGAAGCCGACGATGGGCCACTTTTAACTGATAAACGGTCACAATGGAGTCAAAATAATGATACATAGAATCATTACACATAATCTGTGATTTTACTCTGGATGTCGATCCTTACTTCGGCAACTCGTGCCCACATTAAGGTTCGGGGGCTACTGGGCTCTGCGCTCATTATTTACAAATATTAAAGGGGCACATCGATCCCCTGATCAGGTTTTGCCACCCGACCAGTGTCTCGGGGGCTACTGCATTGCCTATTTCAATGCAGAAAATTCCAACTGCCAAGTGTTCGGCTTAACCGAACTATCGGCAAACGAGTCTTCGGATAACAATAGGTACCATTTGGACCTATCCGGCGTTAAGCTAAATATATTACGGCAACTTTTCAAAACCCTCTCTCAAGGGCCTGTTCGCTGATCACTATTATCTCTGATATACTACATTGCGTCTCTATTCCTATGTATGCTGTCGAGCTAGGAATTGATCCTCAGGCCGATTTAGCAGATCGACACGAGTCTCGAGGGCTATTGGGAACAGCGGTTTTATGCTTGCCTTGGTGCATCTCGGTTTTAGACTGATACACACCTTGAGGGCTACTGGATATACATCGGCAGAGAATAAACTGCACCAGTTAAAAATATTCACAAGAAATCAGCCCGCGGTCGGGGTGGTGCACCACCTTGGAAGCAGTCCGGCATAAAGCTCGGGCGCTAGCGGCTAGCTCCATAGAGGGCATTTCCGGCATTAAGCTCGGCTAAACTCCTTCAACTTTTTTGAACCAAGATGATCTATGACATCTTGGATATAGTTCGGCGTTGGAGCTCGGATATGGTCTGGCGTTGGAGCTTGGACACAGTCTGGCGTTGGAGCTCGGATACATTTCAGCGTTGGATCTTGGAAGCAGCCCGGCATTGGTGCTCGGCTGCAAAAGATGCCTCGAGTGCAGTCCGGCGTTGGAGCTCGGACGCAAGAGGACACTGCCTCCCGGGAAAAACTCAAACCCGAGGTATGGCATAAAAATAACAAGGCATTGATAAAGGCCGGAAACTTAAAGGGGCTCCTCGGATACCCGACGTGTAAACTCTTCAGATGCGCTTCGGCGATCCTCAAGATCGAAGATGAGAAGATTTGTTGAACCGGTTTTCAAGATCGACGACCGAAGATGAAGAACAGTTCGAAAGAATCGAGGAGCGTCCCTAACTTGAAGACCGGTTCAGGGGGCTACTGATGGTGTCCTGGACTAGGGGGTACTCACCACGTCGTCTCCCGATCTGTTAGATTGGGCCGAGGACCCCCATGGCCGTATACTCATGGGCCAGTCCGGACAGCTGCCGCATACAAAGGAAGATTCCACAAGACTTGGCGATCAAGACAAGGACTCCTCCCCACCGGCGTATTCGGCTAGGACTCTTATTATCCTAGGCCTCTGGTGCACTATATAAACCAAGGCCGGGCTAGTCGATAGATCACAATTACAATCATACCATCATAGGCTAGCTGTCAGTGTCAAAACCGGCGGATCTCGGGTAGGGGGTCCCGAACTGTGCGTCTAGGCGGATGGTAACAGGAGACAAGGGACACGATGTTTTTACCCAGGTTTCGGCCCTCTCGATGGAGGTAAAACCCTACTCCTGCTTGATTAATATCGATGATATGGGTAGTACAAGAGTAGATCTACCACGAGATCAGAGAGGCTAAACCCTAGAAGCTAGCCTATGGTATGATTGTTGTTCATCCTACGGACTAAAACCCTCCGGTTTATATAGACACCGGATAGGGTTAGGGTTACACAGAGTCGGTTACAATGGGAGGAGATCTACTTATCCGTATGCCAAGCTTGCCTTCCACGCCAAGGAAAGTCCCATCCGGACACGGGACGAAGTCTTCAATCTTGTAACTTCATAGTCCAGGAGTCCGGCCAAAGGTTATAGTTCGGCTATCCGGACATCCCCTAATCCGGGACTCCCTCAGTAGCCCCCGAACCAGGCTTCAATGACGATGAGTCCGGCGCGCAGATTTGTCTTCGGCATTGCAAGGCGGGTTCTTCTCCAAATTCTGTGTACCTGTTGAATAGTATCCGGCTTCTCGTGAATATTGTGCTCCTTGGCTTCCACGCCCAATAATGGCCGTCGTCCACGTGTCAAACGAATGCGAAAAGCCAGGGTGTTTTTACATTTACCCCCCTGGCTGCGCAAATAAGCTTCCCTATAAAAGAGACGAGGATTTAGATCCGAATCACACCATCTCCCCTTTGCGAGCATTCATCGGAGCGCATCCGACAGAGATCCATTCCATCATGGCCAGTCGACGCAGCTCCTCCTCTCGCTCTCCCAGTCCTCAGCCTGGAGGTTGGGAGAGATGTTCTGTCCCGCACAGCAAGCTAGTGACGCTCCAAACCAAGGGATTCCTTCCCCCGGCCTTCATGGTCCCGGTTCGAGCCGGACTCGCCACCTATAGTGGCGGAAAGCGGGCGGAGAGCATCCCCAATCCCTCCAAAGGAGAGCGGGTATGCCTTGTCCCTTATTTGATAAGGGGGCTCGGATTCCTAATTCATCCATTTCTCCGGGGGCTCCTGGAGTTCTACGGCCTCCAGTTGCACAACCTCACGCCTGCCTCCATTTTGCATATTGCGGGCTTCGTAGCCCTTTGCGAGCTGTTCTTGGGCGTCGAGGCTCATCTCGCGTTGTGGAAGAAGCTGTTCTGCCTTGTGCCCCATTCTCAGGAGGGGTCGATATATCAAGTGGGCGGAGCCGAACTATGGCGCATCGGCGAGACCGGATATCTATCCGGAACCCCAAGGAAAGCGTTCGAAGACTGGCCTTCAGAATGGTTTTATATAGAAGATGTCCCCCTGCCGGACCCTGTTCGGATCGGCCTCCCCGAGTTCAATAATGCTCCCTTGAAGAAGCGCCTAAGATGGCATCCACGGAGCCCTCAAAGGGAAAATGACAAGGACGTCCTTTACCTGATGAGCCGAATAAGGTTGTTAGCTCATTCTGGACTGACCATGATCGGGGTCATGGCCACATACATTATGCGGGGGGTGCAGCCGCTTCAGTATAGAGGCCACCCCATGTGGGATTTCAACGGGGAGTATGATGCCACCCACTGCGACCGTAAGGGGCCGGGATCGGTTGCTGCTCTGACGAAGGCCTTGTCCGCATTGTACAAGGGAGAAGAGGAGGAGTTCCTCCTGGACGGATTTTCTATGTACAATCCTCCAAGCTGGGTAAGCGAACACTTCTTTTTGCCCATCCATTCCATATTCCCATAGTTAAGTACCTTATCTTGTGATTTCGACGCCGGAATTGCGCCGGGCCGTGAAGGATATAAACAGCCCCCCTCCACAACCCGAGGATCTGGAGCGGTCCCTTGATCCGGCCTCCCAAGAGGATCCGGACATAGCCGTGGAGCTGATTGATGGGGTATTTTACCAACTGAGCATCGACAATGCCTTGGTCGCCATTACGGCCGATTACCCCGGAATACTTCCAGCCTCGCAGGTAACTGAGACCGAGGTCCCAATACTTTGAAAATGATCCATCCCTGCTTATTTTTTATCACCGTATACCAATGGTGTTTTGTAGGGGGAGCCCTTGAGGCGGAAGGCCGAGCCTGCGGTGGCTAGCCAACAAGGGGCAGCAAGGCCCAACAGGTTGAAAAGAAGTGTGGTCCGGATTGAGACGCCGGCGCAACGGTATGGCGTGCCATTTATTCCTGTGTTTTATTCACGGAAGGCATACTAACGCTTGTGCTCTCTTCAGGAAAAAGAGCGCTCGCCGGACTATATCCGGAGAGGTTGCCAATCGAGCCTCCACCAGCCAGGCTCCAAAGCCAGGTCCAGAGGCGGAGGCGAACACGAAGCGTGCGTCGGACGCTCCTCCGACAGAGGATTCCGACAGACTTTTTGCCACCAATTCCGAGGTAGAGAGTGCCATGAATCACAGGCGTCGCCGGACAGTTCTTCGTGACGCATGTTTCTCCCAAGAGGCATTGAATGCCTTCAATTCGGGAGATGTGCACCTCCGTGCCGCTCAAAATGGTCTAGCCAGAGCCACGGAGCAGTATGTGAAAGACATACAGGTGAGAAAATTTTGATGGTTATATATGCCAGTAGCCCCCGAGACTTGAAACAGTTATAATAACTGATTTAGGGATCATTTGTTGCGCAGGATCTTACAAAAAAGAATACCCAACTGTCCCGGGAGCTGGAAGAGTGCAAAGCCCAACTTGAGGCCGCACTAGCCGCTGCAGGGGAGGCCAAGGAGACCCCCTCTGGTAATATACGCTTCGAAAGATAAGTATGTTGTGAAGTGCCGTGTGTGTGTAAATCTGACAATATCATTGCAGATGGCGCCGGAGTGGATCCGGACAAGCAACAACTCTTGCGCCGGTTAAAGGCCAGCGAGAGCGTGCTTACGAGGGTGAGGCTCGAGAAGAATAATCTCCAAGATGCCAACACCCAGCTGGGCGAGGAACTAAAGGATGTTCGTGCCCAGCTGTCGGACTCTGTGAAAGAGAATCGACGGCTTCGACGCGGCATTTTTAGTAAGTGCTTGAACAAACTTTGAAAAAGCGTTCGGAGAGGAAGTCAACTAACAGAGTTATGTCTGTAGGTATGCTCACTGGTCGTCCTGCAGAGGAAATGCCCGGTTCTATGGGTGACCTTCTTCCCGAGCTCTTACAACTGCACGAACGAGTTCGAAAGGTGATGAAAGGCGTCGCCCAGGCCTTGTGGCCATTTGTCTCCCTGCCCGAAGGCCTTGGAGAGCTTGCCGAGAGGCTTAAGGGAGCGCAGCGGCACTTCCGATGATGGAAGATATCGGCCTGCCATCAAGGCGCCAGGGAGGCCTGGGCCATGGTGAAGACGCGGTACACGAAGGTTGACCTAAACCACATGGCCGAGGTCGGACCTGTGGGGCCCGATGGGAAGGAGATCCATGTGAGCTTAGTGTACGGCCAAGTAGAATTGGCCGCAAAGTATTCCCAATAGGACTGTAAACTCGACATCATATTAGATGGTATTGAGGAGGAATACACCCAGTCAAATTGACTATGTAATTTAAGATGACATGTAAAAATGCCTTCTAGCCGGATTGTAGATCGTTTGTCATGGCGGACCTTTTCGCTTCAACCTCGGGACCCTATAGTCCGGAGTGTGTCCGAATACCCTCACGGTTATGTAAGAACTGGAGCATGCATGGAGACCAGGCGTAGGGGTCATTAGTGCTTGAACAGACAAGTGCCCAACTAGTTATGTTATAGTACATGGTTAGTAAGAAACATCTTCCAAGGAGAATAGTTCCATTAAGGGTTCCTTTCCCTGGGAGGCATGCCTTAAAGTGCATGTCCGGACTGCGAAAAAAGCAGAAAAGCATCTGGGGGCAGATAAATAAATAAGTGAGAAATCATCTTTAGTTCACCGACCGAATATTCCCTTAAGAACGCTAGCTTTCGGCTTCACCCAGTATGAGGTACACATCCGGCTGACCCGACAGTAACAATCGCAGAGGTGCTCCCTTTACTGCCTAGTCAAACAATCGGGAACGTAGGGGTAAGCACAGGAGCCAGGCAACCCAGCTTGGCCAAAACTTAAGTCATATCGATGCATATAATGGTGAATAAAAGGTACATGCGGAAGTGTGACACATGTGTTGGGCATGAAGCCCGTATAGATAAGCTTCTGTTAAAGAAGCCCCCGGGTATAATGAGCGCGGATAGCGCGTCAAGTGTGTGCGAACAATGCGCGGACGAGCCTTTAAAGGCTGTAAGAGAAAAGGAGGGAGAAAGAGAGAAATATAAGACAGCTAATGTGTAAAAAATAGACAGAGGAAGGATACGAACTCAGAATCCGGTGCTAGGCGTAGTATCTTCGGAGACGGGCTGCGTTCCATGGGTTCGGCTCGAGTTGGTTATCGATGCATCTCGCAGACGGTACGCTCCACCGGTCAGGACTTGGTCGATAATAAAGGGACCTTCCCATTTGGGCTTGAGTTTGTCCTTTTTCTTGTCCGGCAGGCGTAGAACTAACTCGCCAACATTGTAAGTTTTGGCCCATACTTCTCTGCTTTGATATCTTCAGGCCTGCTGTTGATAGAATGCGGAACGGGCTTTGGCTACGTCACGCTCCTCCTCCAGGCATCCAAACTATCCTGCCGATCGAGCTCAGCTTCTCTTTCTTCGTACATGCGCACACGAGGTGAGTCATGAATTATGTCGCAGGGCAGAACTGCCTCTGCGCCGTATACCATAAAGAATGGTGTGAATCCGGTGGTGCGATTCGGCGTGGTCTGCAGCCCCCAGAGTACGGAGTCGAGCTCCTCTACCCAGTGTGTGTTAGATTCCTTGAGGGACCACACTAATCTGGGTTTGATGCCGCTCATTATTAGACCATTTGCTCGCTCGACTTGACCGTTGGTTTGAGGGTGATAGACTGAAGCATAGTCGAGCTTGATGCCCATGTTTTTGCACCAGAGTTTGACCTCGTCGGCCGTGAAGTTCGTGCCGTTATCGGTGATGATTTGTGGGGACGCCGTAGCGGTGTACGACCCCCGATATGAAGTCTATCACGGTCCGGACTCGGCCGTCTTAACGAGCTTGGCCTCTATCCATTTGGTGAATTTATCCACCATGACCATAGGTATTTTGCTTGTGGGTTCCTCCTTTAAGGGGTCCAACCATGTCAAGCCCCTGGACATGAAGGGCCATGTGATGGGTATAGTTTGGAGGCGGTGGGTGGCATGTGGCTTTGATTAGCAAAGAAGCGGCAACCGATGCATCGTTGGACTAAGTCTGAGCATCTGCCGGGCCGTCGGCCAATAAAATCTGTCGGAAGGCCTTGCTTACAAGGGCCGGGCTCTGGCGTGGTGCCTGCCAAGTCCGGCATGAATTTCAGCGGAAGATTCCGCCCTTCCTCTTGGAGATACACCTTTGAAGGACTCCGGTGGTGCTTTTCTTATAAATCTCTCCCTCATGGACTTTATAGGCTTTAGATCGCCGCACTATGCAGCGTGCCTTGTTTTGGTCCTCGGGAAGTTCCTGCCTTGTTAGGTAGGCTAGGAATGGTTCCGTCCACGGGGCAATGACTGCCATTATTACGTGGGCTGAAGATGTTACTTCGTTGGCAGAGCCTCCAATTGTGTCAGAATGTTCGGTGTCGGGCAGTGTTGTTGGGTCCGGGCTGTTATTTCCGGACTCCCCTTCCCATAATACGGATGGCTTGAACAGCCTCTCTAAGAAGATATTGGGGGCGACGGCATCGCGCTTCGCGCCAATGCGTGCCAAGACGTCTGCTGCCTGATTGTTTTCCCGAGATATATGGTGAAATTCGAGCCCTTCGAACTGAGCTGACATTTTTAGGACGGCGTTGCGATAAGCTGCCATTTTCGGATCCTTAGCATCAAAGTCTCCATTTATTTGGGATATCGCGAGGTTCGAATCCCAGCGCACCTCTAGGCGTTGAATGCCCATGGATACTGCCATCCGGAGACCATGTAGAAGGGCCTCGTATTCGGCTGCGTTGTTGGAGTCCGTATACATTATATGGAGTACGTATTGAACTGTATCTCCTGTTGGGGACGTCAAGACGACGCCAGCCCCCAGACCAGCCAACATTTTGGAGCCGTCGAAGTGCATGATCCAGTTGGAATATGTGCCATACTCTTTAGGGAGTTCGGCTTCAGTCCATTCGGCGGCGAAGTCGGCCAAAACTTGCGACTTAATGGCTCGCCGTGGCTTATAGGTTATGTCGAATGGGAGGAGCTCAATGGCCCATTTGGCAATCCGACACGTCGCGGTTGTTTATAATGTCGTTAAGAGGTACTTCGGAGGCTACTATTATTGAACACTCTTGAAAGTAGTGTCGCAGCTTCCGGGATGCCATAAACATCGCGTACGCTATCTTTTGATAATGCGGATACCGTGACTTGCATGGAGTGAGGACAGTGGACACGTAGTAAACTAGTTTTTGAAGGGGGAACTTGTGTCCGTCCGTTTCTCGTTCGACAACGAGCACAGCGCTTACAACTTGATGAGTTGCCGCGATGATAATAGCATTGGTTCGCCCATGTTGGGCGTGGCCAGGACCAGATTTGTTGCCAATATGGCTTTTATTTCTTCGAGTCCGGCCGTGGCGGCATCCATCCACTCGAAGTGTTCGGTGCACCGGAGGAGGCGATAAAGGGGTAATGCCTTTTCTCCCAAACGGGAGATAAAGCGGCTTAGAGCCGACACGCATCCAGTCATTTTTTGTATTTGTTTGAGGTCCTTTGGGATATCCAATTGTGACAGAGCTCGGATCTTGGCTGGGTTTGCTTCAATTCCTCTAACGGATACAATGAAGCCCAAGAGCTTTTCGGCTGGTACGCCGAAAACGCATTTTTCCGGGTTAAGCTTGATGTCATATGTTCGGAGATTATCGAATGTGAGCCTCAAGTCATCTACTAGAGTTTCGACATGCTTGGTTTTGTTGAGCACATCATCTACGTATGCCTCCACTGTTTTGCCGATCTGGTTTGCCAGACATGTCTGAATCATGCACTGATATGTTGCGCCGGCGTTTTTGAGCCCGAAGGGCATTGTGTTGAAGCAGAATGGGTCGTATGGGGTGATAACGCCGTTGCGGCTTGATCAGGCTCTGCCATCTTAATTTGATGGTAGCCGGAGTATGCGTCGAGGAAACACAATGAATCCTGTCCTGCGGTAGCGTCGATAATTTGATCGATGCGGGGGAGGGGGAAGGGATCCTTTGGGCAAGCCTTGATGAGGTCATTGAAATAGATGCATGGGCGCCAGGATTTGTCCTTCTTTGGTACCATCACCAGGTTTGCTAGCCAGTCCGGATGTTTTATATCTCTGATGAATCCGGCCTCCAGTAGTTTGGCAAGCTCCTCTCCCATGGCTTGTCTCTTAGGTTCGAGAAACGCGAAGAGCCTGTTTGACTGGCTTGAATCCTTTTAGGATGTTTAGGCTGTGCTCGGCCAGCCGGCGTGGGATTCCTGGCATGTCTGAAGGGTGCCAGGCAAAAATGTCCCAATTTTCGCGTAGGAATTCTCGTAGTGCAGCGTCTACATCAGGGTTTAATTGTGCCCCGATGGAGGCCGTTTTTGTAGGGTCCGTTGGGTGGACTTGGAATTTGACTATTTCGTCCGCTGGTTTAAAGGAGGTGGACTTGGATCTTTTATCGAGTATCACATCGGCCCTGTTCACCGTGGAGCGCAGCGCAGTCAGTTCCTCGGCCGCTAGGGCTTCGGATAGTGCATCAAGGGCTAGTGCGGCTGTCTTGTTTTTGGCGCGGAGTGCTATGTCCGGGTCACTAGCAAGAGTGATGATTCCGTTGGGCCCGTGCATTTTGAGCTTCATGTACCCGTAATGGGGTATAGCTTGAAAAATTGTGAATGCCTCTCGCCCTAATAGAGCGTGGTATCCGCTGCTGAACGGGGCCACTTGGAACGTGACCTCCTCGGACCTGTAATTATCCGGCGTGTCGAACACCACATCCAGTGTGATTTTTCCTGCAGCACGCTTCCGATTGGGTATTATTCCTCTAAAGGTTGTGCTGCTTCGCTCAATGTGGCTCCATCTATTTCCATTTTTGAAGGGTTTCCTCATAAATGAGGTTCAATCCGCTGCCACCGTCCATGAGTACCTTGGTAAGGCGAAAGCCGCCCACTATTGGACCGAGGACCAATCTTCTTGGTGCTCGGGCTGTTGAATTTAGGTTCATCAACGGCATTAAAGGTAATAGCCGTGTCCTCCATGGATTTATTGTTGCTACTTGGTAGACTTGGCAAGGCTGGAGTGTTCGTTTCGCATGTTGTTTGATGCAAAAGTCTCAAGACTGTTAATACCGTCTTTGGTATCCACGAGCTGGTGCTCTGTGGATCTTTGGGTTTAAAGCTCTTCGCCACTTTTGGCCACCTGCCGGAGTATCCAACATGCTCTAAGGCTATGAGTTGGTGTGGCGCCCTCTGTACTATGAATTTTACAGGGTCCGTTGAGCCATACCTCCAGTATGGTTGGCGATAATGCACCCTTTTATTTCGGACTGGGTTTGTATTCGGGGCCGGATTGTCCCAAAATCTTACTTCGGTTTTCCAGGCGCTTTCCATCGCACAGTACTTTCATACTATGGACGCCAAGTCAGCAAAGCGTGTAATTACACAGCGACCTATGGCGTTGTGGATTCCCTTGTCCAAGAAATTATTGCAGAAGAATGAAATTGCGTCTTCCTCGCGGCAGTCCTTTATCCTGTTCATAACCAGGAGGAATCTGGCCCAGTAATGATGTACTGTTTCGTCGGGCTCTTGCCTAATTTTGGATAGATCGCCTATGTTCGGGTGGGTGGGTGGAATTAGATCCGAAACCTCACCCAATCTGAGGCTCAAGGGCCAAGGAGTTTCCGAGCTTGGAAGCTTGGATTCTTGGATGTTGTCCAATGAATCTAGCCCGTTGCCGGACTCTAAGTTCAGGTCTTGAGTGTCGTCCTCCCCTCCATGGGTATCCGGCTTGGAGGGATCGGGAATCCGGACATAGCTAGTCCTTAAGATAGATGAAGGGTCGCCGCATTGTTCCTCCACCACAGCGACGTGATGGGTGACCTGGGGAGAGTTAATCTCTCTCAGATTGGGTTTAGGCCCAATCTGATCATAGTCTGTAGCAACTCCCAGGGCGGCGAAGCGATCCAGGAGCTCGTTTAAGGAAGAGAGCTCCGTCGGATCTAACTGCTCGGCGAGTTCCGAGTTGACGTGAAGATTGCTTTCGATGACCCGAGAAGTCATCGTCGGCATGGCGACGAACAGCGGTCATAAGAAAACCGCCTAGCCAAGAGTTTGGCCAATAGCCAAAGCTCCTTTAGCAACGATGGCGTCTTTAAAGGCGGGATGAGGCATCCTTCACGATGGCAACGCAGAGGAACTCTCAATGAAAGCACCAATGTCGGTGTCAAAACCGGCGGATCTCGGGTAGGGGGTCCGAAACTGTGCGTCTCGGTGGATGGTAACAGGAGACAAGGGACACGATGTTTTTACCCAAGTTCGGGCCCTCTCGATGGAGGTAAAACCCTACTCCCGCTTGATTAATATTGATGATATGGGTAGTACAAGAGTAGATCTACCACGAGATCGATAGGCTAAACCCTAGAAGCTAGCCTATGGTATGATTGTTGTTCGTCCTACGGACTAAAACCCTCCGGTTTATATAGACACCGGAGAGGGTTAGGGTTACACAGAGTCGGTTACAATGGGAGGATATCTACATATCCGTATCGCCAAGCTTGCCTTCCACGCCAAGGAAAGTCCCATCCGGACACGGGACGAAGTCTTTAATCTTGTATCTTCCTAGTCCAGGAGTCCGTCCAAAGGTTATAGTTCGGCTATCCGGACACCCCCTATCCGGGACTCCCTCACTAGCTCATAGGGTTTAGCCTCTACGATCTCGTGGTAGATCTACTCTTGTATTACCCATATCATCAATATTAATCAAGCAGGAAGTAGGGTTTTACCTCCATCGAGAGGGCCCGAACCTGGGTAAACATCTGTGTCCCTTGCTTCCTGTTACCATCAGCCTTGCCTACAGATCGGGACCCCTACCGAGATCCGCGGTTTTGACACCGACACCCCGTTCCCGAGCCGACAAGAGCCCCAGCCCAAGGCGCGCCCGGACTTGGCTTAGCAGAGAAGCGAAGGGGCCGAAATAGGCAAAAAACAACAATTCTGGGCTGGGCCTCCGGTTAATAGGTTAGTCCCAAAAATAATATAAAAGTGAATAATAAAGCCCAATAATGTCCAAAACAAAAGATAATATAGCATGGAGCAAGCAAAAATTATAGATACAATTGAGACGTATCAGATATTGATGTCACAATTAAACTTGCCAATAGAGATACTATTTTACCACTGGGAATCGTTAGAGATGTTGAAGTCTTGTGTGGGAAAACTAAATATCCTGCTGATTTCCTTGTTCTTGGTTCTCCACAAGATAGCTTTTGTCCCATTATTTTTGGTAAACCCTTCTTGAACACCGTTAATGCTAGGATAGACTACGAAAAGGATGTCGTTACTATTGGCTTGGGTGATATGTCTCATGAGTTTACTTTCTCTAAATTTAGTAGACAACATCGTGAAGAGGAATTGCCTAGTAAGGATGAAATTATTTGTCTTGCTTCTATTGTCGTACCTCCTAGTGATCCTTTAGAACAATATTTGCTAGACCATGAAAATGATATGTTTATGAATGAAAGAAGGGAAATAGATGAAGTATTCTTTAAACAGGAACTTATCCTGAAACACAATTTTCCTGTTGAAATCCTAGGGGATCCTCCTCCACCCAAGGGTGATCCCGTGTTTGAGCTTAAACCGTTGCCTGATACTCTTAAATATGCTTATCTTGATGAGAAAAATATATATCCTATTATTATTAGTGCTAACCTTTCAGAGCATGAAGAAGAGAGATTATTGAAAACTCTGAAGAAGCACCTTGCTGCTATTGGATATACTCTTGATGATCTTGAGGGCATTAGTCCCACTCTATGTCAACACAAAATAAATATGGAGAAAGATGCCAAACCAGTTCGTGATCATCAACGACGACTGAATCCTAAAATGAAAGAAGTGGTAACAAAGGAAATACTAAAGCTCCTTGAGGCAGGTATAATTTATCCCGTTGCTGATAGTCAGTGGGTAAGTCTTGTCCATTGTGTCCCTAAGAAGGGAGGTATTACTGTCGTTCCTAATGATAAAGATGAATTGATTCCGCAAAGAATTATTACAGGTTATAGGATGGTAATTGATTTCCGCAAATTAAATAAGGCTACTAAAAAAGATCATTACCCCTTGCCTTTTATCAATCAAATGCTAGAAAGATCATCTAAACATACACATTTTTGCTTTCTAGATGGTTATTCTGGTTTCTCTCAAATACATGTGTCAGTCGATGATCAATCAAGGACCACTTTTACTTGCCCTTTCGGTACTTTTGCTTATAGACGTATGCCTTTTGGTTTATGTAATGCACCTGCTACCTTTTAAAGATGCATGATGGCTATATTCTCTGACTTTTGTGAAAAGATTTGTGAGGTTTTCATGGACGATTTTTCCGTCTATGGATCCTATTTTGATGATTGCTTGAGCAATCTTGATCGAGTTTTGCAGAGATGTGAAGAAACTAATCTTGTCTTGACTTGGGAAAAGTGCCACTTTATGGTTAATGAAGGTATTGTCTTGGGGCATAAAGTTTCTGAAAGAGGTATTGAGGTTGATAAATCCAAGGTTGATGCCATTGAAAAGATGCCATGTCCCAAGGACATCAAAGGTATAAGAAGTTTCCTTGGTCACGCCGGTTTTTATAGGAGGTTCATTAAGGACTTCTCAAAAATTTCTCGGCCTCTGATATACCATTTGTCTTTAATGATGATTGTGTACAAGCATTTCAAATACTTAAGAAAGCATTGATCTCTGCACCTATTGTTCAGCCACCTGATTGGAATTTACCTTTTGAAATTATGTGTGATGCTAGTGATTATGCTGTAGGTGCTGTTCTAGGGCAAAGAGTTGATAAGAAATTAAATGTTATTCAATATGCTAGTAAAACTCTAGACAATACCCAAAGAAATTATGCTACCACTGGAAAAGAATTCTTAGCAGTTGTATTTGCTTGTGATAAGTTCAGACCTTATATTGTTGATTCTAAAGTAACTATTCACACTGATCATGCTGCTATTAAATATCTTATGGAAAAGAAAGATGCTAAACCTAGACTTATTAGATGGGTTCTCTTGCTACAAGAATTTGATTTGCATATTATTGATAGAAAGGGAGATGAGAACCCCGTTGCAGACAACTTGTCTAGGTTAGAAAATGTTCTTGATGACCCACTACCTATTGATGATAGCTTTCCTGATGAGCAATTAAATGTCATAAATACTTCTCGTACTGCTCCATGGTATGCTGATTATGCTAATTACATCGCTGCTAAATTTATACCACCTAGTTTCACATACCAGCAAAAGAAAAAGTTTTTCTATGATTTGAGACATTACTTTTGGGATGACCCATATCTTTATAAAGAAGGAGTAGATGGTGTTATTAGACGTTGTGTACCTGAGCATGAACAGGAACAGATCCTACGCAAGTGTCACTCCGAGGCTTATGGAGTACACCACGCTGGAGATAGAACTGCACATAAGGTATTGCAATCCGGTTTTTATTGGCCTACTCTCTTCAAGGATGCCCGTAAGTTTGTCTTATCTTGTGATGGATGTCAAAGAATTGGTAATATTAGTAGACGCCAAGAAATGCCTATGAACTATTCACTTGTTATTGAACCATTTAATGTTTGGGGCTTTGGTTATATGGGACCTTTTCCTGCCTCTAATGGATACACACATATTTTAGTTGTTGTTGATTACGTTACTAAGTGGGTAGAAGCTATTCCAACTAGTAGTGCTGATCATAACACATCTATTAAAATGCTTAAAGAAGTTATTTTTTTGAGGTTTGGAGTCCCTAGATATTTAATGACTGATGGTGGTTCACATTTTATTCATGGTGCTTTTTGTAAAATGCTTGCAAAGTATGATGTTAATCATAGAATTGCATCTCCTTATCACCCGCAGTCTAGTTGTCAAGTAGAATTGAGTAATAGAGAACTCAAATTAATTTTGCAAAAGACTGTTAATAGATCTATAAAGAATTGGTCCAAGAAACTTGATGATGCATTATGGGCATATAGAACTTCATATAAAAATCATATGGGTATGTCTCCATATAAAACGGTTTATGGTAAAGCATGTCACTTACCTCTCGAACTAGAACATAAGGCTTATTGGGCTATTAAAGAGCTCAACTATGATTTCAAACTTGCCGGTGAGAAGAGGTTATTTGACATTAGCTCACTTGATGAATGGAGAACACAAGCCTATGAAAATGCCAAATTGTTTAAAGAAAAAGTTAAAAGATGGCATGATAAAAGAATAGAAAAGCGTGAGTTTAATGTAGGTGATTATGTATTGCTATACAACTCTCGTTTAAGATTTTTTGGAGGAAAACTTCTCTCTAAATGGGAAGGCCCTTACGTTATCGAGGAGGTCTATCATTTCGGTGCCA
This sequence comes from Aegilops longissima, assembly GCA_021605205.1. Lineage (NCBI taxonomy): Eukaryota > Viridiplantae > Streptophyta > Magnoliopsida > Poales > Poaceae > Aegilops > Aegilops longissima. Next base: position 437,498,040 of record CM038676.1, on the reverse strand, counting down.
TAAAAATCAACAACTTCGAAGGCACAAATCCGAAGGTGGTGAACGGTCAAAGAATTAAACATTATATCTCAGGTAATCCTATAAATGTTGAAACCGATGTTATTGAAACCGTAACCCCGGAGGAATACATAAGGGACACTTTCCGGAACGTTTCAGACTCCGAAAAGGAATAGGTATGTGGTACGGTAAGTAAACCGACTCCAAAATAGTTCTAATGGCATTTTTTCTCCATTTTGGAATATTTAGAAGAATAGAAAAATAAGAAGCAGTCCGGGAAGGACACGAGGCCTCCACGAGGGTGGAGGGCGCGCCCTACCCCTTGGGCACGCCCCCCTGCCTCGTGGGCACCTCGTGTGCTCTCCGGACTCCGTTTTCTTGCAGGATACGTATTTTGGTCGGTAAAAACTCATTATATAATCTCCCGAAGGTTTTGACTCCTGTATCACGCAATTGTCCTCTGTTCTCGAGCTGTTTTCTATCAGGGGTGTCAAGGCCAGGCATCATGTCGTCCCCCTCCTCCAACAATGGTGACAATGATGCTTGGCTAATGAAGATAGAGCTGAAGAGGGAAGAACCCGTGGAGATCAACAAGGATGAAGGGATCAAGAAGGCCACGGAGGACCAAGTTCCGGCTGCAGGAGACACCCTTCAACTTGATCACAATCTTCTTACCCCAACTGAGATCGAAGCTTTCAAGATGATTGATTTAGCTCGTATACAAAACAAGTATCTCACCCGTGAATATATTTTGTTGAAGGAGCATATCGTCGCACTCAAGGGCATTATCCGCAAGTTGGAGGATCTCTTATGCTCGATGTGCGATTACCCATCATCAACAACTCCACCTCCTTCACCAGCAAAGGAGATATAATCACATGGGTATGGGCACTCCCCTTGGCAACTGCCAAGCTTGGGGGAGGTGCCCCGGTATCGTATCACCATCATACTCCTATCTTTACCATTTTTCTTAGTTCGATCCTATGTAGTAGTATCTTGATCTAGTAGAATAAAAGTTTTGGTATGATCTAGTTTTGAGTTTTGCTTTATGATCCCTCTATGTAATCAAGTTCGTGAGCTATATAATAAAGATTAGTGTTGAGACAAGGGCTTGATTATCTTGCTATGATCTTGAGTGAATAAAAGAAAAGAGAAAAGAATAAAAGGAATAAAAATATCATATTGATCTTATGGATAGTAATGACTTCACATAGAAAGATTATGATGATCAAAAGTTGTTGAGAGTTGACAAACATAGTTTTGGTCATCGTTGAAATTAATAGGAAGTAATAAAGAATGAGAGGTTTCGCATATAAATATACTATCTTGGACATCTTTTATGATTGGGAGCACTCATTAAAATATGACATGGTAAAGAGTTGATGTTGGACAAGGAAGACAACGTAATGGGTTATATTTTCTTATATCTCAGATAAAGTATATTTTCATGGATCATCCAACATGTTGAGCTTGCCTTTCCCCCTCATGCTAGACAAATTCTTTGCACCAAGTAGAGATACTACTTGTGCTTCCCAAAACCCTTAAACCAGTTTTGCCATAAGAGTCCACCATACCTACCTATGGATTGAGTAAGATCCTTCAAGTAAGTTGTCATCGGTGCAAGCAATAAAAAATTGTTCTCTAAATATGTATGATTGATTGGTGTGAAGGAAATAAGCTTTATACGATCTTGTGATGTGGAAGAAATAAAAGCGACGGACTGCATAATAAAGGTTCATATCACAAGTGGCAATATAAAGTGACGTTCTTCGCATTAAGATTTTGTGCATCCAACCCTGAAAGCGCATGGCAACCTCTGCTTCCCTCTGCGAAGGGCCTATCTTTTATTATTACCTTCTACCTTATGCAAGATTCATGGTGATCTTCACCTTTCCTTTTTATATTTTATCCTTTAGCAAGCACAGTGTGTTGGAAAGATCCTGATAGATATATCTAATTGGATATGGGTTAGCATGAACTATTATTGTTGACATTACCCTTGAGCTCAAAGGTTGGGAGGCGAAACTATAAGCCCCTATCTTTCTCTGTGTCCGATTAAAACTCCGTAACCACAAGTATTGCGTGAGTGTTAGCAATTATGAAAGACTAAATGATAGCTGAGTATGTGGACTTGCTAGAAAGCTCTGACATAGACTCTTTCTGATGTTATGATAAATTGCAATTGCTTCAGTGACTGAGATTATAGTTTGTTAGTTCTCAATAAAGTTTCTGATTCATACTTTGCATTGTGAATAGATTATTACTTGAGCATAGGAAATCATATGACAATATCCATGTATGTTGTTGTTTGAGAATAATCATGATGCCCTCATGTCCGTATTTTATTTTATCGACACCTCTACCTCTAAACATGTGGACATATTTATCGTTATCGGCTTCCGCTTGAGGACAAGCGAGGTCTAAGCTTGGGGGAGTTGATACGTCCATTTTGCATCATGCTTTTATATCGATATTTATTGCATTATGGGTTGTTATTACACGTTATGTCACAATACTTATACCTATTCTCTCTTATTTTACAAGGTTTACATAAGGAGGGAGAATGCGGTAGCTGGAATTCGGGTGGAAAAGGAGCAAATATTAGAGACCTATTCGCACAACTCAAAAGTCCGAAACTCCACGAAAGTTACTTGGAAATAATGAAAATTGGAAGAAGAATCTCACGTCAAGGGGCCTCCACCTGTCCACGAGGGTGGGGCGTGCCCTACCCCAGGCGCGCCCCTGCCTCGTGGGCCCCTGCTGGCCCTCGGTGCCCATCTTACGTATATGAAGTCTTCGTTCGAAGAAAAATCATAAGCAAGCTTTCGGGACGAGACTCCGCCGCCACGAGGCGGAACCAATCTAGGGCTCCGGCAGAGCTGTTCTGCCGGGGACACTTCCCTCCAAGAGGGGGAAATCATCGCCATCGTCATCACCAACGCTCCTATCATCGGGAGAGGGCAATCTCCATCAACATGTTCACCAGCACCATCTCCTCTCAAACCCTAGTTCATCTCTTGTATCCAATTCTTGTCTCTGAGTCCGGGATTGGTACCTGTAGGTTCCTAGTAGTGTTGATTACTCCTTGTAGTTGATGCTAGTTGGTTTATTTGGTGGAAGATCATATGTTCAGATCCATTATGCATATTAATACCCCTCTGATTATGAACATGAATATGCTATGTGAGTAGTTACGTTTGTTCCTGAGGACATGGGAGAAGTCTTGCTATTAGTAGTCATGTGAATTTGGTATTCGTTCGATATTTTGATGAGATGTATGTTGTCTATCCTCTAGTGGTGTTATGTGAACGTCGACTACATGATACTTCACCATTATTTGGGCCTAGAGAAGGGCATTGGGAAGTAATAAGTAGATGATGGGTCGCTAGAGTGACAGAAGCTTAAACCCTAGTTTATGCATTGCTTCGTAAGGGGCTGATTTGGATCCATATGTTTCATGCTATGGTTAGTGTTGGGGATATTACCACTGGGTGTAAACCGGCCAGGAAAGGCCGGGTTAACTCCACAAGTAGTTCATTATATCTGAAGCCCATTGTTGGGGATATAACTATTTGTGTAAGCCGCCGAGGAGGGGCCGGATTACGTAAAGAGTTACCAGACAGAAGCCCAAGTCCAAGCATGAAGATGGCGACTCAACAAGGAGCCTAAGGCCCACAAGCGACTTAAGACCCGTTGTAGTAAACCGCCATAATGGCATGACTTGTATCATAAGGTAGACTTGACTAATCACCGAGCCGGACACTGTTTATGAGCCGGCCGGGACTCTGTAAGCCGCAGGGCGTCAACCCGTGTATATAAGGGGCGACCGCCAATGCTTAGGGAAAAAACAACCTTCGAGAACCGGGCATAGCATATCTCGCTCCCTGGTCATCGAAACCTCAAGCAATACCAACCCAACTAGACGTAGGCTTACCTTCACCGTAAGGAGCCGAACTAGTATAAACTCTCTCGTGTCCTTTGTCCCGATTAACCCCTTTAAGCTTCCTAGTTGCAATGGCTCCATGATTAAGTCCTTGCAAGAGGACATCTGCCGTGACAATTCCACGACAGTTGGCGCCCACCATGGGGCCCGCGCACGGTGGTTGAGTTCTTGAAGGGCAGCTTGAAGGGCTCAAGGGATCTGTGATGGGCGGATGACCAAGAGTCATCGCGGTAAGATCTACATCGACAACGAAGGCTGGGGCCCTGAGGCCGACTCAATTGAGTACGGGTACCGGGTCCCCTTTGGCGGAATTCACGTCTTCATCGGCCGGATTGGTGAGCCGGGCCCAGGGCCGGACAGCTGTACCGACCTCATTGAGACGGCTCAGCGTGCGAGACCCGCTCAGATTCAACCTGTGATGAAGCGTGCCTTTGTGGGCTGTGTTCATGGAGGGGCACTTTCGGAAGGATCTAAAGATGGCTAAGAGACAACCGTCCCATCAGACGATGATTCGTCCTCCGGCTCAACAGATTCTCTGTATCAGGTCTAGGAAGGCATGCTAGGGGGCTGTTCTGACGACTCTAGCGTTCCAGATTACTATGAGCCGCCAAGCTGGGCAGGAGTCTTCATGGCTGGTACTCAACCCGGCCAAAACTCGACGGCTGTGACGGCAATAACATCCGGGTTAGGAGCGGCCGGGGCAGGAGGCCCCGCGCGCCCGCCGGCTCAGGTGCTGATAGATCTTATGGACAAGCTGACGGCTTTGTTAACCTCCACGGTTATTCCTGTGATCCAGATGAGCATAACGCGGAGGTGGCAAAGGTGCGTGAGAAGATAGCCCAGACAAAGGAGGCCTTGGCGGCTGAGGACATCAGGCTAGCTGCGGAGCGGGCGGCTTTGGATGCACAGGCGCAGCGACTCGGTCGAGGCTTTCCGAATTAACATGAATCTGAATGCATCCAATGAGGTGATGAGAAGGAGGCATCAGAAAACCCAGTCCCGTCTGCCTCCGGTTTACGATCCTCAGAATCTTTTCACGACACCCGGAGCTGGTCCTAGCAATCCACCCGAAGCCAATCAATTTATGACACCCGGAGCGGGAGGACCAGCTCAGCCTCGAGAGACGATACCTCTTCACGGGAGCATGGCCCCGCCCCGATACATACCAACACCTCCGGGCCACTTTTCCAACCCCATGGAGAACCTAATAGCAGCGTCGGCACGTCTGGCGGCTCTTCCAGTGGATGGTGACGACCCGACGGCGGTGGAGACCCGGAGGGCTAGGGAGCTTCTTCAGACGGCCTTGGCACAACAAGAGGCCTATTCTTACAGCAGGGATAGGATTCATTCCACTCCTCAGCCTTGGGTAGCACCTCGACCAAACCGAGTCCGAGTTCAAAGAGACACATGGAGTCGAGGCTTTATCAAGTAATGCCCAGCGTCAGAACCAACCCGGCGGCTATAACCCGGTGCAGGATCGATTTCGTCAAGAGGATGAGCAGGCGGCTCAATTAGCGGCTCAGCAGACGGCGTATGATGGTTTCCAGTATCCAATGACTTCGTTGGGCCGGGTGGCCACTAGAACGGCGGTGTCCCTTATGCAGTGCGGCTCTTGAGATGTGAGTCTGCCCAAGGATTTCAAGGGTCCTCGAAAGGTGCCGAATTACACGGCCGACTTACAACCGGGGGCGTGGATTGAAAGTTACGAGATGGCCATGGAATTATTGGAAGTCAGCGACGCGGCAATGGCTAAGTATTTCACCATGATGTTAGATGGAACGGCCCGAACTTGGTTGAAAAGCTTGCCTCCCAATTCCATCAGTTCATGGGCGAGTTAAAGGCCGGTTTATCGAACTTTAAAGATACTTGCAAGCAATCTATGTCCATTGTGGACTTGACCAATTATAAGGCGGGAGGAGGTGAGTCCACAACTCATTGGGTGCGCCGGGTCAAAGAAATAATACATTCATCTGATAAGATGGATGCCGTCTCTGCGGTACTTATGCTCTATCAGAATTGTCGTTTTGTGCCGCTGAAGCAGAAGCTGGGGCGCCTTAAGCGTGATTGCAATGACATGGGTACGCTGATGGCGGCTTTGGTTAAGTATGTCGATTCTGATACTACTGAAGATCCCGTGTCTGAGGAGGAAAAGACAGGGAAGGGAAAGAAGAACGGCAACGGAAAGGGTCAGCAGCAACAGCCGGCAAATCAAGGTGGTAACAAACGTAAGCCGGACGGTAACCCGGCGTTTGTGGCCAATGCTAATGCTCAAGGTAATAACAAGAAGCGTAAGGGGAGAGGACCTCCTCGATCTGGTGGCTCAGGTCCATCTCTTGAGCAGCTTTTGAATGAGCCTTGTCCAAGACATGGTACTCGAGAAAATCCTGCCACCCACTTATGGAAGGACTGCGCGATCATGAAGGCGTTCAAGAATTCAAACATGTTTGATGGCAATCATGGGTCAGGCGGCGGTTCAGGAGCAGGTGGTTTCCATGGCCCGGGTGGCGGCTCAAGTTCCGGCTTTCAAGGTGGTCAAGGTGGCTATAATCAGCAGCGATCCGGTCAAGGAGGACAAAGAAAAGAACAACGATCAGTTATCGAGCCATCCAAAACAGTTAAGCGATGGGCAATACCATGTGTTTACCACTAACTTGTATAAGCGTGACCAGAAGGTTCATAAAAGGGATGTGAATTCGGTTGAACCGGCGGTTCCCCGTTATCTGAGGTGGTCAGAATAGCCTATCATTTGGAGTAGAGAAGATCACCCCGGGTTGATAACCCGGTCGATTAACTTGGTGGTAGCCCCTCAGGTTGGTGGATATAAATTCACTAAGGTGCTGATGGACGGTGGAAGTAGCATCAATATTCTCTATTATGAGACCTTTCGCCGTATGGGTCTGATTGATAAGGACTTGAGGACATCCAACACTGTTTTCCATGGGGTGGTACCCGGTAAGTCGGCGTATCCTGTTGGAAAGATCGAGCTGGAAGTGGCTTTTGGAGACGAATACGATTCCAGGGCTGAGAAGCTGACGTTTGAGGTAGTCAAAATAGGAAGCCCATATCATGCTCTGTTTGGACGACCGGCTTATGCCAAGTTTATGGCACGGCCGTGTTATGTTTATCTGCAGCTCAAGATGCCGGGTTACAAGGGCACCATCACTATGCATGGGAGTCAAAAGGTGGTCTTGGAGTGCGAGGAAGGAGATGCGGCTTATGCTGAATCCATTTGTGCTGAAGAGGAGCTGAAGTTTTATCAAACTAATGTTGACCCGGCAGATATGACCTCTTTGAAGAAGCCAACCACAGAGCAAGACTCGGCTTTGAAATTTAAGTCGGCCGCCGAGACAAAACTGGTTGACTTCACTCCAGGTGACTCTTCCAAGCAGTTCAGCATCAGTACCAATTTGGATCCCAAATAGGAAAGCGCGCTCATCGAGTTCATCCGTGAGAACCGGGACATCTTTGCATGGAAACCTTCTGACATGCCGGGTGTCCCGAGAGAACTCGCTGAGCACACTCTTAATATTGATCCAAAGTATAAGCCGGTCAGGCAGTTTCTCCGGCGATTCAATGAGGAAAGGCGAAAGGCTATAGGGGAAGAGGTCGCTCGGCTCTTAGCGGCAGGGTTCATCGTGGAAGTTTTTCACCCGGAGTGGTTGGCTAACCCGGTGCTTGTGCTCAAGAAAAACGGCACTTGGCGGATGTGTGTCGATTACACGGACCTAAATAAAGCTTGTACGGCTGATCCCTTTGCTCTGCCCCACATTGATCAAATCATCGATGCCACTGTGGGTTGTGAGCGGTTGAGTTTTTTGGATGCTTACTCTGGTTATCATCAGATCAAGATGGCAGTTAAGGACCAGGAGAAGACGGCTTTCATTACTCCATTTGGAGCCTTCTGCTATGTGTCTATGCCGTTTGGGCTCAAGAGTGCCCAGGCGACTTATCAGCGGTGTGTGCAGAATTGTCTCCACAATCAGATTGGGCGCAATGTTCATGCTTATGTGGATGACATTGTGGTGAAGTCCAGAGAGAAGGAAACCTTGATCTCCGATTTAAAGGAAACCTTTGATAATCTCCGGGTCTACAAGATGATGCTTAACCCGGACAAGTGCGTATTTGGTGTACCTGCAGGCAAACTTTTGGGATTCCTGGTCTCAAACAGGGGCATTGAAGCTAACCTGGAGAAGATCAAGGCGATTAGCTCTCTGGCTAAGCCGGCGTGCATCAATGATGTTCAGCGACTGGCGGGTCGCGTTGCAGCTTTAAGCCGATTCATAAGCCGGCTAGGGGAGAAGGCTTTACCGTTGTATCAGATGATGAAGAAAGCAGACACCTTTGTCTGGAGTGAGGCTGCTGATGCTGCTTTTGAAGATTTAAAGAGACAATTGGCTGAAGCCGCCGGTTCTCGCAGCTCCGATTGATAAAGAGCCATTGCTATTGTATGTTGCTGCTAACTCACGTGTTGTTAGTGTGGCTATTGTGGTGGAGCGTAAGGAAACTGGCAAGGAGCATCCGGTTCAGCGGCTGGTTTATTACATCAGTGAGGTGCTCATAGAGTCCAAACAAAGGTATCCGCATTGGCAGAAACTGGTTTATGGGGTGTTCATGGCGAGCCGGAAACTAAAGCAGTACTTCCTGGGTCATCCTATAACTGTGGTAAGTTCAGCCCCCTTGGGAGACATCATCCAGAATAGGGAAGCCACAGGACGAGTTGCCAAGCGGGCCATCGAGCTTGGGCCTCACAGTTTGAAGTATATGCCGCGCACAGCTATCAAGTCTCAAGCCCTAGTGGACTTTATTAATGATTGGACGGAGTTGCAAGCACCAGAGGAGAAGCCGGATAACACGTATTGGACTATTCATTTTGATGGGTCCAGACAGTTGGAAGGCTCGGGGGCTGGAGTTGTTTTAACTTCCCCTCGAGGTGACCAATTTTGTTATGTGCTCCGGCTTATGTTTCCCTGTACTAACAATGCAGCTTAATATGAGGCCTTACTCCATGGCCTCCGGATGGCCAAGGAGATGAATTTAAGCCGGGTCAGATGCTTGGGCGATTCAGACCTCGTTGCTCAACAGGTGTCAGGCACGTGGGATTCTAAGGATCCCCTTATGGCGGCTTATCGTCGTGAAGTTGATGCAGTGGCTGGGTACTTCAAGGGTTATCAAGTAGAGCACATTGATCGAAGGAAGAACGAGGCGGCTGATGCTTTAATCCGGCTGGGGTCTCAGCGTAAGCCGGTGCCACCTAATACTTTCCTTGACGTTTTGCATAACCCTTACGCCGAGTGCCTACAGAGGAAGAGCTTGCGATGCAGACCGGGCGCAGCTGGTGGCGGCTCTCCATGCCATCCCGGACTGGACGGTTCCATACTTAGCCTATATGACCTGGGGAGAGTTGCCTGAGGATGAGACCTTGGCGAGACAAATCATCAGGCGGTCCAAATCCATGACGATTGTTCACGGCGAGTTGCATCACCGCATGGCGTCCTTTGGGGCATTTCAGCGTTGTGTATCACCCACGGAGGTCGGGAGATACTTCGTGAGATTCATGAAGGTGATTGCGGTCATCATGCCGGTTCAAAATCTCTGGTAGCCAAGGCTTTTCGTCATGGTTTTTATTGGCTGACGGCTCATGCTGATGCGGAGGATCTGGTCAGCAAATGTGACGGATGTCAAAAATTCTCAAGACGAGCTCATGTGCCGGCTCAAGAATTGAGGATGATTCCAATTACTTGGCCGTTTGCAGTCTGGGGGCTTGATATGGTTGGACCTTTTAAAAGGTCTAAAGATAAGAAGACACACCTGTTGGTGGCAGTGGATAAATTCACCAAATGGGTTGAAGCAGAGCCGGTCAGTAAGTGTGATGCAGCCACGGCGGTTCAGTTCATCAAAAAGGTGATCTTTCGTTTTGGTTTTCCGCACAGTATTATAACTCATAATGGCACTAATCTCTCCAAGGGTGCCATGGAAGAGTTTTGTCAACAAGAGCACATCCGGCTTGATGTTTTGGCTGTTTCTCACCCCCAGTCTAATGGTCAAGCGGAAAGAGCTAATCAAGAGATCTTGAAAGGTATCAAACCCCGGCTCTTAGTTCCTTTACAGCGAACTCCAGGTTGTTGGGTGGAGGAATTACCTTCTGTGCTATGGAGCATCAACACAACGCCCAACAGGTCTACTGGTTATACACCTTTCTTCATGGTGTACAGAGCAGAGGCGGTTATACCAAGTGACATCCGGCATGATTCACCCCGGGTGGCGGCTTACGTTGAGGCTAATAACGAAAAAGCTCGACAGGATGCACTTGACTCGTTGGATGAAAAGCGAGACTTGGCCATAGCCCGCTCGGCGATTTACCAGCAAGACCTGCGCCGTTATCACAGCCGTCGGGTTAGAAGCAGAACTTTCCAGAAGGCGATTTGGTGCTCGGCTCATCGAGATCAAAGCGATATGAACAAGCTGTCCCCTCCTTGGGAAGGACCTTTCGTGGTCAGCAAGAATCTCAACAACGGGTCATATTACCTCATCGATGTTCGAGAGCACAAAGACTCACGTAAGTCGGAGGAGGAGACCCGTCGGCCGTGGAACATAAGCGCATCTCGGCCCTACTATACTTAAGCCGCGGCTTTGAGTATATTTATCTTTTCTTTTTTAGCAATGTATATATTATATAAAGCAATAAAGCAGGACCTCTTTATTTTCCATCCTACAAGGTTTATGTGTCTTCTTGACCCGGTGATGGAAACGACTAACAGGGAGCGGATCATATCTGAATCCGGTTTTCCCTTTGGTCCGGCTTATGATCATATCTGAATCAAGCCATGGTCATTTGGGGGCTTCCTGTTCAAACGTAGGTCGTATTCGAACCAAAGAGAACATAGTTGTCGATACCCAATTGATTGGCACACTGCCGAACCCACTTGGGGGCTTCTTGATCATATTTGAATCATAGCTTAACCTCTTTTGGGCCTAACGTGGATCGTATTCGAATCAGCGTCATTAAACAACTCTCATGGTCACTTGGGGGCTTCCTGTTCAAACATAGGTCATATTCGAACCAAAGAGAACATAGCTGTCGATACTCATTTGATCTGCATCGCCAAAGCCATTGGGGGCTATATGATCGTACCCGAATCTTAGCTTAACCCCTCTGGAATGGTTCTACTGATCGTATTCGAATCAGAGGCCTTTGAAAATCAGGTTTACCTTATTCTATAAGAGTAAATAATACTAAGGGCCAGGTAAACATTATATGTGCCAATTTTCAGAAGTTAAGTATAGTTGTCTGCTTTTTTGGGATCAAGTAAGCCGGTAAGGTATGCCTTAAACCGGCTGATACTTATGATGTTTTGGTTCCTACTCCGGGTTAAAGTTATCTTACATGACCCCGGATGTGGTGAGATGCCAAAGGAAATTTTCGTTTTATACACAGAGTAAAGCGGAAAGCTTTTGGATGATTCAAGTAAGCCGACAGTGCACATTGCTGGTGGCTTGAGACATTGTTAAGCACCGCAAAACATGCGCGAAGGCATGACAGAGTTAAGGAGTTTTCTCTATCCTATTACAAGACTCACCGAGTCTAAAGTAAGTGAAGCATTGTTTTGCAAAAGTCATAACACATCTGGCGGCTCATTCTTCCGGCTGGCTTGATGACTCCGGGTTATCCTTCTCCGCCTCTCCTTCGGTTGTTTTGTCCTGGAAGGTTGACGAGGTCCAGTCAATGCCGCTTAAAGCTTCAAATTCAGCTTCATCATCTATTGAGCTGGCCGGGTCAACTTCAGGAGCGAAGGTATGCTTACGAGTTGGAGGGATCAGGCTGATGTCATCATAATGTGGAGTTGGAATCCTCCGGTTCTCGTTGTCATAACCCGGCTGGTACTTTGTAAGATCAATATCGTTGCCGATGATGGTGGCCACAGGACGTACGACTCTCACACAGGTGGTGAAGTCGATTGGTGAATCGAGCCGTCCTCCTTTAAACTGGGGTATCCAAGAGCAACATCGCTTAAGTCTAGCTCTGGAGCCAATGCTTTGGCCCGGCTTAAGGCGGCTATGGCCCCGGCTCTACCAGATGCTCGCCTTAACTCCTGAATCCGTTGAGGTAACACGGCAAGCCGCTTGAGTACATCTTGCAGGAGATAAGGGGCATCATTTGATAAAGCCACAACGGCTAAAGCACGTTGTGACCCGGTGTATAGTTGTTCCACCAGAGTGTACACCGCCTTAAGCTTGACTAGCATATTCTGCTTGAGGTTCGTGCTCCTGGGGCCTGTGTTTATACGTATAAGGTGAGCCGGAGTTAGCAATTAAAATAGACATCAAAGGAACCATTGTGATATTCAGAGTTATACATAGTAAACTTACCGAAGATTGCTGAGACCATTTGAGATATCTGGCGCTTTAAGCCGGACAGCTCGGCGGTCGCCTCAGCAAGAGATGCCTCTGCTATTTCAGCCCGAGTCACCAGTGAAGCCCTCTCCTCAACCCAAGTTTTCTTCTCCGATTCAAATTTTTTCTTCAGTTTCTCTTGTTCGGAGACACTGAATTCAAACTTGGAGTTGGCTTTCTGAGCTTCAAGCTCTTGGGTTTTCAACTGACTCTTCAGATCAGCAATCTCCGCCTCAAACTGACTTATGGTAGCCTGCATCGACATCAGGTTATGGTAAGAATCATGGTAAGATTACATTCAAGTCCCAAACACTTTACAAGTAAAGATACTTGGCACTTGGGGGCTAATGTATGCTTAAAGAATTTCTTAACCTATTTTACCGGGTCATGTATATTAAGTCTCAAGCACTTTACAAGTAAAGGCACTTGACACTTGGGGGCTAATGTGTAACCCAAATTCAAAGTTTCATGCTATCACCGGGTTAAATATGTTCAATTTAAGCCGGACAAAGCTGACAGTAAGTAGATTTCTAAGTCTACAGCATATTCATTCATAAGAAATAGACTTGGGGGCTGATATAGTAAGTAAGGTTCAGGAAAAAGTTAAAGGTATACCTCAGATTTATGTTGTATTTGCTTCACCATGTCAATTTCCAGGTCACGGCTATTGTGCACTTGATTCAGATAGCCCGAGACTATATCACCAATGCTTAGGTGAGTATAATCAGTGATGTCCTGTTTGGTTTTCCGACGTTGGGCAAACTCCTCTTTGGCAGTGCATCGAGCAAGGACAGTGGGCCGGCCCGGGTCAACGTATTGACTTTTTAGAAATTCAACTTCTGGTTCAGTCGTCTTGACCGGGCTAGGAGTCTCCGGCTTATCAGAATCGCGGACAACGTCTTCTGCAGGCGGGTCAGAGGTTGACACCGGAATATCAAAAGCCGGTTCAAGCGGTGGCTGATGAATGGAGCTCTCAGGAACGGATGAGTCAATTGCCGGTTCAGTGACCACCGGGTCTTGGGACAAATTATTCTTTCTGGCCCTCTTGCTAGGCTTCGCTTGCAGGCTATCAGTCAAAGTGGAAGGATGAGTACCAACGAATAAGTATGGAAAAAACTTAAAGTAAGAAAGCTGGCATTACCCGGGAGCTGTTTTAAAAGTCGGCATGTTTGATTGCATTGACTCGCCGGAAGACGGAGAGGTATCCTGATAATTGGAGTCAGATGAATTGAGGGTCGACAAAATAAACCTGCCAAAGGATAAGCGAGCATAAGCGGAGATGACCTCGATTCGGCGCTTCCTAGTTATATCGGGTAAGCCGGAGGAGAGTTCTGCGTCTTGAGTGGCCCGAGTTTGCCTCCGGTTCTCAAGTTGTTGTTGCTTCAAAAGAAATTGAGGATCTTGGTAAGCTAGAGGGTGTGAAAACCTTACTTTCCGGGTCACCCTTCGGATTTTTTGTGTTGGCAAAGGCTCTGAGTCGGAGGAAATTATAGTTACCTCTTCGCCAGATGCTTGACTGTTTCCAGTTTCTTCCTGAAAGGATCAAATGTTAGTAAGGAATGGCAAAGGAGTTAAAGAAAATTGAAAAAGATTACCTCTTCCTCATCCGAAGAAGAGTCATCCAGTTTAAGCAGATCAGAGGCGCTAGGTCTTTTCTTCTTAGAAGTGCCCGTCCTGGCGGTTTTTCTTTCAGTCTTCTTGGCCGCCATGGCCTGTTTAGCAGCCTCATGGTCATACTTGACCTTCCAGAAGTCATCGCTGGCCTGTGGAAACAGATAAGGAATCATAAGTATAAGAAGGTAACATATAAAAGAGTATTTGTGAAGACTAGTAACTTACCGCAGGAGCCGGGTTCTTCTTACAGAAGGGAAGTAAGCCGAAGGCATTCTTGATTCTGATGCCTTCCTTCAACAGAGTTTGGACTGTAGCATCTATTGCATCGTCTGATAGATCATCAGAGCTATGACGCATTGAGTCATCTTTTTCGCATGTATAAGTACACATTAAGCCGGAGCGGCGGCTTAATGGTAGTATCCGCCAGGTGACCCAGACTCGAACCAGATCGATGCCATTTAAACCGTTCCCTAGAAGAGCTTTGATCTTCTTGATGGTGGGGTTGAGAGGCAAGCGTTCAACACCAGATAACTTATCTGCCAGTGGATGATTGGATTCGAGACGCAGGGCGCGAAAGCTAGGCAGTGGCTTCTCATCAGCCGGTGATGTATCTTGGCAGTAGAACCACGTTTGGTTCCAGTCTTTCGGTTGACTTGGCAATTCAGCATAAGGGAAAAGACAATCTCTTCACCGCTGGATGGAGATGTCGCCAAGCTCAAGACTCGGCCCGTTGGCACGTTCGTTTTGCCGGTTCAAATGAAAAAGTTCTCTGAACAAAAGCAGATTCGGTTCTTGTCCCAGGTACACTTCGCAGAAAACTTGAAAATTGCAGAGATTTGACACAGAATTGGGCCCGATGTCTTGAGGTCTAAGGTCAAAGAAATTCATAACTTCTCTAAAAAAATTTGAGCCGGGAGGGGCAAATCCCCGGTTCATGTGATCCGTGAAAACTATCACTTCCCCGTCTTTTGGTTGAGGCTTTTCTTCGGATGGGTCAGGAACACGATAAGACATGACTTCCTTTTTTGGCAAGTGACCAGACTTCACAAATTCAGCCAGCTTGCTTTTGGTGACAAAGTGGATGGAACCCGATTGCAGGTTCTGAGGAGCTTTGGTTGGCTTAGGCGCCATGACAACAGATTGTCCTATTGCAAAATAAGAATTTCCGGCTTAAATTTTAACCCGGAAGAAGATATTCAAATTGCTGAATGGTAGCGGCTTAAAGGGGCCTAATGACATAAGGATAACTGGGCAGCATTATTTAAGCCGCACAAGTGTTAGCGACAGTTCAAAAGTTTTAAAGACCTGAGAAGGTGCCAAGGTTTACAGACCAAGTGGGATGCGTTTAAACCGGACATTTGGGCAGTCATGTTGAAGGCATTTAACATAAGAAGTGTTCCGGATGATAAAAACAGATTTCGTAAGTTACAACTGTTATTTTGGATCAAATGGTCGTTCAGAAAAGTAAATTTCTAGACCTAAAACATGATACAGAGGAGTTCATGCATCCTAATGAGGATTCTTTGCAAGAAAAGAGGATCTGCTAGTATATAAAATAGATGCGGAATAGGGACCGCACGAGATTTATGCTCTTGTGGGATCAAAAGAAGCCCGGCGGAGAAATACGAAGAATGGGGATGAGCTGCGAATCTGCATGTAAGAGCTATCAACCCTAGCAGAGATGCAAGATACAGAGAGGGGAAACTTACAGTACTAGATCTGTTGCGGAGGGGCGCTGCCGTTCTCTGGTCGGATTCAAGTTGATGCAGCGGCCAAGGTCGATGAAGACGAGGGGTTCGACGGCGGCGGCGGCGGAGCTTGAGTGACAGAGAAGAGAGGAAGAAGACGACTAGAAGGAGAAGAATGAAAGACCTAAAGTCGCGCCTATTTATAGGGAGAGGGTAACCGAGACGGCGCGGGAAACAAGGAGATAAGAATTACTATCCAGCGGCCCCGACGCCTCGATTCTCGGAATGGGCAATAAAGACAAAGATCCGTTGGGCCGATTCGGCGGAATAAAAGGAAAGATGACGTCATGATGGGTTAACACAGATCCAGAGAGTGACGTCACGCCGGGTTAAAGAAAGTCTTTTTGCACAGACCGAAGACTGAAGCCGGACACGTTTATGAGCCGGCCTCGGGATTCTGTAAAACGACGGGCGTCAACCCATGTATATAAGGGGACGACCTGGCTGCGGTTCAAGGAGAACAGACAACAACTCGGGACCCAGGCAAAGCGTATTCGCTCCCTGGTCATCGAAACCCCAATAATTCCATCACAACTAGATGTAGGCTTTTACCTTCATCGTAAGGGGCCGAACTAGTATAAAACTCTCTTGCGTCCCTTGTCCGCTTTAACCCCTTTAAGCTAACCCGTAGCGATGGCTCCACGACTAAGTCCTTTCATGAGGACATCTGTTGTGACAAAACCACGACAGTTGGCGCCCACCGTGGGACTATCGCACGATGGTTTCTAGTTCTTAGAGGGCAGCTTCGAAGGACTCAAGGGTTATGCTGTGGGCCAGATGACCAAGAGTCGTCGCGGCAAGCTCTACATCGACGATGCAGGCTGGGGCCCCAAGGCCGGCTCAATTGAGTACGGGTACCGGGTCCCCTTTGGTGGCATACACGTTTTCATTGGCAAGATCGGCGAACCGGGCCCTGAGCTAGACATCTGCACCGACCTCGTCGAAATGGATCAGCATGCGAGGTCTGCCCGGGTCAGGCCTGTCATGAAGCGTGCCTTCGTGGGAGTCATCCATGGAGGGGAATCTGAGGACAGATCGGAATCTGGTGGTGAAACCGTCGTTTATTCCGGCGACGAGTCATCAACCGGAGAGACCGAGTCGCTATATCAATTACAAGATGGCCGGATTGGGGGCTATTCCGATGGCGACAGTATTCCGGACCCCTGTGATCTGCCAAACCGGGTTGCGATCTTCATGGCCGGTACGCAATCGGCGCTCCACTCTTCGACCGCAGCGGCGATGATCTCCAGATCGGCAGTGGCGACAGTAGCCGCGGCAGGAGGCCCTGTGCGACCGCCGGCTCAGGTTCTATCTGATTTATTTGACGCGTTGGCAACATTGATGGCGGAGGTTAACCCGACGGATCAGGATGCACACAATGCGGAAATCGCGAAAGTGAAAGATCAGATCACCCAGGCCAAGGCCGATTTGGCAGCAGAGGATACCAGGATGGCCATGGAGCGGGCCGCTTTGGATGCACAGGCGTACCGGATTATGCTGGACCAGAATGCGTCAAACGAAGTCCTGAAGAGGAGGCATCGATCTTGCCTGCCACCTGTTTATGATGCTAGAAACCTCTTTAACACCCCTGGAGCAGGGACCAGTGATCTGCCGATGGTAAACCGGGCGGAGGCACCTGGGGCAGGGGCGCTGGTTCAGCCACGTATGGTGGATCCGCCTCGTCAGAACAACATTGTAACACCGCATGTCCCAACGCCACCGGGTCATTACTCTAACCCGATGGACAACATTGTCGCTGCCGCTTCACGGCTGGCGGCCATCCTGATCGAAGGTGATTCTCCGGCGGCGGTCGAGACGCGTCGGGTTAAGGAGCTTCTTCAGACAGCCTTGGTTCAATGGGAGGCTTATTCGTATAGTCGCGATCGGATTCATTCCACTCCCCGTCCAAGCCGGAGTTACAACAGGCGTATGGATGAACCGGTTGTGTCAAGCAACGCGCGGAACCGTGATCCACCCTGTGGCAATAACCCAACCGGTGATGCTCAAGAAGTGGTGGACCGGGCTCGGGCATGCAGAGAGGCCGAGTTATCGGCGCAGCATGAAGCCCGTCAGCTTACTCCGGTTAGTCCAACCACGTCGGTGGAACCAGGAGTTACTTCTAGTTCTTCGGGAGTGCCGTGTCTCGTCCCGGTGTCGCGCAATGTGCGCCTGCCCAAGGATTTCAAAGGCCCGCGCAAGGTGCCGAATTACACCGCCGATTTATCCCCTGAGACATGGGTCGAAAGCTATGAGATGGCCATGGAGATGCTGGATGTAGATGATGCGGCATGTGCGAAATACTTCACCATGATTCTAGAAGGGACAGCCCGCACTTGGCTAAAGAACTTACCGGCTAATTCTATCAGGTCATGGGACAAGTTGAGAGCCCGGTTTATCCAGAATTTCAAGGATACATGCAAGCAGCCCATGTAAATTGTGGACTTAGCCGCTTGTGTCCAGGAGGAAGGAGTGTCGACAACCCGTTGGGTGCGCCGGGTTTCGGAAATTTTGCATTCATCGGACCGCATCAACGCTGATACCGCAGTTTTAACATTGGAAGGCAATTGCCGGTTTGATCCCCTGAAATTGAAGTTGGGACGTCTCAAACGTCATTGTAATGACATGGGAACCCTCATGGCTGCTCTGGTGAAGTATGCCGATTCTGATAGTACCAAGGATCCCGAGTCTGACGATGATAAGACAAGGAAGGGAAAAAGGAGCGGCAATGCCAAGGGGCAGCACCACAACCCGGTGGGTCATGGAAACGGCGGCAAGCATAAAGCGGACAATGGCTTAGACTTTGTGGCTAACACCAGCACGCAGGACAAGGGCCAACGGCGTAAGGGTAAACCGCCCCAGCGCGGTGGAGGACCAAGTCCTAACCCGGACCGCCTGGCTTATCTGTTGAACCACCCTTGTCCAAAGCATGGGACGAAGGAGATTCTGTCCATGCACCTCTGGAAAGATTGCTACATCATGCAAGAGTTCAAAAATTCTAATTCTTTCCGGTATGATCATGGACCGGGTGGCGGTTCAGGCCACGGGTCTCATGGGCCGGGTTATGGTGGAGGCAGTTCCGGTTTAGGTTTTCACGTTAACCAGAGCGGGCATGGCAATCAAGGCAATCAGGGCAATCAAGGTGGTTATAACAATCAAGGGAATCAGCAACAGCAGCAGCAGCAGTCGGGTTACCAGAGCAACCCGAAGCAGTTGAATAGCAGACAGTATCATGTCTTCACCACTAGCCTGGCCAAGCGCGATCAGAAGCTTCATAAAAGGGCAGTGAATGCCGTTGAACCGGCGGTGCCCCGTTACTTACGTTGGTCCGAGCAGCCGATTGTGTGGAGTAGGGAAGATCATCCGCCCCGAGTTCACAATCCGGGTCATCTGGCACTGGTGGTAGCACCTCAGGTGGGAGGTTATAAGTTCACTAAGGTACTCATGGATGGAGGGAGTAGTATCAATATCCTTTATTATGAAACTTTCCGTCGCATGGGGTTAATAGATAAAAATCTTAAACCGTCCAATACGGTGTTCCATGGTGTAGTACCTGGTAAATCGGCATATCCTGTTGGTAAAATAGCCCTGGAGGTGGCTTTTGGAGACGAGCATGACTCGAGATCAGAAACCTTGACTTTTGAAGTGGTGAAAATCAAAAGCCCGTATCATGCCCTGTTTGGACGGCCGGCTTATGCTAAGTTTATGGCACGACCTTGTTATGTCTACCTGCAGCTCAAGATGCCAAGTCACAAGGGAACTATAACCGTGCATGGGAGCCGCAAGATTGCTCTGGAATGTGAAGAAGGTGATGCGGCTTATGCTGAGTCGGTTTGTGCAACAGAAGAGTTGAAGTTTTACAAAGACAATGTTGATCCGGCAGATATGACTTCATTGAAGAAACCAACTACAGAGCATGATCCGGCCCTGAAGTTTAAATTGGCTGATGAAAGTAAGCTTGTTGACTTCGTGCCTGGCGATTCGTCCAAGTAGTTTAGCATCAGCGCTAACTTGGATCCGAAATAGGAAAGCGCACTCATCGAGTTCATCCGTGAGAATCGGGACATCTTTGCGTGGAAGCCTTCTGACATGCCAGGTGTACCGAGAGAACTCGCTGAGCACACTCTTAATGTTGATCCCAAGTATAAACCGGTCAAGAAGTTTCTCCGCCGGTTCAATGAAGAAAGACGCAAGGCTATTGGAGAAGAAATGGCCAGACTCTTGGCGGCTGGATTTATCGTTGAAGTATTCCATCCTGAGTGCTTGGCTAATCCGGTACTGGTTCTTAAGAAGAACGGCACTTGGCGTATGTGTGTGGACTACACAGATCTCAACAAAGCTTGTACAGCAGACCCTTTTGCCCTCCCCCGTATTGATCAAATTATTGATGCTACGGCGGGTTGCGAGTGTTTAAGCTTTTTGGATGCATATTATGGTTATCATCAGATCAATATGGCAGTTAAGGACTAGGAGAAGACACCCTTCATAACTCCCTTTGAAGCCTTCTGCTATGTGTCCATGCCCTTTGGGCTCAAGAGTGTCCAGGCAACTTATCAACGGTGTGTGCAGAATTGTCTTCATAAACAGACCGGCCGCAATGTTCACGCCTATGTAGATGATATTGTGGTGAAATCAAGGAAGAAGGAGACATTGATTGATGACTTGAAGGAAACATTTGATAATCTGCGGGTTTACAAAATGATGCTTAATCCGGCCAAGTGCGTCTTTGGGGTACCTGCAGGCAACCTCTTGGGCTTTTTGGTGTCTAACAGGGGCATTGAAGCTAATCCGGAAAAAATCAAAGCCATCACCTCCTTGGCCAAACTGAAGTGTATCAATGATGTTCAACGCCTGGCAGGCCGGATTGCCGCGTTGAACCGGTTTGTCAGTCGCCTTGGCGAGAAGGCCATCCCTTTATATCAGATGCTGAAGAAAACAGATAACTTTGTCTTGAGTGACGCCGCTAATGAAGCGTTTGAGGACTTAAAGCGACAGCTGGCTAATCCGCCGGTTCTTGCTGCTCCGGTTGATAAAGAGCCATTGTTGCTATATGTGGCAGCTAACGCTCGGGTTGCTAGCGTGGCTATTGTGGTGGAGCGCAAAGAGGCAGGAAAGGAATATCCGGTTCAGCAGCCGGTTTACTATATCAGTGAGGTACTTATCGAGTCTAAGCAGAGGTACCCACATTGGCAAAAATTGGTGTATGGGGTTTTTATGGCAAGCCGGAAGCTTAAGCAGTATTTCCAAGGTCATCCCATCATGGTGGTCAGCTCTGCTCCTTTGGGGGATATAATCCAGAACAGGGAGGCAACTGGCCGGATTGCTAAGTGGGCTATCGAACTTGGGCCTCACAGGTTGAAATACATACCCCGAACGACGATCAAATCTCAGGCACTTGTGGATTTCATCAATGATTGGACAGAATTACAAGCGCCAGAAGAGAAGCCGGGTCATACTTATTGGACTATTCATTTTGATGGGTCCAGGCAATTGGAGGGCTTAGGGGCTGGAGTCGTATTAACTTCCCCACGAGGTGATAAGTTTTGTTATGTTCTCCGTTTAATGTTCCCTTGCACTAACAATGCAGCTGAATATGAGGCTTTACTCCATGGTCTTCGGATGGCTAAGGAGATGAACCTAAGCCGAGTTAAGTGCTTCGGTGACTCGGATCTGGTGGCTCAACAAGTGCCCGGCACTTGGGATTCCAAGGACCCACTCATGGCAGCATATCGTCGTGAGGTGGATATTGTTGCAGGTCACTTTAAAGGTTATCAGGTGGATCATGTGGACCGGCGGAAGAATGAAGCGGCGGACGCTTTAAGCCGCCTGGGTTCCCAACGTAAACCGGTTCCACCTAATGTCTTCCTGGATGTTTTGCATAATCCATCTGTCAAGCTCCCTGGTGAAGAGGATTTGGCTGTTCCTGATCCGGAAGCTCAGCTGGTGGCGGCTCTTCATGTTATCCCGGATTGTACGGTTCCATATCTGGCGTATATGAACCGGGCGAGTTACCCGAGGATGAAACTTTGGCCAGGCAGATAATCCGGCGGTCCAAGTCCATGACTATTATCAATGGAGAGTTACATCATTGCAGTGTGACAGGGGCGTTTCAACGTTGCGTGTCTCTTGAGGAAGGCCGTGAAATTTTGCGAGAGATCCATGAAGCAGATTGTGGTCACCACGCCGGTTCAAAATCATTGGTGGCCAAGGCGTTTCGTCATGGTTTCTATTGGTTGACAGCTCATGCTGATGCCGAGGACTTGGTCAAAAGATGTGATGGCTATCAGAAATTCTCAAGGCGCGCTCATGTACCGGCTCAAGAATTGAGGATGATTCCGATCACCTGGACGTTTGCGACTTGGGGGCTGGATATGGTTGGGCCGTTTAAGAGGTCGAAGGACAAGAAGACCCACCTTTTGGTGGCGGTTGATAAGTTCACAAAGTGGGTGGAGCCAGAACTAGTTAGTAAGTGTGATGCAGCCACGGTGGTTCAATTCATCAAAAATGTGATCTTCCGTTTTGGCTTTCCACACAGCATTATAACAGACAATGGTACCAACCTGTCAAAGGGTGCCATGAAGGAGTTCTGTCAACGTGAGCACATCTGGCTTGACGTATCATCAGTGGCTCACCCCCAGTCCAATGGTCAAGCGGAGAGGGCCAATCAAGAGATCTTGAGAGGCATCAAACCCCGGCTTATGGTTCCTTTGCAACGGACGCCGGGTTGTTGGGTTGAGGAGCTACCTTCGGTGTTATACCACACCCAACAGATCGACAAGATACACACCGTTCTTCATGGTTTATGGAGCGGAAGCGGTTCTTCCTAGTGACATCCATCATGACTCACCTCGTGTAGGGGCGTATGTTGAAGCTGACAACGAGAAGGCATGGCAGGAAGCTCTGGACCTGTTAGATGAGGAGCGTGACATGGCGGCAGCCTGTTCGGCGATTTATCAGCAAGATCTGCGTCGTTATCATAGCCACCGGGTTAGAACCAGAACCTTTCAAGAAGGAGATTTGGTGCTCCGACTCATCCATGATCAGACGGATATGCACAAGCTATCCCCCCTTTGGAAGGACCCTTTGTGGTCAGTAAAAATCTACACAACGGGTCGTACTACCTAATCGATGTTCGAGAGCGCAAAGACTCACGTAAATCGGAGGAGGAGACCAACCGGCCGTGGAATATTGCTCATCTTCGGCCCTACTATACATGAGTTATAGGCTCTGCTTATGTACATATTATGACAATGTATATATTATGATCAATATAATAAACCGGAACCTCAGCTAAAGCGGGGTATCCGTTGTTTTCTTACATCATGTGTGGTTACATGGAGCTTCTGTTTATAAAGCGGCGTCCGGTTTACCCCTTGATTTAGCTTCTCAAAGCTTTATATTACATCACTTGGGGGCTTGGTCGTATCCGAACCATAGCTACACCTCTTGATCGGTGCAATGCCACAGCATCACTTGGGGGTTTGGTCATATCTGAACCGTAGTCACACCTTTTGATCGGCTCAAAGCCAAATCAATCTGGGGCCAAAGAGAGTGTTGTAAAACAACAACTCAAACATAGGCACCCACTGAGCACAGCTCAAAACATTACTTGGGGATTCTTTGCTATCGCAATGAACTTAGAATCTACACTTGTAATGGGCTATCAAGCCATGGCTTGGAAGCCTGGTGTATACACCTAAAACCCCGGGTTAACCTGCCTATTTAAGTAAGTCACTCCGTCCAGGTAAACCTGGTATGACCCTTCGAACTTTGACAAGTTACTCTAAAATGCAGAACTGAACTTGTCAAGTTAAAATGATGTTTGGTTAAGGATTGGGACCATCTTAAAAGGCTTTGCAAAAATGGTTTAACTCAGTGGCCTGGCAGCCCATGAAAATCCTCGAATTTGGGGCCTGGCAGCCCGTGAAAAGCCTCGACTACAACGGTTTTTATTTGCCTTTGCTAAGTTTTCTTTATTTTCATAAGATTTAAGATGTTTTCAAACCGGTGTTTTTCAACCCGATTAGACTGTCAACTACAAGTTGTCAGTACGCGATCAAAATATAATCCGGAGACTATCAGCCCGGTCTGGTTTTGACTCAAAGTCAACAGTATGGAATAAGCCGGTGTTTCTCACAACCCGGAACGGTTTTATTACAAACCGGCATCATATAACAGGAGTTACTTATACTCCAGATTATGGTTATTACCCTCACTGCAAATTTGGTCAGCCAACACTATGCTTAAAGGTCACAGGTATCATATATTTCCATATTTGGTCATCTTTTGCAGCCTTGGTCATATATATATTTAGGTATCATGACCCGCCCGGTGGTAAACCGCCAGGGCGCTTTAGGCTTCTTATCTGCAGGAACAGCTTGCATAAATGGCGATGGATTGTGAACGTCATATCTTAAACATGGCGGATTATCACGCATCAGTTGCAGATAAATATGCACGAAGGCATAGCAGATCAATTGTTTTAACTAGCCTATTACAAGGCGCTTCAGTGCCCAAAAGGATAATTGTTTTTCTCCAGTACATGTTGCAGCATGTAGAAGACTAAACCGGCCTCCGGTTCATGATTGGTCACCAACTTGGCCTGACGGCTACGGATCATCTCACGCCGGTTCAACTTCCTCCTCTCTACCCAGTGGCTGGAAGTCAACAGTTGCCCAGTCGATCCCAGTTAGGGCTTGGAATACAGCTTCATCGCTTATAAGCGTGGACGGTTCAATATCAGGGGCGTAAGTGTGCTTACGGATTGGTGGGATAAGACTTTGCGCTTCTGGGATTGGTGCAGCAACCCGTTTGTTCTTATCATCATAACTCGCCTGATAGTATGAAAGATCCGCCTCTTCAACCAGTTGACAAGCCAATGGGCGTACTTCCCGGTTTATGATTCGGAGATCATCATTGCCAAATTCTGTTCCATCTTCCTTCAAACTGGGATAACCTTGGGCTGCTTCCACTAGATCAAAATCAGGTACCCACGCTTTTGCCCGGGTCAGTGCGGCCAAAGCGCCCGTTCTCGCGGTAGACTTTTTTAGCTCGTCCACCCGGGCAGGAAGCATAGATAACCTTTCTAAGGTATCCTTGATCAAGGTAGGAGGAGGATTATTGTGTGAAGCGGTATAGATGATCCGTTAGGCACCGGTATACAACTGCTCTATCTGAGTATAGGCTGCTTTCAATTTCTTCCGTACATCAGAGCCCAGATGGCTAACACGAGTTCCTACATCATTACAAGCATTAGTAAACCGGCAATGCATGAAAGGATATGTTAAAAGCATAAGTCAAGGATGTTTACCAAACACAGCAGCAGTCATGGCATGAATCTGCCGCTTTACACCGGTCAATTCGTCAACCACCGGTTTAAGAGCCGTTTCTGCGTTTTCAGCCCTTTTCATCAAAGCGGATTTTTCAATCTCCCAATCCGCCCGCTCCTTGTTGAAGCCTTCTTTCAGTTTCTCCATAGCGCCTAGAGCGCTGGTCAACTCTTCCTTGGCTTTGGAGGTTTCGGCTTGCTGAGATTTGAGGGTCCCTTGCAGATCAGCGGTTTGGCTTTCCTTCTTGCTCAGTTCAGCCTATAAAGAGACAGATATATGATGAGTGGACAGTATATGTTTGAAGTACCAAGCACATAACAAGTTATGCCCTTGGTACTTGGGGGCTAATGCATATTTTCTCTTTATCAGAGATTTCTACAAGTCCCAAGCACAATACAAGTATTAAACTTGGCACTTGGGGGCTAATGTGTGTTTTCTCATAATTGCTAATATGGTACATCTTCTACAAAGTCCCGGTTCATCTTTATAAAAGTTAAACCGGCCCTCAGGGGCTACATCAGTGAAGTTAAGATGCATTGTTGTGAATATGAAATTGTTATTAAAGTCCCGGTTTAGGTTGGTATCTTAAACCGTCACTTGGGGGCTACTGGAAGTCAATAAAGCTGCAATTGAATATAAGGAAGAAAGTTTATGTTAGTTACCTCATACCGCTCCTTCATCAAATTTACCAAGCTGGCTTCATAATCTCGGCTGGTATCTGAGTAGTTCAAGCCGAGAATGAATGTCTTAATCTTGAGATGGGCATAGCTTGATAAATCGGCATTCGATTTGCCATTGCCGATAGCAGAGAACTCCTCCTTGGCAGTATGCTTTGACAAAGCGACAGGATTGCCAGGAGTGGTGTGGCCAATACCAGTAATCATAACTTCATCATCCTTTTCCTCAGCGGCCCTTACTGGAGTTGGCGGTTTGTTAGTATTTTCTACTGGACTGGTCGGTTTATCATCAGCCTGGACAAGGCTGGTGGGCGGATTAGCACAGTTGGTGGTGTCAATTTCCACCTGTTCAGCAACAAAATCATGGTCTGGAAGCGGTGGGTCATTGAGCATGACGTCAGCATCAGTTTCCTTAGGGTCTGGAGTTTTTTTCGGTTCAGCCACGTTATCATCAACTGGTTTATTCGGCCGAGCCTTCTTGCTTGGTCTAGGCTTGGCGCTGAGAAAAATAAAACATGAGGATCAGTACAGTGTATGAAAAATCATCAAGGATAAAACAAGTATAGCTCACCCAAAAACCGTTTTGAGGGGTGGAAGTTTGGTGGCCGATGACTCGCTAGAAGATGAATGAGAAGTACCCTGATATTTTGAATCAGACGGATTAAGAGGTTGACGAAAACAACCCGGTTTGGGGCATGAAGTGTCAAGGAGATAAGAGACCTCTAAACGGTGTTTCCGAACCGGAGTGTTCGGTAAACCGGCGGAGGTAACTACCTGGCCGCTATGCCGGGTTGTGCGGCGGGCCTCGTGCTGCTGTGTCTTCACAAGAAAATTCGGATCCAAGTAAGCAAGAGGATGAGAAAATTTTACTTTTCGGTTTGCTCGACGGATTTTTAGTGTTGGCAAAGGATTTGAATTGGAGGAAAGAACGATTACCTCTACGGCATCGGCTTGGCTGCCTTCAGCATCGTCTTGACAATAATCATCATCAATAAGGTGTACGAAAAATGAGCCAAGAGAGTCAAGCTCTACCTCTAATTCCGGGTTACCCACATCGTCATCCGCTGGTAGCTCGAAGGATGCAGTGGTCCTTTTCTTGGCAGGTTTTTTAAAAACCTTGGTATTTGGACGAACTGGCTTGACCGGTTTGTCTTGCGGCTTTGCCGGTTTGTCTTGTGGTGGTTTCTTGTTCCAGAACGGATCATCACCCTGTCAGAAATAATCACACTTTCAGAGAATATTTAGATAGAAGCAACTTCAGATAAAAAAAATCACATGATTCTTACAGCTGGCGGTTTGATGAAGGTGCAGAAGGGGAGTAGTCCGGTTTGGGCACAGACAGCCTCCGGTTCGTTCAGCATCTTTTTTACAGCCTCAGTGACTTCGGCATCTGTAAGCTGAATGTCAATGTGTCATTGAGCATCCTTCAAACTCCCCGCGTACTCGCACATCAAACCGGAATGCCGGCTTAAGGGCAGAATACTCCGGCTTATCCAGCAACGAGCAAGATCAACTCCTGTCAAACCGTTCGCTATGAAGGCTCTAAGCTTTGATAGTTGAGGAGCATATTTGGCCCTCTCTTTTGCAGTCAGCCTCTGAGGAAAAGGGTGTGTGTTGCTAAGGCGTTCAGGGCGGTAACCCGGCAGGGGATTTTCATCAGGTGGAGATGTATCCTTGCAGTAAAACCAGGTCTGGTTCCACTCTTTGGGGTGGCTGTGGACCTTGGGATGAGAGAAAGTGGCCTCTTTCCTTTTCTAAACCGCCATTCCACCCAGTTCCGTATTGGGTCCATCCGTGAACTCTGTGCGACTGTTTAAGTGAAAGAAATCCCTAAACAGTTCGACTGTAGGTTCCTATTGCAGATAAGCCTCACAAAAGACTTGGAAGTGGCAGATGTGGGTCACAGAGTTGGGACCGATGTCTTGAGGGCGCAACTAAAAATTGGCTAGTACATCTCGGAATTTTTTTGAACCGGGAGGGCTGAAACCTCGACCTAGATGGTCAACAAACACAACTACCTCTCCGTCCTTGGGGGCAGGAGGATTTTCTGGGCCAAGGACCCTCCAGTGGATGACATCTTTCTTCGCTAAAACGCATGTTTTAACGCAGTTGTTTAATTGTTCTTCAGTCACTCGAGAAGGAGCCCAATTGCATTCATACACTTGCTTGGCCATAGCAATGAAAATCTGAAACATTATTGTTGCCGGTTTAAGATTTACAATGGACACCTATACAGTGATATAAGGGTGCAAGCATATTATTAAACCGGAGTTTGGCTGTTCATAAACCGGAGTTTACTGATGGAGACAGTATAATGGTGAGGTGCATTGGCGGTTCAACAAGGGGACTAATAGTATCTACCGGGTCCTCCTTTCTTCTAAGGAGTTAAACCGCCTAATCTGATATTGAAGATACAAGTCCAAAGATGCATAAGTGAAGGAAAAACAGGTTTCACAAGTTGGCATTATGATTTTGGATCTACCGCATGTCAAGAAAGGAAGATATACTCAGACCTAAATATTAGTACCACAGTTGATGAAGGTTCAGATGGGATCTTCTACTTAAACGGGATGCATGGATGGAAAGAAAGGCTATGGCTATCACTATACGGAGTAAATATCCAGGTTTGAAACAAAGAGCTATTACACAGACGACGAACACTGACGAACACTGACGAATACTGAAACCCTAGAGATAGATCTATGGCGGAAGAAACAGAAAGCTTACCGATGCTGATGGAAGAGCGGAGAAGCGTCGCGATTCTCTGGTACATTCAGGGTGATGCAGCGGCCGGAGTTGAGGCAGAAGCGACGGTCGATGGTGGCGGCGGAGCTCCAAAGGTCGGGCTGCGCAAGGAAGAGGATGAGAAGAAGTGTCACGGGGGGAATGGAAAGACCCCCTGGCCCTGTTTATAAAGGCAAAAGATAAGCGTCAGGCGCAAAAATCGAGGAGCCAGAAATTTGGATATAAGGCGGAGCTGTCGCCTCGATTGTCGGAGGCTCATTAATGAGGATGAGTTATATGCAGTTTTAAATAACAGATGATGTCATGGCGGTTTATCTTGGTCCTGGAAGGTGACGTCACGGCGGTTTACAGATTATGTGAAGATATTGAAGAAGAAATTTTCTTAAGTGTTCAGGACTGACATGAACTAGTTCAAATCAGTCTGGGGCCTAATGTTGGGGATATTACCACTGGGTGTAAACCGGCCAGGAAAGGCCGGGTTAACTCCACAAGTAGTTCATTATATCTGAAGCCCATGAAGATAGATGATGACGCTTTATGAAGGCCCGGGGCCCAAATCCGGTTTAAGGCCTGTAGACATAAACCGGTATTTATATGTAGACCTGTGTTGTAAGGTAGAAAGAGCAGAGACCGAGCCGGACACGTTTATGAGCCGGCCTTGGGATTCTGTAAACCGAGGGCGTCAACCCATGTATATAAGGGGACGACCTGGCTGCGGTTCAAGGAGAACAGACAACAACTCGGGACCTAGGCAAAGCATATTCGCTCCCTGGTCATCGAAACCCCAATAATTCCATCACAACTAGATGTAGGCTTTTACCTTCATCCTAAGGGGCCGAACTAGTATAAAACTCTCTTGCGTCCCTTGTCCGCTTTAACCCCTTTAAGCTAACACGTAGCGATGGCTCCACGATTAAGTCCTTTCACGAGGACATCTGCCGTGACAAAACCACGATAGTTAGGTTTACCTTAATACTTTTGTTGTAGTTGCGGATGCTTGCAATAGAGGTTAATCATAAGTGGGATGCTTGTTCAAGTAAGAACATCACCCAAGCACCGGTCCACACACATATCAAATTATCAAAGTACCGAACGCGAATCATATGAACGTGATGAAAACTAGCTTGACAATAATTCCCATGTTTCCTCGGGAGCGCTTTTCTCTATATAAGAGTTTGTCTAGGCTTGTCCTTTTCTACAAAAAGGATTGGGCCACCTTGCTGCACTTTATTTACTTTTGTTTCTTGTTGCTTGTTACCAATTATCTTACCACAAAACTATCTATTATCTATAATTTCAGTGCTTGCAGAGAATACCTTGCTAAAACCCGCTTATCATTTCCTTCTGCTCCTCCTTGGGTTCGACACTCTTACTTATCGAAAGGACTACGATAGATCCCCTATACTTGTGGGTCATCAGGTATTTGAAATGGCAAGATCTTTTCGTGCTCGTCCCTTGACAAAGAAGAGAATCGATCGTCACGCCACGCGCTACAAAGGAGGAGGCGGAGTACTGCCTCGCACTAGGAAGCCGCCCCGCGCTGGGTCTTCTTTGGCGAGGGGCTGCGGAATCTGGCCCTAGGAGGATTATTAGTTTTAGTATTGTTCGTTTTCAATTTTATGCATTGTACCTAGTAGTTAAGTAGCATCACGTATATGTGATGATATTATATATATAATGTGATAAACTAATGAACAATTAATATATATATATATATATATATATAATATTATGAATTTCATTTTCTATCTGTTTTTGTATACTAATTTGAATCTAGTTGTTCCACATATACAGAATATAAAGCGTATACACACACATTGAAATAGAACATATAAGAATGGAAAACAGAGTACACACATTGAAACAGAGCAATAAACAGAGCAATACTATGATTGTTGTGAATACATAGCTATCCACGTCGAAATGACTCAACAAAATAAAACGTGTCCATGAGACCATGACCAGCAGCCCTTGCCTACGGTAGCTCTTGGCTCTGCTGAACTTCGTCAGGCGTTCGTCCAAGCGGTCGACACGCTCGCGGTACATCTGGAGCGCGATCTCGAGCTCTAAGTTGGCTATTTCATCGGAGATCACCAGCTCGAAGATGCGACAACCATGTTCCTCTACTGCGCCCAGGTGGACACCTGGGCCAAGGAGGCGGTCGAGCCTACCGACCAGCGCGTTGGCATCGAGCGGTCCGCAAACAATTCGGCGTAGAGGGCCTCTGCCCACTCCTGGCAAGGAATGGGGGTACTTACGGGACGTGTACCCAGCTGCGACGCCGTGGCGACAGCAGGCAAGCACCGATGGATCCGCTCTTGTTGTGCAGCGTGCCGTGCCTCTCGCTCTACGGCGCTCTAACAGTCTCGCCGTGCGGCGAGCCGCAACCTATCGGTGCGGACGCGCCTAGCTTGCTCTGCGGCGCGCCATCGATCATGTTGTGCGGCGAGCTGTAGCCTGTCGGCGCTGACATGCCTATCTTGATCTGCGGCGCTGAAGCGCCATGCGCCAAGGGTCTGCTCAACCATGGCGATGACGCGCATCACGGCATCGTCCATCGTGTTGCCGGGGAGCGCCGCGGCCTCGACGGGCCGTGGTACCTTCTGGTTTTCCTCGTCAATGAGGTTGATGGCAGAGGCGGCGCTTTGGTGGGTTGGCATGCTTGGAAAATGTGGATGTGCTACAGGCTGCGCTTATTGCCTCCGTGCATCGCGCGCCACCTAGGTTTATGCGCAACATCGCTGGGTGGCGGGAAACAGGTGAGGAAATGGCGGGAAACGATGGCATGTTCATAAAACGCCATCAATTAATGGAAACTTAGCATATAAGGAACATCGAGCTAGCACAAGAAGTAGATGATGATGAGATGAACACGGACCACACTAGGGAACCCGTCGGTGATGAATTCATCAATCGCAAACGGTTGTAGACTAGCAAGCGTTTGCCCACAACACACACGGCTTATTCTATCACAAATAGTTCAGATGGATCAATCGTATGCCATGTATCACACATTGTCAAAAAGTAATGTGGTAGACCTTCTTTAAAATGTGTTAGAAAAAAGCAAGGACCTCGAGGTTAAATTAACTGATAGACCCATCCTATCAGTTAATTAAACATCAGCATAACTTTCCATCCAGTCACCCATCTGATGGCTGCTCCAGCCTGAGCACACTTAACATGAGAGTTCTCTTACATGAGCTACTGGTGGAACAGCTAGTCCTTGCTCATATAGGATGCCTCTTCACATCCTTATGGTGTATCTGGATGACTGCCCGTCCCCCAATGGCCAATAGATGTTGTGTAGATAGAGCATATCACACACGTCTTATTAGCAACCGTCTGTGTTATTATCGTTCTTCGCGCACATTTCTGATTACAGACCTGTTTGCCGCGTATCACACACATCTTGTTATATTGAACCGTTTTTGTTCTCTTGTCTCAATGCAACCAGTTCATCTGAGTGAACCGCATGCCGTATATCACAAACACCTTGATCTGGCTGACCGTTTCTTTTGTGTTTCCTAATCACAATCAGTTCATCCGAGTGAAGCGTATTCTGCATATCGCACACACCTTCATCTGGCAGCCCGTTTCTTTTGTTCCTCCTCATCGCAAACAGTTAATTTAACTGAATCGTATGCCCTGAATCGCACACGCAACCAAAATCTGAACTGTGTTTGATGCATCCATCATCGCAAACGTTTTGCACCTTTTTTGACGGTTTTTTACACCATTGTTTGTGATTATTGCATCGCACACAGTTTCGTCAAAGGGTCTTTGATCGTAGTGTCGCGTTAGCAGCATCCTGCAGTAGTGGTTGTGAGCAGTTCTATTTGTTCTTGAGGACATGGGAGAAGTGTTTTTATGAGTAATCACGTGAAGTTGATCACCGTTCAATGTTTTTCTACTATGTTGTGTTGTTCTTTCTGTAGTGTTGTTATGTGAACGTCGACTACATGACACTTCGCCATCTTTGGGCCTTTGGGCACGCGTCGTGGGTTTAGTTTGTAGATGATGGGTTGCGGGAGTGATAGAAGCCTAAAACCCAGTTTATGAATTGTTCTATGAGGGGTTGTTTTGGACCCATATGTTTAATTCTATGGTCAGATTTATCTTAATTACTTCTCTTGTATTTGCGGATGCTTGCATGGAGAGTATAATCATAAGTAGGTCATTATTCAAGTAAGAACAATACATTAGGTCCGGTCCACCCACACAATACTTATCAAGGCAATGAACGCGAAGTTATTGAATCGTCGTGAAAGTAACTTGCCAATATTCCCATGTGTCCTTGGGGGCGTTTTAATCACTATAAGAAGTATCACCTGCTTGTCCTTGGAATAATTAAGGATTGGGCCACTTGATGCACCTTGCTACTTTTGTCACTTGTGACTTGTCACTTGATACCAATTATCTTGCTAGCAAACTATCTATCAAAATTATCTTACAACACTTGCAGAGAATACCTTGCTAAAAACCGTCTATCAATTTCTCCCGATCCTCGTTGGGTTTGACACTCTTACTTATTGAGAGGACTATGATTGATCCCCTATACTTGTCTTTCATCACACCACAACCTCGCTCTTGTCGAAGCTGATCTTAAGGCTCGAGATGGTCTCAAAGCATAGGAGAAAGAACTTGAGACTAATGATATTCAGCTCTGAGTCCTCCACCATGATCATGGTGTCTTCCGCATACTTGAGATGGGTAACACGACCTCCAGGGATAATATTACGAATCACACCAGAGATGTAGCTGGCCATCCTGGCTTTATTCAGGATGTCCGCCAGGGTGTCAACTGCGAGGTTGAAGAGGAGGGGTGAAATAGGATCACACTGCCTCACCTCGTGCTATGACCCAAAATAGGGGGAGAACCACTTCCCAATTAACATTGATGACGATGCTACCACTCATGATCATCTACATGATCTGATAACACCAACAATTATCAAACCCTTTCTACTCAAGGACCTGCGGAGGCATGACAAGTCCAGCCGGTCATACGTTTCTAGAAATCAAGCTTAAGAAATACGTCCTTATGGCACTGTACCTGCTTAACCTCATGAACAATCTCATAAAGCGCCAAGATCCCATCATGGATATGTCACCCCTCAACAAAGGTGAGCTAGTAAGGATGTGTAAGATGTGCCACCACTGGGGCAAACCATGTCACACAAAACTCAGTGAAGATCTACTGAGGACACTGATCACTGTGATCGGACTGAAGTGTCACATATCAGTTGCCCAACAAATTTAAGGGTCGGGGTAACCACATCAAAACTCGGGCGGGACATGTCCAATGTTCCAATGTAGAACTCTTTCAACATTGGCATAATCACTGCCTGAAGCTGCTCCCATAACTTCTAGAAGAAGGTGACAAGGAGGTCATACGGACGAGGAGCTGAACTAGCCTTCGTATTCATAAGTGTCCGGCATACCTCTTCAGGTAAAAATGGGAGGGTAAGGTTTGCATTCTTGTTGGATGACACCTTGGCCGCTCTTGCCATCAGCCCATAGCTAACACAACCCCACAACAGGGTTCCTCCGTGAAGTTCTCTTTATGGAAGGAGCAGACATGGGTGTAGATAGCCCTGACATCATCCAAGAGGACCGCTCCCTCCCACAGTCATGTGATGGAGCACCTCTGACACAACCCACTCGCAATGGCATGGAAGTAGCAATGTGGTGTCCCCCTTCTATCGCAAATTATGGCGGCCCGCTGCCATCAGAAGATCTCCTCACCCTAGTAGATCTCCATAAGGGAGTCCCTAAGTGTGTAAAGTTGAAGCCACTCTTCACCGGTAAGGCCAGCCGCATCCGCTACCTCGCCAAACGTCTGAATCTCGCCTAGGATAGACCCCTTACGCACCCAAAGCTCGACCCCAATATTGGCCCCTAGCCCTGCATTAATTGTTGGGTGCCTTTGGCACAATGATGCCAAAACATGTTGGAAATATGCCCTAGAGGCAATAATAAAATGGTTATTATTATATTTCCTTGTTCATGATAATTGTCTATTGTTCATGCTTTAATTGTATTATCCGGAAACAGTAATGCAAGTGTGAATACTTAGACCACAATGTGTCCCTAGTAAGCCTCTAGTTAACTAGCTCGTTGATCAACAGATGGTTACGGTTTCCTGACCATGGACATTGGATGTCATTGATAACGGGATCAAATCATTAGGAGAATGATGTGATGGACAAGACCCAATCCTAAGCCTAGCACAAGATCGTGTAGTTCGTATGCTAAAGCTTTTCCAATGTCAAGTATCCTTTTCTTAGACCATGAGGTTGTGCAACTCCCGGATATCGTAGGAATACTTTGGGTGTGCCAAACGTCACAACATAACTGGGTGACTATAAAGGTACACTACGGGTATCTCTGAAAGCATCTGTTGGGTTGGCACGAACCGAGACTGGGATTTGTCACTCCGTATGACGGAGAGGTATCTCTGGGCCCACTCGGTAAGACATCATCATAATGAGCTCAATGTGACTAAGGGGTTGGTCACGGGATGATGTGTTACGGAACGAGTAAAGAGACTTGCCATGACGAGATTGAACAAGGTATCGGTATACCGACGATCGAATCTCGGGCAAGTACTATACCGATAGACAAAGGGAATCGTATACGGGATTGATTGAATCGTTGACATCGTGGTTCATCTGATGAGATCATCGTGGAGCATGTGGGAGCCAACATGGGTATCCAGATCCCGCTGTTGGTTATTGACCGGAGAGTCGTCTCGGTCATGTCTGCGTGTCTCCCGAACCCGTAGGGTCTACACACTTAAGGTTCGGTGACGCTAGGGTTGTAGAGATATTAGTATGCGGTAACCCGAAAGTTGTTAGGAGTCCCGGATGAGATCCCGGACATCACGAGGAGTTCGGAATGGTCGAGGTGAGGATTTGTATATAGGAAGTCCAGTTTGCCGGGAAAGTTTAGGGGTCACGGTATTGTCTGGGACCACCGGAAGGGTCATGAGGTCCACCGGTGGGGCCATCTATCCGGAGGGCCCCATGGGCTGAAGTGGGAAGGGAACCAGCCCCTGGTGGGCTGGTGCGCCCCCCATGGGCCTCCCCCTGCGCCTAGGGTTGGAAACCCTGGGGGTGGGGGGCGCCCCACCTGACTTGGGTGGCAAGTTCCCCCCCTTGGCCGCCGCCCCCCATTGAGATTAGATCT
This sequence comes from Aegilops longissima, assembly GCA_021605205.1. Lineage (NCBI taxonomy): Eukaryota > Viridiplantae > Streptophyta > Magnoliopsida > Poales > Poaceae > Aegilops > Aegilops longissima. Next base: position 437,462,411 of record CM038676.1, on the reverse strand, counting down.
CTAGGGGGCCGGCGCCCCCCCCCCCCAGGGCCCCTATATAAAGAGGGGGGAGGGAGGGCTGCGCACCAAAGCCCCTGGCGCCTCCCTCTTCCCCCCGTTACACCTCTCCCTCTCGCTGAGCTTGGCGAAGCCCTGCCGAGATCCCCGCTGCTTCCACCACCACACCGTCGTGCTGCTGGATCTCCATCAACCTCTCCTCCCCCCTTGCTGGATCAAGAAGGAGGAGACGTCTCTCCCAACCGTATGTGTGTTGAACGCGCAGGTGTCGTCCGTTCGGCGCTCGGTCATCGGTGATTTGGATCACGACGAGTACGACTCCATCAACCCCGTTCTCTTGAACGCTTCCGCGCACGATCTACAAGGGTATGTAGATGCACTCCCCTCTCCCTCGTTGCTAGATGACTCCATAGATTGATCTTGGTGATGCGTAGAAAATTTTAAAATTCTGCTACGTTCCCCAACAGTGGCATCATGAGCTAGGTCTATGCGTAGTTTCTATGCACGAGTAGAACACAAGTTGTTGTGGGCGTCGATTTTTTCAATTCACTTGCCATTACTAGTCTTATCTTGATTCGGCGGCATCGTGGGATGAAGCGTCCCGGACCGACCTTACACGTACACTTACGTGAGACAGGTTCCACCGACTGACATGCACTAGTTGCATAAGGTGGCTAGCGGGTGTCTGTCTCTCCCACTTTAGTCGAATCGGATTCGATGAAAAGGGTCCTTATGAAGGGTAAATAGAAGTTGGCATATCACGTTGTGGTTTTGGCGTAGGTAAGAAACGTTCTTGCTAGAAACCTATACCAACCACGTAAAAACTTGTAACAACAATTAGAGGACGTCTAACTTGTTCTTGCAGCATGTGCTGTGTGATGTGATATGGCCAAAAGGATGTGATGAATGATATATATGTGATGTATGAGATTGATCATGTTCTTGTAATAGGAATCACGACTTGCATGTCGATGAGTGTGACAACTGGCAAGAGCCATAGGAGTTGTCTTATTTTATTGTATGACCTGCGTGTCACTGAAAATGCCATGTAGTTACTTTACTTTATTGCTAACCGTTAGCCATAGTAGTAGAAGTAATGTTTGGCGAGACGACTTCATTAAGACACGATGATGGAGATCATGATGATGGAGATCATGGTGTCATGCCGGTGACGATGATGATCATGGAGCCACGAAGATGATTATCAAAAGGAGCAAAATGATATTGGCCATATCATGTCACTATTTGATTGCATGTGATGTTTATCATGTTTTACATCTTATTTTCTTAGAACAACGGTAGTAAATAAGATGATCTATCACTAAAATTTCAAGAATTGTGTTCCCCCTAACTGTGCACCGTTGCTAAGGTTCGTTGTTCCGAAGCACCACGTGATGATCAGGTGTGATAGGCTCTAACGTTCGCATACAACGGGTGTAAGCCAGATTTACACATGCAATACACTTAGGGTTCACTTGACGAGCCTAGCATGTACAGACATGGCCTCGGAACACGGAAGACCGAAAGGTCAAACATGAGTCGTATAGAAGATACGATCAAAATAAAGATGTTCACCATTGATGACTAGTCAGTCTCACGTGATGATCGGACACGGCCTAGTCGATTCGGATCATGTATCACTTAGATGACTAGAGAGATGTCTATCTGAGTGGGAGTTCATTAAATTTGTTTAGATGAACTTAATTGTCATGAACATAGTCTAAAATCTTTACAATATGTCTTGTAGATCCAATGGCCCACGCTAATGTTGTCCTCAACTTCAACGCGTTCCTAGAGAAAACCAAGCTGAAAGACGATGGTATCAACTATACGGATTGGGTCCGTAACTTGAGGATCATCCTCATAGCTGCCAAGAAAGCATATGTCCTTGAAGCACCGCAAGGTGATGCACCCGTTTTCCCAGCAACTCAAGACGTTATGAACGCCTGGCAATCATGTAGTGATGATTACTCCCTGGTTCAGTGCGGCATGCTTTACAGCTTAGAACCAGGGCTCCAAAAGCGTTTCGAGCAGCACGGAGCATATGATATGTTCCAAGAGCTGAAAATGGTTTTCCAAGCTCATGCCCGGGTCAAGAGATATGAAGTCTCCGACGATTTCTACAGTTATAAGATGGAGGAGAATAGTTCCGTCAGCGAGCACATACTCAAAATGTCTGGGTTGCACAACCGCTTGTCTCAGCTGGGAGTTAATCTCCCGAATTACGCGGTCGTTGACAGAATCCTTCAGTCGCTTCCACCGATCTACAAGAGCTTTGTGATGAACTTCAATATGCAGAGGATGGAGAAAACCATTCCTGAGGTATATTCGATGCTGAAATCAGCGGAGGTGGAAATCAAAAAGGAACATCAAGAGTTGATGGTGAATAAAACCACTAAGTTCAAGAAAGGCAAGGGTAAAATGGGTTTCAAGAAAGGCGGCAAGGGAGTTGCTACCGCAAGCAAGCTGCGGGAAGAAGCCAAAGAATGGACCCAAGCACGAGACCGAGTGTTTTTATTGCAAGGAAGTGGTCCTTCGGAAGCGGAACTGCCCCAAGTACTTAGCGGACAAGAAGGCCGGCAACACCAAAGGTATATGTGATATACATGTTATTGATGTGTACCTTACCGATTACTCGTAGTAGCTCGTGGTATTTGATACGGTGCAGTTGCTCATATTTGTAACTCAAAAGCAGGAGCTGCGGAATAAGCGGAGACTGGCGAAGGACGAGGTGACGATGCGCGTCGGGAATGGTTCCAAGGTCGATGTGATCGCCGTCGGCACGTTGCCTCTACATTTACCTACGGGATTAGTTTTAAACCTCAATAATTGTTATTTAGTACCAGCTTTGGGCATGAACATTGTATCTGGATCTCGTTAATGCGAGATGGCTACTCATTTAAATCCGAGAATAATGGTTGTTCTATTTATATGAGAGAAATGTTTTATGGTCATGCCCCGCTGGTCAATGGTTTATTCTTAATGAATCTCGAACGTGATGTTACACATATTCATAGTGTGAATGCCAAAAGATGTAAGGTTGATAATGATACTCCCACATACTTGTGGCACTGCCGCCTTGGTCATATTGATGTCAAATGTATGAAGAAGCTCCATGTGGATGGACTTTTGGAGTCTCTTGATTATGAATCATTTGACACGTGCGAACCATGCCTTTTGGGCAAGATGACCAAGACTCCGTTCCCCGGAACAATGGAGCGAGCAACCAACTTATTGGAAATCATACATACTGATGTGTGCGGTCCAATGAGTGTTGAAGCTCGCGGGGGCTATCGTTATGTTCTCACCCTCACAGATGACTTAAATAGATATGGGTATGTCTACTTGATGAAACACAAGTCTGAGATCTTTGGAAAGTTCAAGGAATTTCAGAATGAGGATGAGAATCAATGCGACAGAAAATTAAAGTTCTTAAGATCGGATCGTGGGGGAGAATATTTAAGTCACGAATTTGGCACGCACCTAAGGAACTGTGGAATTGTTTCACAATTGACGCCGCCTGGAACACCTCAGCGTAATGGTGTGTCCGAACATCGTAATCGTACTCTGTTGGACATGGTGCGATCTATGATGTCTCTTACCGACTTACCACTATCATTTTGGGGTTATGCTTTAGAGACTGCCGCATTCACTTTAAATAGGGCACCATCTAAATCCGTTGAGACGACACCATATGAACTTTGGTTTGGGAAGAAACCTAAGTTGTCGTTTCTAAAAGTTTGGGGATGCGATGCTTATGTCAAGAAACTTCAACCTGAAAAGCTCAAACCCAAATCAGAAAAATGCGTCTTCATAGGATACCCTAAGGAAACTATTGGGTACACCTTTTACCTCAGATCCGAAGGCAATGTATTCTTTGCCAAGCATGGATCCTTTCTGGAGAAAGAGTTTCTCTCGAAAGAAGTGAGTGGGAGGAAAGTGGAACTTGATGAGGTGATTGTCACCCCTTCCGAACCGGAAAGTAGCACAGTGCAGGAAGATGTTTCTGTGGTGCCTGCACCGACTAGGGAGGAAGTTAATGATAATGATCATGAAGCTTCGGATCAAGTTACTGCTGAACTTCGTAGGTCCACAAGGACACGTTCCACACCAGAGTGGTACGGCAACCCTGTCCTGGAAATCATGTTGTTAGACAACGGTGAACCTTCGAACTATGAAGAAGCGATGGCGGGCCCGGATTCCAACAAATGGCTTGAAGCCATGAAATCCGAGATAGGATCCATGTATGATAACAAAGTATGGACTTTGGTGGACTTGCCCGATGATCGGCACACCATAGAAAATAAATGGATCTTTAAGAAGAAGACTGACGCGGATGGTAATGTGACCATCTATAAGGCTCGACTTGTCGCTAAAGGTTATGGACAAGTTCAAGGAATTGACTACGACGAGACTTTCTCTCCCGTAGCAATGCTGAAGTCCGTCCGAATCATGTTAGCAATTGCCGCATTCTATGATTATGAGATATGGCAAATGGACGTCAAAACGGCATTCCTTAATGGCTTCCTCAAGGAAGAACTGTATATGATGCAGCCGGAAGGTTTTGTCGATCCTGAGAATGCTAACAAGGTATGCAAGCTCCAGCGCTCAATCTACGGGCTCGTGCAAGCATCTCGGAGTTGGAACATTCGCTTTGATGAGGTGATCAAAGCGTTTGGGTTTATACAGACTTGGGGAGAAGCCTGTATTTACAAGAAAGTGAATGGGAGCTCTGTAGCATTTCTCATATTATATGTGGATGATATATTGCTGATGGGAAATGATGTAGAACTCTTGGAAAGCGTAAAGGCCTACTTGAATAAGTGTTTTTCAATGAAGGACCTTGGAGAAGCTGCTTACATATTAGGCATCAAGATCTATAGATATAGATCGAGACGCCTCATTGGTCTTCCACAAAGCACATACCTTGACAAGATATTGAAGAAATTCAATATGGATCAGTCCAAGAAAGGGTTCTTGCCTGTATTGCAAGGTATGAGATTGAGCACAGCTCAACGCCCGACCTCGGCAGAAGATAGAGAAAAGATGAATGTCATCCCCTATGCCTCGGCCATAGGTTCTATTATGTATGCCATGCTGTGTACCAGACCTGATGTGAACCTTGCGATAAGTTTGGTGGGGAGGTACCAAAGTGATCCCGGTATGGAACACTGGACAACGGTCAAGAACATCCTGAAGTACCTGAAAAAGACTAAGGATATGTTTCTCGTTTATGGAGGTGACGAAGAGCTCGTCGTAAAGGGTTACGTCGATGCTAGCTTCGACACAGATCTGGATGACTCCAAGTCACAAACCGGATACGTGTATATTTTGAATGGAGGGGCAGTCAGCTGGTGCAGTTGCAAGCAAAGCATCGTGGCGGCATCTACATGTGAAGCGGAGTACATAGCTGCTTCTAAAGCAGCGCAGGAAGGAGTCTGGATGAAGGAGTTCATCACCGACCTAGGAGTTATTCCAAGCGCGTCGGTCCCGATGACTTTCTTCTGTGACAACACTGGAGCTATTGCCATTGCCAAGGAGCCCAGGTTTCACAAGAAGACCAAGCACATCAAGCACCGTTTCAACTCCATCCGTAATTATATTCAAGATGGAGACATAGATATTTGTAAAGTGCATACAGATCTGAATGTGGCAGATCCGTTGACTAAGCCTCTTCCACGAGCAAAACATGATCAACACCAGAACTCTATGGGTGTTCGATTCATCACAATGTAACTAGATTATTGACTCTAGTGCAAGTGGGAGACTGTTGGAAATATGCCCTAGAGGCAATAATAAAATGGTTATTATTATATTTCCTTGTTCATGATAATTGTCTATTGTTCATGCTTTAATTGTATTATCCGGAAACAGTAATGCAAGCGTGAATACGTTGACCACAATGTGTCCCTAGTAAGCCTCTAGTTAACTAGCTCGTTGATCAACAGATGGTTACGATTTCCTGACCATGGACATTGGATGTCATTGATAACGGGATCACATCATTAGGAGAATGATGTGATGGACAAGACCCAATCCTAAGCCTAGCACAAGATCGTGTAGTTCATATGCTAAAGCTTTTCCAATGTCAAGTATCCTTTCCTTAGACCATGAGGTTGTGCAACTCCCGGATACCGTAGGAATACTTTGGGTGTGCCAAACGTCACAACGTAACTGGGTGACTATAAAGGTACACTACGGGTATCTCTGAAAGCATCTGTTGGGTTGGCACGAACCGAGACTCGAATTTGTCACTCCGTATGACGGAGAGGTATCTCTGGGCCCACTCGGTAAGACATCATCATAGTGAGCTCAATGTGACTAAGGGGTTGGTCACGGGATGATGTGTTACGGAACGAGTAAAGAGACTTGCCATGACGAGATTGAACAAGGTATCGGTATAGCGACGATCGAATCTCGGGCAAGTACTATACCAATAGACAAAGGGAATCGTATACGGGATTGATTGAATCCTTGACATCGTGGTTCATCCGATGAGATCATCGTGGAGCATGTGGGAGCCAACATGGGTATCCAGATCCCGCTGTTGGTTATTGACCGGAGAGTCGTCTCGGTCATGTCTGCGTGTCTCCTGAACCCGTAGGGTCTACACACTTAAGGTTCGGTGATGCTAGGGTTGTAGAGATATTAGTATGCGGTAACCCAAAAGTTGTTCGGAGTCCCGGATGTCACGAGGAGTTCCGGAATGGTCCGGAGGTGAAGATTTGTATATAGGAAGTCCAGTTTCGGCCACCGGGAAAGTTTCGGGGGTCATCGGTATTGTACCAGGACCACCGGAAGGGTCGCGGGGGTCCACCGGGTGGGGTCACTTATCCCGGAGGGCCCCATGGGCCGAAGTGGGAAGGGAACCAGCCCCTGGTGGGTTGGTGCGCCCCCCATGGGCCTCCCCCTGCGCCTAGGGTTGGAAACCCTGGGGTTGGGGGCTCCCCACCTGACTTGGGGGCAAGTTCCCCCCCTTGGCCGCCGCCCCCCTTTGAGATTGGATCTCTAGGGGGCCGGCACCCCCCCTAGGGCCCCTATATAAAGAGGGGGGAGGGAGGGCTGCGCACCCAAGCCCTGGCGCCTCCCTCTTCCCCCCGTTACACCTCTCCCTCTTGCTGAGCTTGGCGAAGCCCTGCCGAGATCCCCGCTGCTTCCACCACCACACCGTCGTGCTGCTGGATCTCCATCAACCTCTCCTCCCCCCTTGCTGGATCAAGAAGGAGGAGCGTCTCTCCCAACCAGACGTGTGTTGAGCGGAGGTGTCGTCCGTTCGGCGCTCGGTCATCGGTGATTTGGATCACGACGAGTACGACTCCATCAACCCCGTTCTCTTGAACGCTTCCGCGCGCGATCTACAAGGGTATGTAGATGCACTCCCCTCTCCCTCGTTACTAGATGACTCCATAGATTGATCTTGGTGATGCGTAGAAAATTTTAAAATTCTGCTACGTTCCCCAACAAAACATCCATCACACTAAACAACATGGGAAGGATAAGTAGTCGCAACCTCCCACTTGGGTTGAACCACATCCATGAACCCAGGAAGTTCTCAAAGTGGAATCGACTCAACCTACGGGTGGGCAAGAAAGAGTGGCCTGAACCAATCCGCTTAACCTCACGCACAAAGAAAAGAGGGAATGAAACTTCCCACTCGACAAACACTAGTGCCCAATCCAACACACTCCGGATCGGTTCCACCTGATTATTACTCCCAGTGAGTTGCGTGCCCACCCGTGTGATCTAAGGGTCAGGTCAGCAATGCAGTTGTTGAAAGACTGCATCTGAGCAGGTTCATGTTGGTCGAGCTCTTGTCCTCCTAAGATTGTATTAGATTGAAGTCTCCACCCACCACAACCGAAATGGGGCTCTGCTCGATCTTATCCTTGAGCTCCACCAAGAACGCCTAAGACCTCAGATGGCCCACGGGGCCATAGGCGATAATCACCTCTCACCTGGGGTTAGATTGTCTATGAGTGTGAGACATGCTCACAAAGAACTCCCCGCGCTACATATCGTCAACCTCGAAGGTACCCTCCTTGACACCCAAGAGGATGCCACCCGACCAGCTATGGTCGGGAGCCACCGCCATGAAAACTTGTGGAGACTAAGATTGTGACATTCCAACTTAATAGGAATGATAAACTACTCATGTAAACATCGCGCACCTTATTTTATGGGAGCCCATCCGAAAGGAACCTCAAAGTTAATTGTGTTTGGCTTGGAGCAATTTGAGGGTGGATGACTGACTTGGAAGTTTGTTCTCGGTTCGCACGAGTGAGGACAAAGTGCGCAAGAAGGACTAGTGTTGGTCTGTGGGGCCAATCTAGATCCTAGGTGGTAGCCAGACGCAACGGCCAGGAACCAGTGGGTTTGGCCGATGCGTTACAGTTGGTATCATAGCCAACCCTCACGGTTACACAGACGTGCGTAGAGATGTAGCGCATGGCACGTGTGGCCCGTCATGGCACACAACATGACACATGTGCCGGACTAGACGCACAGAGGAACTTTTCAGCTGGGCCGATGAGGACATCATTATTTTTGAGTGGGGATGTATGTGACATCCTAACTTAATAGAAATGATAGACTACTGAAAACAAGGTGCCCCTTCTTTTTCAAGTGCCCGTCCAAAATGAATCTCGACGTTAAGCGTGCTTATGCATGAAATGCACAGAAAAGCCTTATTGATATGTGGACTAGTCTAAATCCTAGGTGGTAGTCCGATGTAAGGCCAAGAATCGGTGGGTTTGGCCGACCCTATAGCTCAGGTATTGAGAAATCTTGCCGAATCATTTCCTGAAGATCCGCAATGTTCAAGCCCTCGCGCATATACTCTATCTACTGGATGCCATTTGATCTCATGTGTGATTTGTTGCAAAAAGCGCGTTTGTTATTTTGCACATACCTGGAAAATTTGCTTGTGTCAGTCAAGTTCCGAATGAGGATGAAAACAAGGGCAACGTAACAAATTACAACACTTACAGTCGGATTATAGTACTTGCAGTTCTATGTTCAGTGGTGGACATGTAACTGCTCGACATCCCTCCCCTGGTTGCAGTCACATTGTGGACCATGCAGTTATAGTCAAATTACAATACTTGTAGTTGTATATCTAAAAATAGACATCCAACTGGCCGGCATCTCCTCCTCTAGTTATAGTCGCGTTATGGACCATACAATTGCAATCGGCCTAGAACACTTGCAGTTACATGTCTAGAAATGATCATGCAAGTGAAAAAAACGTAAAACCAATAATGGATTTGTTTATGTCTTTTGTTAGATCTTTTTCATGGCTCGATAGAGAATTTGATAAGCTAATGATTATTTTTCGTCTTGCATAATTAACCACCATGTTAACTGATCGATTACGGAAGTTTGTAGTTCTTTTTTACGCAGTACATCGACGTGACATGAGCGTGAAAGAGGTTTAAGAATCTGTTTTCTTTTTATAAGGGCTAAAATCACTTTTTTTTGGTTTTTGACCCCATATTGTAGGGTGGATCTCGAAAGATATGGATGATCTTCCTCCAAGCTGTACATACAACTCTCATTAAATACAACTTTCCACGGAATTCTATAGGGATCTACGAATCGAGTATGGAATTTTGTTTACTCACTTTAAATTGAGAGACATTTTTTATGGAGAAAAAAAAAGACATTTCGTTCGTTGAAATTGAACCATGCGACCCGTCCATGCTCCCAACACTTGGTCCTGAATGTGTTTAACTTGAACTTTAAAACTTGAATGTGCTCTGATGATAAATAATAATAACTTTGAAATGAAGCGAAGCATGCCTTGACCATGAGAGGAAAACCACGGAGAGAACCTCGTCATTTTTTAATCGATTTTGTAGGTCAACTTTGAATAGCTATAGCCGACATCCATCGGAGATTGCCAAGGTCTTCAGCGCACGTAAACGTAATTGTCAGAAGGCATGCCATCATCAGGAGTATTCTATTCGTGAAAGGATGTATACACATGAGCGCGGATGTCGGTGCTTGCTGACTACTGAATCGCATTCAACAAATGGAGGTCTTTTTTTGCGTGCGTGAGAGAAGGAACAGAGGAACGAAAGGGATGTGCTAGAAATGTATGCTCTGATTTTTGGCAATTCACGGCCTTGTAACAGCCCGACGAACCCGGTCGGCTGCGGTGCCGCCGCTTGGTAAATCTGATCCTGATCGAGTCCCCTTTCCTCGTCCAGGTACGCACAAGCCGTCAAGCCAGGCGACCGTTTCCATCGCCGTCGAGTGAGCCGGGTTACGACGAGGCACGGTGCGTGAAATCTATCGACTGCGGCATGGCCCATGGAAGATGGAAATGTTATTACCGGTACGACTTCAACGCAGGAGGCGCCGCCCCGTCTTCGTTCGTCAGACCGACAGAAGGGCCTGAGGTGGCGTCCAACTTTGCTACTTCGTCAAGAAGCATTACGGGGAGCGCGCGTGCGTGAGACCACGGTCGACGGAAGCCAAAGCAACTTGATGGACAGTCCCTTTGCAGCGCACGCCAGTTGGTAGGCATGCTGCGATTCCTATTTTTCTTCAGTAGTACTCCTACTAACCCTTTGCAAACCAGCTGGTAGCCCTTAACTACACAACAAGTCGTGCGACGCCACCACTCAGCACACCGTTTCTTTTTTTTCGAAAAGGGGGGGTTCTCCGGCCTCTGCATCAGAACGATGCATACGGCCATCTTATTATCAAAATAAAGTAATGCCAACATGGTTCCAAAGGTCTCCACAAGTCATAGAAAAGCACAAAAAGCTCACACAGAGTCAAAAAAGGCTAGAAACATCAACTAGCCAAATCAAGATGCCACAACCGGCTGGCTAAACTAGATAGGGATACTAAATGCCTATCCTATTACATGACCGCCATCCAAACCGGTTGAAGATATCGAGCTACCATCTCCCGGCGGAAAGACCCGGTAACCAAATGCCCCTGGCCTTCGTGCGGGTGAGTAGCGACCACGAACGGATCAGTGCCGTAGTCCGAATAAGACCTGCAAAAATGTATACATGATATTCTGTTAAAGACCAAATCGTTTCTGCAGTTCCCGGATAGTCCACACAGAAAGCACAAACTCCAACCCGAATATGTCTCGCTAAGTTATGCTCAATCCCATTAAGCCATGTCCCAAATAACGATTAATGAATTCGGGGTTTGATATTAAAAGCAATGTGGACCGTCTGCCAAAGTACCTTGGCCAGCGGGCAATCAAAAAGAGGTGTTTAATAGTCTCATCCCGATCGCAGAAACTACACCTAGTAGGTCCTGTCCAATTACGCTTTATCAAGTTATCCTTAGTTAAAATTACTTGTTTATGGACGAACCACATAAACACTTTTATTTTCAAAGGAACTTTGACATCCCAAACATGTTTGGGCGTAGGAATGGAGTTCAATTAATAACATCAATATACATTGATTTAACCATGAATGCTCAGACTTAGTCAACTTCAGCGCAATTCATCGGGTTGTTGAGAAAGCTGGACTTCCATCAGTCTCCTAACTAGGCGGAGCCATTCTTCCCAACGATTGCCCGCTAGCACTCGTCTGAACTGGATATTAAGGGGTAGATTGAAAGACCGATGCAACGACCACCTCACGGCGTTGAACAATGCGGTACAAAGAAGGGTATTGGATGGCTAAGGGTGTGTCACCGAGCCAAGTATCCTCCCGAAGCGTGTACTCGTGCGTTTCCAATAACAAACTTTGTCCTATTAAACAATGCCTGCTTGACCTTCATGAGACCCTTCCGGAGGAAGGCGAGTCGGTCGGCCGTCTTGTGACCTGTGACAAAGTTTTTGATGAAGGTACTTGCCATGAAGGATTTGAGCCCACATAGCATCATTCTCGAAGAGAGCTTCCACAGCCACTTGCTAAGAAGGCATTTATTCTTAATTTGAGATTCTCAATACCTAGACCCCTTGGTCTTTCGGTCTCAGATGATATCCCACTTAGCAAGCCGATATTTTCTTTTAAGCTCATCACCCGCTAAAAGAACCGCGATCTATAGAAGTCCGGTCTCTTCCTAACACCAACTGGTACCTCAAAGAGCGATAGAAGAAACATTGGCATACTCGTGAGCACCGAATTAATTAGGATTAATCGGCCTCCATATGACATGAGCTTGCCCTTCCAGCAGCTCATTTTCTTCTCAAATCGGTCCTCGATGCACTTCCATTCTCTGTTTGTCAGCCTACGATGATGGATAGGAATCCCCAAGTATGAGAATGGTAGCTCTCCCAACTCACATCCAAACAATTGCCTATAAGCATCCTGTTCATCTTTGGCCCTACCAAAACAGAACAGCTTGCTCTTATGAAAGTTGATCTTTAGCCCGGTCAATTGTTCGAATAGGCATAACACCAGCTTCATATTTCTCGCCTTAGCCAAATCATGCTCCATAAAGATGATTGTATCATCAGCGTACTGTAGGATAGAAACACCTCCATCAATAAGATGAGGCACCAATCCACCTACTTGACCATTTTCCTTAGCCCTTCCTATCAAAACTGCCAACATATCCACCACAATGTTAAACAAGATAGGGGACATCGGGTCTCCTTGTCTTAGGCCTTTATGTGTCTGGAAGTAGTGGCCTATGTCATCATTAACTCTAATTCCACACTACCTTTTTATGTAAATGATTCAACTTTGTCGGGCGCCAGGCTTCATCAAAACCTTTCATACGCAAAGACTGTTGGAGAAATGGTCATTTGACCTTATCATACGCTTTCTCAAAATCCACCTTAAAAATCACTCCATCTAATTTTTTGGACTGGATTTCATGGAGCGTTTCATGCAGGACTACCACCCCTTCAAGGATATTTCTGTCCGGTATGAAAGCGGTTTGGGACTGTTGCACTACAGAATGTGCAATCTGAGTGAGTCTGTTAGTCCCGACCTTGGTGAAATTTTTGAAACTAACATTAAGGAGACAGATCGGCCTGAATTGCTCAATTCTCACCGCATCCGTCTTCTTAGGAAGTAGTGTGATAGTCCCAAAATTCAAGTGGAATAATTGAAGCTGTCCGGAGAACAGATCATGGAACATAGGTAGTAAATCCCCTTAATAATGTGCAAGCACTTCTTATAGAACTCAGCGGAAACCATCCGGTCCGGGAGCCTTATTATTCTTCATCGTGCAATAGCATCAAAAACCTCCTTCTTCGAGAAGGGCAACCAGAATCTCATTATCAAGAGCCAATAGCTGAGGTACATCCTCGATTCTGGACTCATCAAGGGACTGATGATTATCCTCCGGAGGTCCAAATAACTTCTTATAATAGTCGGTAATGTAAGTTTTAGGTTATCTGACCTAAAATAGTACCCTAAATCCTGCTCAAGCTGAAAGATTCGCTTCTTTACGTGTTTGCCATTAGCTATCAAATGGAAGAACGAGTATTCGCGTCCCCTGGACCACTTTGCGTGCTTTAGCACATAAAGCCCACTTCGATTCTTCTTGGCGGAGTAGTTCTTTTAACCTCTTCTCCGCCTTATTTTTACACGAAGCTCTGCTGGTGACAAAATATTGGATTCGGCCTGAATGTCCAGGTCCTGTATAAGAGTCAGGAGTCTATCCTTTTCAATCTTATACACACCGCTAAGGTGCTTAGCCCAACCCCGTAAGAAGCTTCTCAAGTTCCTAATCTTATTCTGCCATCGCTCAATAGCAGTTTTGCCTCGTACATCTTTAACCCATTCCCTGGCAATCAAATCTAAGAACCCCTCACGTTCAAACCATGACGTCTCGAAGGAGAAGGTGTTCTTGTTACCCCCGTGGTTCGGCTCCCCTGAGTCCACGAACAATGGGGTATGATCAGATATTCCCCTCGAAAGAGCTTGCACCGTAACCAGCGGGAATTTTTGTTCCCACTCCACGCTCGCAAGAACTCGATCAAGTTTTTCGTAGGTTGGGTTTGGCAGAGCGTTAGCCCATGTAAACTTTCGACCAGAGAGCTCTATCTCTCTCAGATCCAAGCTTTCAATAATGGTGTTGAACATGAAGGACCATCTGCCATCAAAGTTATCATTGTTCTTCTCTCTCCTCCCGATGATATTGAAATCACCTCCAACTAAAATTGGCGCTGCTGCTCGACCCACAGATTCGAACAAGGTCCGCGAGAAACTCCGCTTTAAACTCTGGCTGCGCGGCACCATATACCGCCACCAAAGCCCAGTTAAAGCCATCAATCCTAGACCTAACTCGAAACTTTACCGCGAAGTCACCCATCACTACACTACGGACTTGAAGCGAATCACATCTGACACCTAGTAAGATACCACCCGATCTTCCTCGCGGAGGGAGGCAATGCCAATCGAAATCAATACCACCGACCGAGAGGAGAGAAAGCTGTGGTGCAAAGTTATCTCTACCCGTCTCGGATAGAGCAACAAAATCTAGCTTCGCTCTAAAGCTGTCTCGGCCAGAATCTTCTTTTAGCCAAGTCCTTGGACCTCTGCTATTCCAAAAATTCCTCGATAGTTCATCATGGAATTTTTTGGTGGTTCGAATCCTAGCACTCCTACGAACTGCGGAATCGGGATAGATCTTCCGTTTCCACTTACGCTTAGGTTTACTAATCTCAGTCACCCGGTCCTCATGACCGGGTTCACAAATATTACTAGCATCATTCTCTAGGGGTACATCATCTTCCTCAGCGTCATGATTGGGGGGTGCTAGATCCGCACACAGGCTATCAAGCACTCTAACCCCTAACGCATCAATCTCATCATCATTCATTGGTTTAACTGCTGCAAGATTGCGAATAGTCTCTAAAGCACGGTCCGCCTCCAAATCTAAAATATCATTCACCGAATTGGTAATCTCACTATCTGTAGCACCTAGTGAAACTCCTAATTGGTTTGCATTATTTATAATGTCCTCATTAGAAAAATGCAATAGGGAATTAGACAAGTTGACGGACATACCAGAAGATAAAGCAGCCTCCTGAAGCTTGGCCGCCCTCATAGCGCACCGCTGCTGCATATCGTCCACCTCAGGGATGTCGAGGATGCGAGCACTCATCCGTCTCCCCTCGGAGATAGGGTCCGGGATCCCACCAAACGCGATCACCTCCTCCCTAGTATAACCTGGCACCGAAACCCTGAAAGGTGGTGCCGAAGTTACCAGAGAAGGCGTCTGCGGGCTCCCGATCCCCTTAGACGGGTGCCCCACACCAGGTAGTGGGGAAGAGTGGATGACAGGGGCCTCCTGCCCGCGCCCTCCTCCCGCCACAGCCGCCAGCTCAGACGGCGTAGCCATCGGCGAGGTGGTCCTCCTGACCATCGGTGTAGAGGGAGGAGACAGGGCCTCCTGCCCCGGCGTCCCCCCAAACGCAGCAGCTGCCACAGTGGTTGTGACCACCAACGGAGTAGGAGTCGAGGCCGCCTGCCTCGGGCTCCCTCTCCCAGCAGTAGCCGACCCCCCCGGTGCCGTCGCCACCGGCGACACCGACATCGGTATGGGGTCGAGGGAAGACCGGACTCTCTGTCCCGAACCCCCTCCCCCACACCCCATCGTGGCCGCAATTGCCGACACCAAAGTCGCGTCCGCGGGAGGCGGCAGACCAAGAGAACCATCCACCGGCCTCCTCTCCGTAGCGCCTCCCAAAGAACTCGCCTGACGATCAGCAGACAAACCAGTTTCCCCCTCGAACTCCAACGGAGGGCGTGTGCTCAAGATAATCACGAGACTCCACCCGGTCACTCCATAGTGCAGGAGGTGCGAGGCTGGCTCAAAAGACCCAAAACGCAGAGTAGTCATGGGTACCGCCGGTGAAATCAGGCTCAGCCTCGGATCCATTCGAGCGATCGAGAGGCTGTGTGAGAACCGTTAGATCCTCTCGCATGGGCTCATCGGCGGTGCCCCTTAGCCCCGCATTACCATCCCATCGTGCATGTCAACATCGTTACCATTAATCGCATCATCAAATAAATCGGTGTCCTCAAACTCAATATCTAACGGAACACCTCTCCTTATAGGTCCGATTGACCTTATCGGGCACAAACTCAATATCCAGAACGCTTACTAAAAGCAGGGCTACCCCATTGGCACGTGTGAAAGCCATATCCACTTTTTCTGTCTTTCCAACCAGAATGCCCAAACTGGCCACCACGCGAGCATCCTGCAGAGGCTTAGAAGGAGCCCCTAAAAACCGCAACCAGACCTGTGTAAGCGGCTTTCCCTTAGGCTCAACCTGTTTGCACTCGTTAAACTCCAGGATACACTTAGTACCGGGAACTTTACACAAGCCAAAACTCAACAATCTCTGCAAGTCATCCATAGACGGGAAATCAACCTTAAAAACCCTGTCCTCGATGAGCACCAAATCCCAAACAAAATCACCGGGAGCTAGCTCCTGAAGCCTCCTCACAATTTGTGCCTCAGTCACCTCGCCCTGGGTCGCATTCACAATCCCAGTAGTCAAACTCGGGTTATCCTCTGGGACCTCTCTTGCCGCCAGGGACTCAAAAAACATAAGCTCAGCACAGTAGACTCCATAGATATTCAGAGTCGGAGGTAGGCACACAATAACGGGCACTCCCGAGTCATGTGCAAGCTTGCCACATGACTCATGCAGTGGGCCACACACTCGGCAATGAAGTGGCCCTTCTCACCCTAGCGATAGCAAATCATCCTCTCCTTACGAGCATATTTGGGCGCCTCTCGGCATCGGGGACTGCCGGTAGCCTCATCCACCGTCCCAGCCCTGTGAACCTCAACACTTGCCAAAGCATTCACTACCTCCATCGCTTTGTGAAGGAAGCTCGAGGGCGTATCTTTGAGCCTCCTCTGCAGCATCTGTAGGAGCAGCAACCCTAGGCGGTGGCGGCGCGAAATCTCCACGGCCGCCACCCCAACCACCACGATGGCCACGAAAGCCTCCTCTCGGCGGTGATCCGGGCGGAGGCCCTCAACAAAACCTTTGCGGGCCAAGAAAGCAGTCTCTCGGCCGGCCGTCGCTCTCGCTAAGCGTAACCACGCCCTCCTCCCGTAGAAGAGGAGCCTCGGTGCTGTCCTTCACCATCGCATCATACCCATCATCCCCCACCGTCGTCGGGGTGGATCATTGGGCTCATTGTTGTTCGTCGATTACGACCGGACGGTTTTGCGCCGCCTTGCAGCGTGGTGGGGCGATGGTTTGCTGTGGTCACCGGCGCGCCTCCAACAGCCTAGGTCCTCCGCCGCGGCCACCGAGTTCTCGGCATTTGCGCCGGGCTGGAGGCCGAGGCCTCCGTCCGTAGCCTGGGAACGCAAGCACGGTGGCGCGGTGGTCTCAAACCACCCGTCCGGCTGCATGGGCTAAGGGCACCGCGCCCCGCGCCGGCGGCCTTAGGCCACCTCTCCGGCAGCTGGTGCAAAGAAGCTTGCCCGGAGGCCGCGCACCGAGGTGGGCGCCTCGGCGAGGCGTGGTCGCGACAGCCCCACCGCCGGCGTCCTTTGGCGTCTTTGCACTGGCGCCGCGTCCGGCAGCCGCCATGGTGGAGGGCTGCACCACCCGCCCCGCTGCGCCGAGGAGGCCTCTTGGTGGCGGCAGACATCCCCACGGCCACCATGCCGGCGGCGGCTCGAGTCTCGCGCCGGCGTGATCCACGGAAGAAACCCCTCGTTCGGCCTTGCGAACCCTAGGACACGGCGCGCACGAACCGAAGGATCGATCTCCCTCGTACGTGCATGCGGTGTTACCGGGTCGAGTAGAGGCCTCGGCCGTACCAGGCACGTCGGGATCGCCGGCGTAACGCGGCGCTCCTGGGCCACATACCCAGTCGCAGCCTGCCCAACCCGGCCTTCGTGAACACCCCCATGATGGGCCTCATGCCCATGCAGGGTCTCACCATCGGCCCACTTCTCCACGACACCTTCTCGGCCCAGAAGGAAATTCAAACGAGCCTCCCTGGCCGCCCGGATCTCGGCCGCCGCCGGATCGCGCGGCGCGTGGCCAGCTCGCCTCCTCTCTTCTTCTTCTTCTTACGCACTAGACTCCAATCATCTTGTGGGAAGAATCGTGAGTATGTCGGTTGAATACATACCTTAGGTAGAGGCCCTTCAAGGCGGATCGCCGACGCCGCCGTCCTCCGGTGGATTATCCGTGAACCACCTCGACCGATCCTCGACTTGCGGCCCGATCCGCGCGGATCATCGCTCGCACAAATTGCCGACCAACGCGGCAACTTCTTCCTCCGAGTATCCGGGTGTGAAGGCTTCGCAGATCACATCAGATGGCGTTGGCGAGTAGTCCGTCGTCGATCCATCCGCCGGATCCTCGTCGTCGTTGTCCTCGTCATCCGAGTCTGCAAGCACCCAAAACCGCCCTCCAACACGGCTCGCAGGCAGAGCCGCAGGGTCCGGCCGCCGGCTAGCGACGGCCGCCGCGGGTGGGTCTCGAGTCGCCTCCCGAGTCGCCTCCATTTAAAACATGTCAGCTGTTAAATTTTCCATCGCCGTCGAGTGAGCCGGGTTACGACGAGGCACAGTGCGTGAAATCTATCGACTGCGGCATGGCCCATGGAAGATGGAAATGTTATTACCGGTGCGACTTCAACGCAGAGGCGCCGCCCGTCTTCGTTCATCGACCGGCTGAAGGGCACGAGGTGGCGTCAACTTTGCTACTTCGTCAAGAAGCATTAAGGGGAGCGCGCGTGCGTGAGACCACGGTCGACGGAAGCCAAAGCAACTTGATGGACAGTCCCTTTGCAGCGCACGCCAGTTGGTAGGCATGCTGCGATTCCTATTTTTCTTCAGTAGTACTCCTACTAACCCTTTGCCAGCTGGTAGCCCTTAACTACACAACAAGTCGTGCGGCGCCACCACTCAGCACACCGTTTCTATAGTATATAAAATAACTGGTAAAAAAGCGCACTGATTTTGCTCACGTGTTTGGCGTGTTCAGAAGGCAGCACGCATGTACTACATCCGTGCTTGGAGGGCAACGAGTACAGGCTTGTTCGTTTTGTAGGATTTTCGGAGGATTTCCATGGGAATTTTCCTATGTGTGTCATTCGTCCCATTGGAGTATTAGATTTCTTAGGATTGATTGTGTTCATATTGGTCTAATTTAAGTATGTCCTCTTGCCCTCTCGTGGTATTAACAAATGGTGTTGAGACATTGCCCCCTTCCGAGCCCAATATTCAGCACCAAAAGAAGTGATGATCTTCCAATAACCAGTCTGTAGACATGCCTCATTTGGCAGCAAAAGAAGTGGTGATCTTCTTCGGGACTGAATTTCGTTCACATCTCTGACTATAGACAAGGCTCTTCAGTGGAGCCATTTTTCTTGAAGAGCACTGCTCTTTTCCAACCGATCTGTGTACCATAGTTAGAATTACCATTAGATTTCTGTCATATTCCAGTCGCTGCCACTCAAAGTCTCTGTCGTATATAAATCAGATATCATCTATCGTATGCAGAGTACTTCCGTTCCTTCAAACTATCGGGCAAACAACCAAGTGAAGAAACTAACGGTACACACTTCTATCGCGTCATTGAAGAGTTGATCCCTGAGCCTGTCGGGGGAGATCTAAATCAGTAACCTGAGCCTGACGAGTGCCACTCGCTGTCTGAACTAAACATTTCTGCTGTGCACTCATTATTTGTTTTGCTTGCTAATACTATCTACACGGATCGCATGGTCGTGTGTCTATGATACAGTACATTTCACGGTTTATTCTGCTCAAGCATTGCGTCGATGCGTCCGTCCATGTTGTAGGCCTCCACGATTTTCTTGGCATACGATGGCATATGCTGCTCCGCTCTGCAACATGAAATCCATTCATGAACACTTCGATATATATCGTCCTAACATACATATACTACAAGCATACATATAAATATATTAATATTAGTGTATGTTGAGAGCATATTATATAGAGAGCGATACGTACCTTGCCCTTCCCCATGCCCGGTTCACATACAGGTAGTTCCTTATCGTGTGGTAATCCAGAGAGTAGCGACCAAACTCCAGGCCCTTGGGCCCAATCTGCACAAACCATCCATCAACGGTTGGTTCATCATGCATGCTATTCATTATTGAGTCCATCCAAAATGCAGCATTCATTCACTAACCAGATTTAGCAGGAAGGCGATGATGTTGCCCACAAATATGGGAGCTGGATTAGCAGGGCCTTTTCCTGAAAAATCAACCCCCAGTGAATCACATTTTAGTCAGATCCAAGCAACTAATGTTTGACTGCTGCAAAATAAGGAACGCCATTTAGTCATATAAATACCCATTTTCGCTGCATCGTCGGCTTTCACTGTCTCCATCACAAATGGTTGTCTAGCACCCTGAAGAAGAATAACATCAGTTGACACGAAAAAAATCGCACAATGAATCCTACCCAACAGCACACAAGTGCACTTCTATGCATGGACGTGGGTGCATACACTGCTAACTGTTGGCGTGCTCTCCAGAAGGCCCTCTATCAGGCTGAGCATCTCCCTCCCTCGCTCGTTCCTTATGACAAGAAAGAAAGAAAATCAACCCACTGTTGAGTAATTTGATTCCTCACCAACAGCTAACTGGTTAAATTTGTGTCACTTCACCTGACTGTAATATACTGAGGGTGCTGAGTCATAGAAACGCCAGAATATTTCGGTACTCCCATATAGCCCACCACTAAATCCTGAGCTTTCGCAACAGACACTTTTAATTTTCCATATACACGGGAGGAAACCGTTGGAACAGAAAGAGAAAGAAAAAACTATATAGGACGGGAACTCACCGCCAAGCCATTTGTGTAGTCAAAGCAGCTGCAGATGGTGCAAGGAAAACTATTAGTTCGATATTTGAGAGTGATGCCTGACTTTTTATGGATAAACTAAAGCAATGGATTTATGCACTGAGCATAGCATACCTGTAGCATGATGGTGCAATGACATCCACCAAATCATTGGCTGGCAGGGAAAAGTACGGGACCTGCTTTTAAGTAGGCAATGAAGAGACAGTTTTGGCAGACTCAGTTCTGTATGATACTACAAACAGGTGAGTGACTTACCTCTTCTATATGCCCATCCAAATGCTTTAAGTGAACCTGCAATATACTCACAGTTATACAACACTGCCACATATCGAAATCGGGAAAGGAAAACAATCATAACTGTCCCATTAGATCCATACATATGTTTTCGATACATCCTAAACATGATTGTTGAACTGTTGATTGTAGAAGTAAATGGTATTACATGCATGAAACTGTTCCAAAATGGGAGAAAGAGTGCAGACTGTTTCAAATTAAGTGTCACCTTGTAGTCTTGCATAAATTCGTAATGTAGAACAGTTTCTGGTTCACTGCTTGCAGCATTCAAAAATTTATCAAGTCCTTCACGAGTGCCGTTGTCCACTGGGAAAGTTCACTAGCATAAGCCAAACCTCCAATATATATTACATGCAACACAGTAATCAGAAGTCGGGAGATCATCAATACTTACCACAGTTTGTGCCGAGCACATAAAGCTTCTCCAAGCCAAGGTACTTCTCTACAGATCTCAAAGCTGCGACCAATAATTTCATGTTGGATAACTGTGAGATATGATAAACCGCCAATGGTAGAAATAGAAGATTGATATTACCTTGCACTTGACAACCGACACCACAAAAGAGAAGACGCTTTACACCAGCTGCCTGTCAAAGGAAATCATGAACTCCTAGTTTTCACAGAGTTGATCAGAAACAGGGTGTATGAGGCAACAATCATGGTATCATGGTGTAATGTCTTTGGCGACAGCACCTAAAGTGGATTTGTTTTTGGTTTCCATGACAGGAAAGGGAATTGGTTGACATAAATTTTCAGACTCTAGAACTGGGGTATAGAAAAATCTCTGAACAAACAAGTCCAAGTTCATGTTCAAAGATCCAATGTTCTTTACTTCAGATATCTGTCATCATGAGCGATTTGTTTTCATAGGTTGAGAAGAGAGATAAGATCACAAGATACAGCAGCTAGCAACAATGGCAAAGTATATAGCATGAAGAAGAAGACAGATTTACCTCCACTAAGGCTAGTGTATCGAGATTAGGTGATAATGTTGGCTTGACACCTCTGGCTGCAATCACTTCCTCTGGTGTCCTAGCAGAGCATGGTTAAAAATACTGAATCTTACTTCCATAACATCAAGAATGGGAATGATGAAACTGACAGTAGATCAATTCCAAGTGCTACACATGAAAAGCAACAGAGGAAACTGACAATTGATCAATTCGACTATACCTGGCTAAAACAGGCCTTGGGGCAAACCTATCGTCTGGATCACTGCAGATTGTGGCAATAAATAAAGAGCATTAGTCAAGTCCATGAGTTGTTCTCGAGTTATTGCAAGGAAAGACAATGATGTGGTATCCGATTCTTGTCTGGGTGCCTTTGTACACAAACCACGGCATCAACCATATTTGATTTCAGCATCTCAACTGCGATTGTTGTGACTATTCCTGTCCACTGGGCTCCTACATGTGCATACATGGAGGTAAATCAATCTGGCAAGAGGTAACTGCATATGCACATGGTGGGATGAAATGAAATGAGATTGAATGTATAAGTTAGGTAACTGAAACCTTGAACAGGTTCCGTTTTCCTGGCATACAGGAGCTGCTCATGCACCCCGTAGTACATTTCATCCATAGTATCCTTCCTGCCCCTCCCATGGACCACTGGTTCCAGATCCTTTGCAAAACACGAACCACGCGTTAATGGCCGTAGGAGAGCAATGGCAATGCGAAGAAGAAGATATGGGGGTACCTCGACACGGGACATGCCGTCCCCGAGGAAGGCGCAGGCGCTGTTGACATGGGCGATGTAGTAGGTGTCGCAGAGGCCGCAGCGGCTGCACTTGTCCTTGGCCGGGTAGATGCCTCCGGGAGGGATGGGCTTGGATCTCTCGCGCCAGTCCTCCCTCAGCGCCTTCCCCTTCCCCTTCCCCCCTAAACAAACTCAGTTCGATTCGATTCAGGTTGTATGTACTGCTAGGAATGGACTGGATTTAGGTGGGTGGCCAACCTGGTGCTGGCGGGGAGGAGGAGGAGCACCGTGGGGTGAAGGAGAGGCAGGGTTTAGGGGAGAAGTGGAAGAAGCAGCGAGCGGCCATGGCGATCATGCCGTTGCTCCGGCGGGGCGGGCAGGCGCGGCTTGTGAGAGAGGCAGGAGCCGCTCGTGGACGACGATAAGATCGTCTGGCTGGCTTTCACGTTTCCGTCCACACAAACACAATGCAGATGTGCCAAGAAAATTCAGCTTTAGCCCATTAGGCCTTCCACCATAATCGGTGTCAAATTTACTTTTTGACATTTAGCATCGATGCCCTACATTGTCCAGCCCGGTGTCAAGTAAAAAATTACAGGCATCGATGCTTCTACTTGCTCCGGTGCCAAATTCGTTGAGCCAATAAACTAAGCGCGTCTTGGTTCTTTCTCACGCGAAGCAACACCCCGTGACACTGGTCCTTGGGTAAGTTGGGCAGATATATTACTAATTTATATGCATGCGGGCTTGTGTGACCGGTGCCATAAAAAGTTCAACTACCATCTGCGTATACGTGGCTGGCTTTTAAGAAATGTGGCACCGAGTACATAGTGGAGGGCCTTAGGGCATCTCCAGCCGTTGGCTTCAGGAGAAAAAAAATCGCTCGAAAGACCGCGCTTAAACCGCAATTTGGGATCGTGATCTTGCGTCGCATGGCGCCCTGATTAGTAAAGAAAAGGCAATCTGGTATAAAAACGACTCAAATTTAACATAAGCGTCGGCGAGTTCATTCAAACTTAAACATATTTTACAAAAAAAAAAAAACTACCCATGGGCTACCCCGCCATCTCCTCGCCGCCCTTTGGCCGCCCACGCAGCGTTCTACATGCCGAGGAGGTTGTAGAACCGCGTGTAGTCACCGCCGCCGTCGTCATCGTCATCGTCGTCGCCGTCGCCGCCGCCGCTTCGCTTACGCCTCGCGGTCCTCGCCGCATCCTCCCGGTTGGCGCGGCGGGTTGACGGTCCGGCGTCGTCGTCGTCATTGTCGAGGACCACGACGCGTGCTCGTCCTCGCGCCCACGCTTGGGCGGCGATCTCCTCGAGTACAAGGCCGCCGACCATCTCGTCATGAGGTAGTCGTCCGCGCGCCACCGCATGGCGTCCTCGTCGGAGATGCGCGTCGGGCTACCTCCTCGTACTCCACGGGCAAGCGGGCTCGGCTTGGGCTCGACGAGGACGAGGCGGCGGCGGGTGGAGAGGCGTTGGCGCCGATGCAACGCCGGAGCTGGTCGCCTTGGTTGGCCGACCGACGCAGGGCTCCGGCTGACGGGCGAGGCGGAAGGCGAGCCAGCCGGACGAGGAGGAGGACCCCGGTCTCCATGCGCCTCGGTCGTGGAGCTTCGGCGGCGTGAGAAGGAAGGGAGCAGGTACTCTAGGCGCGGCGTGTTGCCACCTCGATGTACTCGAGGACGGCCTCAACGTCTTGCGCCGCACGCCCCACCACCGACGCCGCCGGCGGCGTTGAGCTCGCGGAGGGCTCGGCGCCGTTGGTGGCCTCGATTCTTTGGCGTGACGGCGGCGGAAATAGGGTTCAGGCGGGCTGTCGGGACGATTGGTTCTCTCGCCGCGCGAGGCAGCTTTGGCATTGATTCGCCGGGAAGCGAGGCGATGAGGACGACGAAGGGCGAGAAGAAAGCGTGTCGCCGACGCGGCGGGCACGCTGTAACTTTCGCGCCAAAACAGTTCGCCCGGCGCCCGGCGCCCCAACAACGCGGGTTGGGCTGGGTCCGCGGTATTTTTGGCCCAAGCCGTGTCGGGCTCTGAGGGCCTTGACGCGGGCGTTTTTGGCGCGGCGTGAAAAAACTCTGGGAAGGCCTTCACGGGGCGCAATGAAGATGCCCTTACAGTTGGTTGAAGTTACAATTGGGCTGCAGAAGACCACTCCTCCTGAGACCTGACAAATGGATTGAGAAAGGAACCTTAGCGGTCGTGCCTCAAGGAATTTCTGGCCCCCTCGCCGCCTCCAGATGCCATCTTGGCGTTAGGGGGTGGGACCGTGGGAGATCTCACGTCTTCAAGAGTTTCAGAGTTTTGAGCAACATTTGGTCATCTTCGTCTTTTTACGAACAAGTTAATTCAATTTTTTTGTGGTGGTGTCATGAAGACACAAAATTTTGCAGAGCCGATTATTCAGATACGATGACTTTATTATGTCATGTTGCTTTTGTTGATTTGATTTTTTGTGCAGATGGAATCTTTCCTCGGCATTATGGTGAAGTTTTTGTGGTTCAACCACATGCACTTCTAGAGGATAATCCCGGCCCAAGCACGTTCATTGCTCATGGCTATTTTTTTTTAGATGGGTGAGCCAAGGGGCTTTCAGAAACATTTATTCGTAATCCAGTTGGTGCAGGTGATCGAGTAGCAGTAGCGCTGCTCCAGTCTAATTGTAGTCTCTTTACTAAAGTCTTGACTGTATTTTATCTTGCAAAGATCAATACCACTGAGAAGATGTCACCCAAGAAATTTTATTATAATTCTTAGTTATGACATGTACTTTGCAATTTCTTAGGTTTTGGATTGAAAGTGATGTATCTGTAATGGTTTATGAATAAAGTTACAAATGTTTTAAAAAAACATCTCTACGGTATTTCTTCAAAAAGGCAGGAAAGCTCTAAAACCTGCCTGTTATTCTCTTTTCTTTTCTTATTAAAAACATCAAACTACCTTGTTTTTCTAATCTTTTGAGAACACTAAACTACAATTTTTAGAACATGAAATCTGTCTTGGTATTGCTAAGAAAACTCCTAAAGCACTGCATCGTTTATTGTGGTGGTCGCCGGAAATCTAGGGGATCATTGATGAAATATGTTCCCGTGGTTACATCCACTTTTTTGCGGCGGACAGAGTGGTCATTGTGAGGTGATCCGCCCTGAGGTTTTTTTTGCCCCCTCGGGGGATCCTTGGGTCTGCCTTATATAAGGCGGGCTCGATACATCCACTCACTACCCTTCTGAGGCAGTTTGGGGAGAGAGCAGCAACTGAGAAATAGGCTGCTAGGGTGACTCGGGACTAGAATCATTTCTGTCTCTCTCTTTCTCTTTGTCCTTCTTCTCCTCGGACCGGGTCCTCCTCCAGTCCTTGTTCCCTCGTCATTGAATTTCATGCACGCCACTAGTAAGGGGTTCCTATACTAGTGGATGTTCTACCTTCACTATTGCCAATGATATATTTACAGATTTTGAACTCTATCCAGCATCCTTTTTCTAGCCATGGCGGTCTGACAATCGTGGAGCCCAATGACCCATCTCATCGCAATCCATCAAGGATGCTTTGCTTTGTCCTTTTTGTGCCCCTTTCGCCCCTGAACTTGGATAGTGTGTGTTCTATGTACTATTGTGTGCTAAGTGTAGAGCCTCTCTCCTTTGTATTTCCTCCACTTAGACAAGACTGCGGAGAGAGTGAAGATATGCAACTGACACGTGTTGTAAGAGATCTCTTGAAGCATAATATGTTGGGAAACATAGTAGAAAATAAAAAGTTTCGCCCTACAACCACCAATGTTGACTTGCAGCGGAAGAAGAGTTGGTGTAGATTGTTGATGAAGTCCCTCAAACCATTCACGAACGATCCCTTGAACCAAAAACCGAAAGCATGACCTCTCTATGAATTGCAGGCATACAAGCTTCACGATCTGGCAACGCTTCACCGTCTAGAGCTAATCATCGCCGGAGAAATAGAGGGAGAAGAAGAGAACCACACGAGGCTTCTCTATTATGAGGATTGGAGAGAACTAGGTCTAGCTCTAATTAGATCAACTTTAAATTACAACTAGAACTGGAGGATTAGAGGAGGCTCTAAAAAATTGTATATATACAAATGCGAAAATCCTCTAGTATATATAGGTTGAGGGGAGAGGGAGGGGTGGCCGACTTGGGGAAGGGTTTCCCCTCCCCTTGTGCCGGCCTAGGGGGTGGTGGAGTCCAACTCCACCTCCCAATTTGGCCTCCCCTTGGGGCGCCTCCACTAATGGACCTTAGGGCCCATTAATTCTCCCCTAATAGGCCTTTTAGTATTTTCTTTAGTCCGTTGATATTAAATAAATTCTGAAAGCATACTAATCAATATTAGAACCTTTTATCATTAATTTAAAGTCTTCGGAAATATTTTCCGCCTATATATCATTACTAGGTAAACCCCGGAACTCTTCCGGTAACCCTGAAATGCTTACGGTTTCTCTCGAAACTATTTCTTGTGTTCCCGGAACTATTCCGAGAATATATGCTCATAAATCTTATTCCACTAACACTCAAAAGATCGTGATTCCCTTAAACTTGTGACCTTGTAGATTCGGTAAAACATAGACATAAACGAAACTCTCTTTCGTTCAATGATCAATAGCGGAACCATGGACATCCATATTGATCCCTATGAATACACAAATGATATTCGAGTGAACATTTCGTTATGATACGCTATGCCCTTTGCTTAGTGATACTTTATAAAACCCAAGGTGAGATATATCTGCATCCTCTTCAGTCATTCTCATGCTCACTATATTGGTCTCCTCGTTATCAGTTTTGTTCTTCTTTCTCGTTGACATGTTTCGGCATCCCTATGACCTAGTCATTTGTGTCTGGCTAGACGATGATGGATGAGGTCACACATAGACCCAGAGTTGTCTTAGTAGTGCACTGCCAAGAAAATTTTAGTTCTTCCAACAAGCCGCATAACATTAGTTTGAACTCGATCTTCATTCACGAAACATGAATCGAAGCGGCGCGTGGCATGAGGTGGGTGAGTGAGTGCGTGGTGTTCCTCTCTTTAATTCTTTTGCTACAAGGAGTGGTAGAACACCTCGCCATTTATATTGGTTCTAAGCTTTTTCAATTAGCAGTGTGGTACTAAACTTGTTGAATAGTCCTGCAAGTCGAATGGGCCTTTAAGATTTAAATATTTTAGTTGGTATGTGGTACACGATTTAGTGGGTAGAGACCTATAAAATCTAACAATATGTATACATCCATATGTACGTGCTTTCTCCTAAAAAAGGTATGTGTTTATTTATTTCAGTTTTCTAACTTTAGCAAAAAATCATCCTGCTGCCTGTCTAGTTTGAAATTGTTTTGTCTTACACAAAAAGAAGTTGCATACTACCCACTGAAAGATCGAAGATGTCGCCTAGAGGGGGGGGGGGGTGAATAGGCGCTTTAAAATAATTACGGTTTAGGCTTGAACAACTGCGGAATAAACCTAACGGTTAATTTGTCAAGCACAAAACCTACAACAACTAGGCTCACCTATGTGCACCAACAACTTGTGCTAAGCAAGATAAGCAACTATGTGATAGCAAGATATAAGACAAAGAACAATATGGCTATCACAAAGTTGTTGGGGAACGTAGCAGAAATTCAAAATTTTCTACGCATCACCAAGATCAATCTATGGAGAAACCAGCAACGAGGGGAAGGAGAGTGCATCTACATACCCTTGTAGATCGCTAAGCGGAAGCGTTCAAGAGAACGGGGTTGAAGGAGTCGTACTGTCGTGATCCAAATCACCGGAGATCCTAGTGCCGAACGGACGGCACCTCCGCGCTCAACACACACGACAGCCCGGTGACGTCTCCCACGCCTTGATCCAGCAAGGAGAGAGGAAGAGGTTGAGGAAGACTCCATCCAGCAGCAGCACAACGGCATGGTGGTGATGGAGGGCGTGGCAATCCCAGCAGGCTTCGCCAAGCACCTAGGAGAGGAGGAGGAGGAGAGGCGGGGCTGCACCAAGAGGAGATCAAAATCGCGTGTTATGGGCAGCCCCTAGGCCTCATATATATAGGGAAGGGGTGGAGGTGCGCCCTCTAGGGTTCCCACCCCTAGAGGGGCGGCAGCCCTAGATGGGTTCAAGGGGCGGCCAAGAGGGAGGGAGAGGAGGCGCCACTAGATGGGCCTTAGGGCCCATCCGCCTTAGGGTTTGCCCTCCCACTTCCCTTGCGCCTTGGGCCCCTTGTGGGCGCACCAGCCCCTTGGGGCTGGTTCCCTCCCACACTTGGCCCACGCAACCTTCGGGGCAGGTGGCCCCACTTGGTGGACCCGGGACCCTCCGGTGGTCCCAGACATTACCGATATCGCCTCAAACTTTTCGGTGACCAAAACAGACTTCCCATATATAAATCTTTACCTCCGGACCATTCCGAACTCCTCGTGACGTCCAGGATCTCATCCGGGACTCAAAAACATTCGGTAACCACATACAAACTTCCTTTATAACCCTAGCGTCATCGAACCTTAAGTGTGTAGACCCTACGGGTTCGGGAATCATGCGAACATGACCGAGGCGTTCTTGGTCAATAACCAACAGCGGGATCTGGATACCCATGTTGGCTCCCACATGTTCCACGATGATCTCATCGGATGAACCACGATGTCAAGGACTCAATCAATCCCGTATTCAATTCCCTTTGTCTAGCGGTATTGTACTTGTCCGAGATTCGATCGTCGGTATCCCGATACCTTGTTCAATCTCGTTATCGCAAGTCTCTTTACTCGTCCGTAACACATCATCCCGTGATCAACCCCTTGGTCACATTGTGCACATTATGATGATGTCCTACCGAGTGGGCCCAGAGATACCTCTCCGTCAACCGGAGTGACAAATCGATCTCGATTCGTGCCAACCCAGCAGACACTTTCGGAGATACCGTAATGCACCTTTATAGCCACCCGATTGCGTTGTGACGTTTGGTACACCCAAAGCATTCCTACGGTATCCGCGAGTTGCACAATCTCATGGTCTAAGGAAATGATACTTGACATTAGAAAAGCTTTAGCATATGAACTACGATCTTTGTGCTAGGCTTAGGATTGGGTCTTGTCCATCACATCATTCTCCCAATGATGTGATCCCGTTATCAATGACATCCAATGTCCATGGTTAGGAAACCGTAACCATCTATTGATCAACGAGCTAGCCAATAGAGGCTTACTAGGGACATGGTGTTGTCTATGTAACCACACATGTATCTGAGTTTCCTGTCAATACAATTATAGCATGGATAATAAACGATTATCATGAACAAGGAAATATAATAATAACTAATTTATTATTGCCTCTAGGGCATATTTCCAACAGTCTCCCACTTGCACTAGAGTCAATAATCTAGTTCACATCGTCATGTGATTAACATCGATAGGTCACATCGCCATGTGACCAAACATCCAAAGAGTCTACTAGTGTCTTAAACTAGTTCACATCACCATGTGATTAAGACTCAATGAGTTCGAGGTTTGATCATGTTTTCTTGAGAGAGGTTTTAGTCAACGGGTTTTAGTCAACGGTCCGAACCTTTCAGATCCGTGTGTGCTTTGCAAATTTCTAGGTCATATTATAAATGCTGCTTCCACGCTCCACTTGAAGCTATTCCAAATGGTTGCTCCACTATACGATCCGGTTTGCTACTCGAGTCACATTCGGACAGGTGTTAAAGCTTGCATCGACGTAACCCTTTACGCCGAACTCTTTATCACCTCCATAATCGAGAAACATGTCCTTGTTTATTCCAAGGACAATTTTGACCGCTGTCCAATGATCCCCATTACTGGATCATTCTTGTACCCCTTGACCGACTCATGGCAAGGCACATCAGTGCGGTACACAAAGATAGCATACTATAGAGCCTACGTCTAAAGCATAGGGACGACCTTCGCCCTTTCTCTCTTTTCCGCCGTGGTCGAGCTTTAACTCTTAACTTCATACCTTACATCTCGGTAAGAACTCCTTCTTTGACTGATCCATCTTGAACACTTTCAAGATCATGTCAAGGTATATGCTCATTTGAAAGTACCATTAAGCGGTTTTTGACCTATCTTCATAGATCTTGATGCTCAATGTTCAAGTAGCTTAATCCAGGTTTTCCATTGAAAAACACTTTTCAAATAATCCTATATGCTTTCCGAGAAAATTCTACATCATTTCTGATCATCAATATGTCAACAACATATACTCATCGAAATTCTATAGTGCTCCCACTCACTTCTTTGGAAATACAAGTTTCTCATAAACTTTGTATAAACCCAAAATCTTTGATCATCTCATCAAAGAGCACATTCCAACTCCGAGATGCTTACTCCGGTCCTTAGAAAGGATCATTGGAGCCAAGATACCTTTTAGCATCCTTAGGATCGACAAAACTTTCTCGATTTTATCACATACAACCTTTCCTTACGAAAACGGTAAGGAAACTCGTTTTGACATCCATCGCCAGATTTCATAAATCCAGCTTATGCTAACATGATTCCGACGGACTTAAGCATCGCTACTGAATGAGAAAATCTCATCGTAGTCAACTTCTTGAACTTGTGAAAACTCTTCGCCACAAGTCGAGCTTCATAGACGGTGATATTACCGCCCACGTCCGTCTTCTTCTTAAAGATCCATTCATCTCAATGGCTTGCCGATCATCGGCAAGTCCACCAAAGTCCATGCTTTGTTTTGATACATGGATCCTATCTCAGATTTCATGGTTTCTAACCATTTGTCGGAATTCGGGCCCACCATTGCTTCTCCATAGCTCGAGGTTCATTGTTGTCTAGCAACATGACCTTCAAGACAGATTGCTGTACCACTCGTAAGTAGTACGCATCCTTGTCACCCCACGAGGTACGGTAGTGACTTGATCCAAAACTTGATGATCACTATCATAAGCTTCTACTTCAATTGGTGTAGGTGCCACGGAACAACTTCACGTGCCCTGCTACACACTAGTTGAAGTGACGGTTCAATAACCTTATCAAGTCTCCACCATCCTCCCACTCAACTTTTCGAGACGAACTTTTCCTCGAGAAAGGACCCGATTCAAGAAACAATCCCTATTGCTTCCGGATCTGAATTAGGAGGTATACCCAACTGTTTTGGGTGTCCTATGAAGATGCATTTTGTCCGCTTTGGGTTCGAGCTTATCAACCTGAAACTTTTCCACATAAGCGTCGCAGCCCCAAACTTTTAAGAAACGACAACTTAGGTTTCTCCAAACGGTGTCGTCTCAATGGAATTACGTGGTGCCCCATTAAAGTGAGTGCGGTTGTCTCTAATGCCTAACCCATGAACGATAGTGGTAATTCGATAAGATATATCATGGTACACACCATATCCGATAGAGTGCAACTATGATGTTCGGACACACCATCACACTATGGTGTTCCAGGCGGTATTAATTGTGAAACAATTTGCACAATGTCTTAATTGTGTGCCAAAACTCGTAACTCAGATATTCTATCCTCTTGTCACGAAGATCTTAAACTTCACCCTGAAATTACTTGAACCATTCAATAATTCAGACTTGTGTTTCATCAAGTAAATGTACTCAACATCTACTCGAATGATCGTGAAGTAAGAACATAACGATATTCATCGCATGCCTCAAAGACTCATTGGACTGCACACATCAAAATGTGTCACTTCAACAAGTTGCTATCTTGTTCCATCTTATCAAACCGAGGCTTTTGGTCATCTTGCCCATGTGGTATGATTTGCATATCTCAAGTGATTCAAAATCAAGTGAGTCCAAACGATCCATCTGCATGGAGTTTCTTCATGCGTATACACCAATAGACATGGTTCACATGTCTCAAACCTTTCAAAAAATGAGCGAGTCCAAAGATCCATCAACATGGAGCTTCTTCATGCGTTTACACCAATATGACTTATATGGCGTGCCACAAGTAAGTGGTACTATCATTACTACCTCATATCTTTTGGCATGAAAATGTGTATCACTACGATCGAGATTCAATAAACCATTCCTTTTAGGTGCAATACCATTGAAGGTATTATTCAAATAAACAGAGTAACCATTATTCTCCTTAAATGAATAACCGTATTGCGATAGACATAATCCAATCATGTCTATGCTCAACGCAAATACCAAATGATAATTATTCTGGTTTAATACTAATCTTGATGGTAGAGGGAGCGTGCGATGTTTGATCACATCAACCTTGGAAACACTTCCAACACATATCTTCGACTCACCTTTAGCTAGTCTCCGTTTATTCCGTAGCTCTTTTATTTCGAGTTACCAACACTTAGCAACCGAACCGGTATCTTAATACCCTGGTGCTACCAGGAGTACTAGTAAAGAACACATTAACATAATGTATATCCAATATACTTCTATCGACCTTGCCACCTTCTTATCTACCAAGTATCTAGGGTAATTCTGCTCCGATTGTCTGTTCCCTTATTACGAAGCATTTAGTCTCGGGTTTGGGTTCAACCTTGGGTTTCTTCACTAGAGCACAAGCTGTTTTGCCGTTTCATGAAGTATCCTTCTTGCCCTTGCCCTTCTTGAAACTAGTGGTTTCACCAACCATCAACAATTGATGCTCCTTCTTGATTTCTACTTTCGCGATGTCAAACAACGCGAATACCTCAAGGATCATCATCTCTATCCTTGATATGTTATAGTTCATCACGAAGCTCTAGCAGCTTGGTGGCAATGACTTTGAAGAAACATCACTATCTCCACCGGAAGATCAACTCCCACTCGATTCAAGTGATTGTTGTACTCAGACAATCGAGCACAAGCTCAACGATTGAGCTTTTCTCCCTTAGTTTGTAGGCTAAGAAAATCGTCGGAGGTCTCATACCTCTTGACGTGGGCACGAGCCTGAAAAATAATTTCAGCCCTCAAACATCTCATATGTTCCGCGACGTTTCAAAACGCCTTTGGTGCCTCAACTCTAAACCGCTTAACCGAACTATCACGTAGTTATCAAAGCGTGTATGTCCGATGTTCGCAACATCCACAAACGACGTTTGGGGTTCAAGACACCGAGCGGTGCATTAAGGACATAAGCTATCTATCGTCCGCATAATTGCTACTTTCAACTTTCAACTATATTTTCTCTAGGAACATATCTAAACAGTGGAACTAAAGCGCGAGCTTCGACATAATTTGCAAAAGGTCTTTTGACTATGTTCAGGATAATTAAGTTCATCTCATGAACTCCCACTCAGATAGACATCCTCCGGTCATCTAAGTGATTACATGATCCGAGTCAACTAAGCCGTGTCCGATCATCACGTGAGACGGACTAGTCGACTCGGTGAACATCTTCATGTTGATCGTATCTACTATACGACTCATGCTCGACCTTTTCGGTCTCTGTGTTCCCGAGGCCATGTCTGCACATGCTAGGCTCGCAAGTTAACCCCAAGTGTTTCGCTGTGTAAATCTGTCTTACACCCATTGTATGTGAACGTAAGAATCCATCACACCCGATCATCACGTGGTGCTTAGAAGCGATTTAACTGTAGCAACGGTGCACAGTCGGGGAGAACACTTCTTGAAATTTGTGTAAGGGATCATCTTATTTACTACCGTCGTTCTAAGTAAACAAGATGCATAAACATAATAAACATCACATGCAATTATATAGTGACATGATATGGCCAATATCATTTTGCTCCTTTGATCTCCATCTTCGGGCTCCATGATCATCATCGTCACCGCATGACACCATGATCTCCATCATCATGATCTCCATCATCGTGTCTCCATGAAGTTGTCTCGCCAACTATTACTTCTACTACTATGGCTACGGTTAGCAATAAAGTAAAGTAATTACATGGTGTTGTTTAATGACACGCAGGTCATACAATAAATAAAGACAACTCCTATGGCTCCTGCCGGTTGTCATAATCATCGACATGCAAGTCGTGAATCCTATTACAAGAACATGATCAATCTCATACATCACATATCATTCATCACATTCTTCTTGGCCATATCACATCACATAGCATACCCCGCAAAAACAAGTTAGACGCCCTCTAATTGTTGTTTGCATGTTTTACGTGGCTGCTATGGGTTTCTAGCAAGAACGCTTACCTACGCAAAACCACAACGTGATATGCCAATTGCTATTTACCCTTCATAAGGACCCTTTTCATCGAATCCGTTCGACTAAAGTGGGAGAGATCGGCACCCGCTAGCCACCTTATGCACCAAGTGCATGTCGGTCAGTGGAACTCGTCTCACGAAGAGTACGTAAGGTCGGTCCGGCCGCTTCATCCCACAATACCGTCAAACAAGATTGGACTAGTAACGGTAAGCAAATTGAACATCATCAACGCCCACAACTACTTTGTGTTCTACTCGTGCAAAGAATCTACTGAAATAGACCTAGCTCATGATGCCTTTGTTGGGGAACGAAAGAAATTCAAAATTTTCTACGCATCACCAAGATCAATCTATGGAGAAACCAGCAACGAGGGAAGGAGAGTGCATCTACATACCCTTGTAGATCGCTAAGCGAAGCGCTCAAGAGAACGGGGTTGAAGGAGTCGACTGTCGTGATCCAAATCACCGGAGATCCTAGTGTCGAACGGACGGCACCTCCGCGCTCAACACACGTACAGCCGGTGACGCCTCCCACGCCTTGATCCAGCAAGGAGAGAGGGAGAGGTTGAGGAAGACTCCATCCAGCAGCAGCACAACGGCATGGTGGTGATGGAGGGCGTGGCAATCCAAGCAGGCTTCGCCAAGCACCTAGGGAGAGGAGGAGGAGGAGGAGGGGCTGCACCAAGAGGAGATCAAAATCGCGTGTTATGGGCAGCCCCTAGGCCTCATATATATAGGGAAGGGGTGGAGGTGCGCCTCTAGGGTTCCCACCCCTAGAGGGCGGCAGCCCTAGATGGGTTCAAGGGGCGGCCAAGAGGGAGGGAGAGGAGGCGCCACTAGATGGGCCTTAGGGCCCATCGCCTTAGGGTTTGCCCTCCCACTTCCCTTGCGCCTTGGGCCCCTTGTGGGCGCACCAGCCCCTTGGGGCTGGTTCCTCCCACACTTGTCCCACGCAACCTTCTCGGGGCAGGTGGCCCCACTTGGTGGACCCAGGACCCTCCGGTGGTCCCAGACATTACCGATATCGCCCAAACTTTTCCGGTGACCAAAACAGACTTTCCATATATAAATCTTTACCTCCGGACCATTCCGAACTCCTCGTGACGCCCAGGATCT
Source organism: Aegilops longissima (assembly GCA_021605205.1). Lineage (NCBI taxonomy): Eukaryota > Viridiplantae > Streptophyta > Magnoliopsida > Poales > Poaceae > Aegilops > Aegilops longissima. Next base: position 437,426,434 of record CM038676.1, on the reverse strand, counting down.
CATCCGGACTCAAGAACATTCGTAACCACATACAAACTTCCTTTATAACCCTAGCGCCATCGAACCTTAGTGTGTAGACCCTACGGGTTCGGGAATCATGAACATGACCGAGACGTTCTTGGTCAATAACCAACAGCGGATCTGGATACCCATGTTGGCTCCTACATGTTCCACGATGATCTCATCGGATGAACCACGATGTCAAGGACTCAATCAATCCCGTATTCAATTCCCTTTGTCTAGCGGTATTGTACTTGCCCGAGATTCGATCATCGGTATCCCGATACCTTGTTCAATCTCGTTACCGGCAAGTCTCTTTACTCGTGCCGTAACACATCATCCCGTGATCAACCCCTTGGTCACATTGTGCACATTATGATGATGTCCTACCGAGTGGGCCCAGAGATACCTCTCCGTCAACCGGAGTGACAAATCCCAGTCTCGATTCGTGCCAACCCAACAGACACTTTCGGAGATGCCTGTAATGCACCTTTATAGCCACCCAGTTACGTTGTGACGTTTGGTACACTCAAAGCATTCCTACGGTATCCGCGAGTTGCACAATCTCATGGTCTAAGGAAATGATACTTGACATTAGAAAAGCTTTAGCATACGAACTACGATCTTTGTGCTAGGCTTAGGATTGGGTCTTGTCCATCACATCATTCTCCCAATGATGTGATCCCGTTATCAATGACATCCAATGTCCATGGTTAGGAAACCGTAACCATCTATTGATCAACGAGCTAGCCAATAGAGGCTTACTAGGGACATGGTGTTGTCTATGTAACCACACATGTATCTGAGTTTCCTGTCAATACAATTATAGCATGGATAATAAACGATTATCATGAACAAGGAAATATAATAATAACTAATTTATTATTGCCTCTAGGGCATATTTCCAACAAAAGTAAAGTGCATAAGTAAAGGGGCTCGGGTAAGAGATAACCGAGGCACGCGGAGACGACGATGTATCCCGAAGTTCACACCCTTGCGGATGCTAATCTCCGTTTGGAGCGGTGTGGAGGCACAATGCTCCCCAAGAAGCCACTAGGGCCACTCAGTAATCTCCTCACGCCTCGACAATGCAAGATGCCGTGATTCCACTAAGGTACCCTTGAGGGCGGTCACGAACCCGCATAAATGGCAACCCTTGGGGCGGTCACCAACCCGTACACTTTGGCAACCCTTGGGGCGGTCATCGAACCCGTCAAATTGCTCGGGCGATCTCCACAACCTAATTGGAGACCCGACGCTTGCCGGAGCTTTACACCACAATGATTGAGCTCGAACACCACTAACCGCCTAGGGCGCCCAAGCACCCAAGAGGAACAAGCTCAAGGGCACCAAGCACCCAAGAGTAATAAGCTTCTCAACTTGTAACTTCCACGTATCACCGTGGAGAACTCAAACCGATGCACCAAATGTAATGGCAAGGGCACACGGAGTGCCCAAGTCCTTCTCTCTCAAATCCCACCAAGCAACTAATGCTAGGGAAGAAAATGAGAGGAAGAACAAGAAGGAGAACACCAAGAACTCCAAGATCTAGATCCAAGGGGTTCCCCTCACATAGAGGAGAAAGTGATTGGTGGAAATGTGGATCTAGATCTCCTCTCTCTTTTCCCCCAAAAACTAGCAAGAATCCATGGAGGGATTGAGAGATAGCAAGTTCGGAGAAGGTCAACAATGAGGGAAGAACACGAGCTCAAAAGGATAAGGTTCAATGGGGAAGAAGACCCCTTTTTATAGGAGGGGGAAAATCCAACCGTTACCCCACTGAACAGCCCCGCACAGAGCGGTACTACCGCTAGGGAAGGGCGGTACTACCGCTCCCTATCCAGCGGTACTACCGCGCAGAAGAGAAAGTCAAAGCCATCGCCCCAGAGCGGTACTATGCGGGAGTAGAGCGGTACTACCGCTCAGAGCGGTACTACCGCTTTCTGCCGCTACTAGTGCCGCAAAACCCGACACGAGAAAACACCGTTTGAATCGAGGCGATGAGAGCGCGATACATTACGCGGTACTACGGCGAAGCCATGAAGCGGTACTACTGCTCTGCGTGTGAAGCGGTATTACCGCTTAGAGCGGTACTACTGCTTCGTGGAGCAGTACTACATTGGGGGCTTCAAGCGGTACTATCATTGTAGACCATGTACTACTACCGCACCAACCTTAAGCCACAACCATGAAAACAAAGAATACTCCAAGGAAAACCAGAACTGCCATAACTTCTTCATATGAGCTCCGAATTGAGCAAACTCAAGCTTGTTTGAAACAAGACAACGAGTAGCATCAAAACAACGACTGGTTATAGTAAGAAGAGGCAGGGGAGGTATGCTTAGCAAACAAAGGAGTGAAACCTCCAACCGAGAAGAACCGACATACCCTCCAACATCGAAAACATCACAGAAGATGCATGAGAACTCCGCTGATGAACTCGAGCTTGTCATAAAATGACCATAAGCTCCAAATCTCACAAGGAGAAGAACCAAACCAAACAAGAATCCAAAAGATGATGCAAGGGTGCAATGGTTTGAGCTCTCTACGAATGATACGATCAAGCTACTCATCGAGAGCCCCCTTGATAGTACGGCAATCGATTCTATAACCCGGTCTCCCAACTACCATCATGAGACCGGTAAAATAGAAAACCTATCAAGGGCAAACCTTTGTTTGCACATGGTCCACTTGAGCTAGACGATGACGATCTTGACTCCTCAAGTTGGACCACCTTTCTTGATTGCGTTGGCTCAAGAAGACTAGTTGATTGCTCCTCCATACTCCACTATGGGTGAGCCACTCTTCCAAGACATCTTCACAAGTCCATTGTCACCAAATGGACGGCAAGCTTCAAGCACTTGATCTCTTCGTGATGCATCACTTGAACTTGCACACCGCAACCTAACCCCACAAAGAACTCTCACGAAGACCATGGGTTAGCACACAAAGCGTAATGGACAATGCTTACCATACCATGGGATCACTTGATCTCTCTCGGTACATCTTCTACGCTTTGTGAGTTGATCAACTTGATTCACTCTTGACTTAGTCTTGATCAACCTTGAATCTTTCCAACTCTCTTCGTTTGGATGATGTCTTGAAGGTAAACATGAATGATCACACAATCTTCTTCTTCAAGACATGCTTGCAATAAGCTCAACACTCACATGACCAATCTTTGGATAATTCTTTAATAGCACCTTGGTCAACACATAAACTCCTTGAAACCAACACATGGACTTCAAGAAATGCCTATGGACAAATCCTTCAAATATAACTCAATGCAACCATTAGTCCATAGAGAATGTCATCAATTACCAAAACCACACATGGGGGCACCGCATGTCCTTTCACCCACTCTGTTCACAAGTAGTATGAGATAGTTTAGACATTTTAATATGAACAATATAAGAATTGAAATGAGTGAACAAATATACTAAAACGTGTTTATATACATCTGATTAAAATTTTAAAATTTGTGTGAACGGAGAGAGTAGTACCGATGCTCATTCTAGGAGTAAATTTCAGATGCGTAAATCAATTAGCTAGGTTGAAATTGTTTTGTTTTACATTGAGTGATGGAATCGGTCTCAACTCCGCCACGCTCGGTATTACCGCTGTAACACTAGAGACACCATCAAATCCAAATGCATCGTGTGTACACAAGCACAAGTGTCCCCAAAACAATCCGTTAATTAGTCCCATAATCGAGCACACCCATCGAGGGTATCGTGTTTGCCAAAAGAAAAGGCATAAGCACAAAACAAGAACAAATAAGACAGCGATGGTTGTCTATATAAACCGCCCGAATCAAACGCCATAAGCACCCCACGAGCAAGTCTAGCGCATGCAAAAGGCAGCCGAAGCAGGAGCTTACTTAGGCCAAGCAATGGCGCCCGCTAGCCTCGCAGCCCTGGGCGTGCTCGTGGTCCTACTGCTGCAGGCGTCAACCGGCGCCGGCGCCCGCTCGTCGTCGGCCGTGTCGGCGTCCAAGATCTTTGGCATGCCGGCGGTGATGTCGCTCAACGGGTTCGAGCGCGGCGAGGACGGCGGCCCGCCGGCGGAGTGCGACGGCAAGTACCACAGCGACGACGACATGCTGGCGGCGCTGTCCACGGAGTGGTACCAGGGCGGGGTCCGGTGCTTCAGGACGATCCGCATCACGAGGGCGGACAACGGGCAGAGCGTGCTGGCCACGGTGGTCGACGAGTGCGACACCGCGCACGGCTGCAAGAACAACATCGTGGACACCTCCAGAGCCGTGTGGGCGGCGCTCGGGCTCGACACCAACGTCGGCGAGGTGTCCGTCACATGGTCAGACTCCTGAGGTAACCGCGCCGATCCGTCGGTCGCTGAATAATTGGCTGCGCGTCCGCGCGCGCACGCCCGCTGCGGGCATTCGCAAATCGCAATGTCTGTTTTGTTTCCTGTTTCTACATACACGTACGTGCGTATCCTGTCGGCTGATGCTGCCATATACGTGCCTAAATAAACGTTGTTTTCTTCCTCAAGATCGCACGGGAGAACTGTGATCATATCTCCTACTTCCTCCGTTCGGAATTACTTGTCGCAGAAATGACTGTATCTAGACGTATTTTAGTTCTAGATACATCCATTTTCAAGACAAGTTATTCCGAATGGAGGAAGCACGTACTACTCCTACAATGTATGCATGCAATGATAAATAAGATCAATTGGGTTATGGAAAAGCTGAGTAGAGTGAATCGTCTTTAATAGAATCCCTTGGTTATATAAAGCTTCACACAGTTGCGATGTGATGTGGTTCACTTAATGAGAATTTTTCGGACTCCCCATGCTGAAAAGCTATCGTGAAAGTTAAGGATATTTATGCAAAATTGCTATTCTTACAAACGAGTTCTACGAAAAAAGCTAGATACGGCAAGAGAGAGGGAAAATCTGCTTCTGAGCCCAGGCTCATCTGCATCCGCGCCGATGAAAAAAATCAAAACAAATACTAGAAAAATTAAAAAAAAATCCAAAAAATGCATGATAGATAATTTGATGCGTGAGGTCCGCTACAATTTTCAAATTATTTGGACATCTAAGCAGCTCTTAGTAAAAAAGACAAATTCAGGGTCTATAAAAAAGTTTACTATTCATGCATTGTTCTGAACTTATTTGTTTTTTTTGCCGAGAGCTGCTCATATGTTCAAATGATTTAAAAATTGAAGCGGACCTCACGCCCTAAATTTTCTACCATGCAATTTTTTTTGAAATTTTTTGATTTTTTTTTTTTTTGTGATTTTTTCTGACCGGGTGAAAATGAACATGGGCACCAAAACGCTACACCCCGGAGAGAGCCAATAACCGCTACAATAGCGTCAAGAGAAGTGCGTAAGAATTTTGTAAAACTAATGTGCAAGAATAGCGTCACTCATATTTATATGTTTGGAAGGAAAATTACAGTGGATTCTAGAGATGTGGCCAGGGACGTGGAAAGATAGATTACATAATCACCCCCCTCTAAGGGAGCAGTTTACGCTCAGTTGCTTAACATGTGCAATGTTCCTGACTGCACTGTGGACGTTGTTGCCTTCTTTCGTAGAGGACTTTCCTCTTATCTTATGGATCGGATCAGTGGAACAAGGTTCAAGATTGCATTAGGAACTTAAATCACTACAGATTCTAAGCTCCCAGAAAATGAAGGCCTGGGAGAGCTCCTGTATTTTTTTCCTTCGAAGTTGACCCTGTTGTCAGAGTCAGATCGTGGCGTGAGGTTCTCTGCAGCAAACGCAACCGGCGTTCTTTTTTTTTAAGAATCGCAACCGACGTTCTTGTGTCGGTCAAAATCAGGTGTGTTAGGGTCGTCCTCGCGTTCCACCGTTCCCACCTCTCTCCCTTCTTCTTGTCCAGTTTCGTTCTTTATCCTTTCACCGAGCGAAACCAACGGTCCCCTTTTCCCTCCGTCCCATCTTGCGCCGCCGCCATCTCTCTCTACCTCCCGCCCTTCCCCTCCCCTTTCCACCCACCTCACTATCTCAACCGTCCACTCACACCGCCCAGCACCATGGCCGTGAACTATGTCGCCCCGCACGGCCGCACACGCCACCATCCCGGTGCGGCCGCAGCCCCAGCGGAGCACCTGGAGTCCACTTTCGCTCGCTAGCCGCGGCCTTCGCTCCCTCGCGGCGTCATCTTACTCTTGCCGCAGCCAATGCGTCTGCGCGGCCGTCGTCGAGATGGTCGAGTGGCAGGCCGCCACAGGCGAGCTGTTCGATATGTCGGTGAACACGATAGAATTTTTGGTCATCGACACCGTCGCTAGCCCAGCCCCACAACGTGCTCCCCCACGACGGAGACGACGGGCGACGGTCGCCATGACCATGCCGACGAGCTCCACCATGGTGAACTGCTTGCTGAAACTTTACCCTGCATCTCTGAATTTTCTGTTTACCTCTTTGTCTGAAATTGATTGAGGAACTTTTATGTGAATATCCAGACCTGTATGAATGCATTTATGGGACTTTCTCTATGTATGTCAAGGATTTAGGATTACATTTGTGCAGAACTGGATGGGTGCATATATGGCACTTCTTTTAGAATGTTTTTGCACGACTTGAGCTAATAAACAAATACTCCCTCCGTTCCTAAATAATTGTCTTTTTAGAGATTTCAACAAATGACTACATACGGAGCAAAATGAATGAACCAACACTCTAAAACATGTCTACATACATCCGTATGTTATAGTCCATTTGAGATGGCTAGAAAGACAATTATTTAGGAACGGAGGGAGTAGTTAACATATTTCCTTTTTATGTAGGCTATGATTCTGGATTATCTTGCTAGCTAGACAATTTGGAAGGATCTTATAGTTTTCTCTGCTGATGTGGGTGTTACTAAGCTCCCGGGAATTGTATCCTCTCGGTGCATCATGGTGAGAGCGGCGCTTGGCCCATGTGTAAATTGTAAGCTTGAATAGACGCTCGCCACGCGTGGGCATGGCAGGCAAAGCCCATTCTCCTCGCAGTCTCCATGGTCTCATATGTCCCTTTCATGTCAGACAGTCGCGGCAAAGATCATGCTATCCCTCTCTCATATGAACGGCCAGCGTCCGTGACGAAGGTCTGTGTTGCCTTTATTTCGCTGGGCTCCTCACCCTCTCTATATTCCCTTGTCCTGATTCCCCTCTCTGCAAATTCTCTCTAGCCCGTAGCTTGAAGCAAGCAACCAACACACTGATAGCAAGTAATCCACCAGGGAGAACAACACACCTGATCTTCTTTGGTGAATTTCCCTGTATAATCTGATCGTGTGTATACTTGTGTATGTATGCTTCAACGATTGCATGGTTAGCTGCAGTTCAAGGATGAACATAACTCAGTTTACTATTATAGATGGACAACAAACATCGTTTATGCTAATTTATGCCTCTGTATATGTTTTGCAGACTTTGGTGGTCTGTTGATATCTTTAACCGAAGAAGGACCAACCATGCCTCCTGAAATGGGCACTTTCTTCTCCATTTACTTCAATGTTAGAACTGGTTCGTGGTGAAATAGGATACCACAACTTGCAAAAAACCGAAGTGAACTTATGTTCAGGGAAGCAAAAAGAAATGTACTCATGTTGATTTTGAGGTGCGTATCACTCTAATGCTACCCATTCTTAATTCAAGGTTTCAAATTGTGTATGATTACGAATCTAATTTATGCTGATTAGTAAGCACCAATGCCTCAATTGGTGCTTTCAACATTGCTAGGCCATGAATTTTACAGAAAGTCTAAAGATATAAATCTTGGTTAACATTTAGTTTGTGTTATGAAATGAAGAGTATAGTTTCTTCATATGAAAATTTCGTGACAACACTTGCATAAGCATCATATCTGATCCCATTGTAGTAAGCTTCTCCATAGCCGCACCCACTAATAACCTTTATTAATCGATTTTTATAGTTCCCAATTGTCATGTATTAGTTATTTAGATTGAAAGTAATTTGTCCGCATGCTTGAATTGATGGGACTAGCACTCCGGAGAAATATGTAGTCTATGTCACATTAGATGATATGTACCAGTAATAACATTATAAAGCTGATCGATTGCATTGGACCTTATGTATTATTTGTTTCTGTGGTCTCTGGACTTTTATTGACCTTAGTTGATAATGTATGGTCCTTCATTCGCGAAATTAGCTTTATGGATTGTATTACTTTCCTTTCTCAGATTATTGAAGGGGAGCCTTGGCGCAACGGTAAAGCTGTTGCCCAAATGCAGGGAAAGGCTGCATACTATAGACCCAAAGTGGTTGGACCCTTCCCCGGCCCCTGCGCAAGCGGGAGCTATGTGCACTGGGCTGCCCTTTTTGCCATGATTATGCTATATGACAGTTGATCTTTGCTTTCTTTGGTCTCTTTCTCAACTTCTTCAGATTTTTGTTGCTTGGCAATTTGCTATGTCCAAAGTGTCCTTTTGGACTGATCGTATGATTACATCATTTTGTGCAATTTAACCTCTTGCAATTGATCATGGATCTGCTGTTTATTAGTATGTCAGTAAAGTTCATCAGTTTTGTTCCACTTTTTTCCTTAATGAAACAAAAAATGGCCTCGAATGATTGTTGTAGGAAATCATAGACTCTACATCGTGTTGAGCAGTTAATCATGTTATTAGATCAAGATAGTCGTGTGAATACTACTGAGAAAATTTGTGTTAGAAAGAAGTTCAATAGAGTTAAGGTTTCATTAGGCACTAAAACTACAGGTGTCCTCATAAGAATGTGCGTATGTGCACGAAAGATGAAGAAAGTGTACTGGTTCTTGGTGCCATGCCACAAGTTGACCCTCTCTGACCTGGATGAGGCTTTCATTAGGCAGTTCATTTGCAGGTAGTAACTATATCTCATCTCTCATCATTGGGTTGGGACCATCTAATTGTTGCCTATTGATTTTTAAAAATTTCATTGATAATTATGATCACTATCGTAAGCTGATAAACTTTCATGATGCATCAGATAGAGAGAAAAATATGAAAGTAATTCTGTAAGAAGAACTGGGACAAGCTACTTATCTGGAGTCACTTGCCAATATGACTGACGGATAGTTATGTTTGAGCTTAATTTTCCCTCTTACAAGTGATGTCCTCCTAAAAATAACAAGTTGACAAACAGAAGTTCTTTTCATACTTGCCAAACCAGTTTGGTTATCAGAGTTAGCATCACATGTTCACAACACATCCATGAAAAAAAATGTATGCAAGCGTTGATGTGCACTTGCTTGATTTCAACACATTAGTGTAAATTAGATGCTACTAAAAAAATCATACGCATTGTAAGTTTTTTCTTCTGCCAAACGAACTTTGTATGAACACACATAAGACACTACAGAGAATGTCGCTGAAGTATTCCGCAAAATACACTGTAAAACTATCTTACTATACATGCAAGGTCTGTTGACATCTCTTTGTATGGTGTGATAATAAATTAGCTCCTTGGATTAGATTTAAAAAAAATGTTTATCTGTTTTCTTGGGAATATACCTTTCTCTCCAGACAATGGCCAATTGTTACGCTCGTGTTTTGGTATTTGTTGTTAAGCGATATTCATGGTGACCGGCAAGATCAGAGCTGAAGATTACGTTGCTGAAAAGTGCAACTATGTAGCTGATGGGGAAAGAGCACTCCCATGAGAATTATGCATGTGGATGTCCACTGCTTGACACATGATCTTCTTGCTCAACTAACGTATTACACGCCCCCTGTTATTCTTGACCATCTTGTTTTACTCATGACACATGACCTCCCAGTATCTTTGAAGTGAGATGTACTTGTTTCTTAATGATATTTTATTATGATTCTGGAGACTAATTCGAATGCTGCTATTTTTTTAGAGACAAGCTTTTCTAACATGCAGTTTGCTTTTCCTTAACTCCCATTGATCCTTGCTGGCATTCGGGGTTAAACTGTGACCTCCTCTCAATCAGGGCTAAAAATGAGCAGGGTGAATCCATTGCCTAATCCGACTTCAGTCGCTGTGAGTAGGTGAGGTGGTAATAATGATTTTAGGGTATGTGCCTGATGTTTCCTACGACTACATGTTATGGGCCATAAAGGGCTTGAATAATATCTCAGGCTTTCACATTTTACTAATAAGTTCTGAAGGTTTTTTGAGTTGTTGTGCTCATTACGAATGCTGGCCCTTGGTGCATTGAGGCTTTGTGATTTGCTGGCGGGCCCATTTGTAAGTGGATGTTTTGTAGTTTAGGATGTTCGTATCCGTTTGCATGCTGTCGTGGCGGTTGTATGGTGTAAGTGCCCACAGGTGTGTTGATTGCTTAGTGTGCTACAAAGAAGCTCACATAATCACCACCGGTCGGAACTGAAAATGAAACATGTAACTATACTATAATCACATACTGAACAATTTCATCTTCCTCTCAAAACGAATATCACATCGTACAAGCCAGACCGATACCAATGAAAAAGAACAGCACTAGACCTATCGGAATTAAAGCCCAACCACACTGACCGTAATAACCCTGAGAGAAAAAATAGGATGAATTCAACAAATGAATAATGGCGCGGCAAAGCGCGCGTCATCCTCTAGTATGTATGATAAACCTGATGTTATCAGTTAGTCCTTGTCGGTACCGTGGGCTTCGGATCCACTAGAATTGGGGGAGGAGAGATACTTCTCCAACTCCTGGAGGGCTGCCTCCGCTTCAGGGGTCCATTCCAGGGTTTCGGCTTTTTTTCAAGATCTTGAAGAATGGCAAGACTCTCTTGGCAAGCTTCGAGATGAATCTTTCGAGTGCAGCCAAGCATCCGTTCAACCTCTGGATGTCCCTGGCGCACTTGTGTGCCTGAATCCACTCGATTGCTTCAATCTTGTCTGGGTTGGCTTCGATCCCACGACGAGTCATGTAGTATCCTAGTAGTTTTCCAGATGGTACGCCAAAGATGCACTTTTCTGGTTTGAGCTTCAGTTACATCTTGCGCAGATTGGCAAAAGCTTCCTCCAAGTGTTCAATGAGAGTGGACTGTTGCCGGGTTTTGAAGACAATGTCATCCATGTACTCTTCTACATTGCGATGCAATTGTGATCCAAACTCGATTTGCACAGCCCTCTGAAAGGTGGAACCGGCGTTCTTTAGTCCAAAGTCATTTGTACATAACAATACGCGCCTGATGGAGTAATGAACGCGGTCTTCTCTTCGTCTTCTTGTGTCATCAGGATCTTATTGTATCTGGAATAAGCATCGAGGAATGATAATAGGTCGCACCCAGTAGTGGAATCCATGATTTGGTGAATCCACGTGAGCGGGAACGGATCCTTGGGGCAAGCCTTGTTGAGATCGCTGAAATCAATGCATTGCCTCAAGTTCCCATTAGCCTTTGGAACGACCACGTGATTGGCTATCAACGTAGGGTGCAACACCTCTCTGATGAATCCGGCTTTCTTCCTCTTCTCAACTTCGTCAAGGATGAATTGCTGACAATTTGGGGCTTGATTCCTCACCTTTTTTGTTTAACAGGTCGGGCTTTCAGGGATACAGGTAGGTGGTGCTTGATTATCACCCTGGGAACCCCGGGAATATCTGACAGTTGCCAAGCAAACACGGCTCCCCAAAAACATTATCGCCCCTCACGTGGTGTAACTTCTCAAGGGCACGGTTCCGTTGGCCTACTCTCCCAAACAGTTGTGCATGTAGTCGACAGGATGAGGTCGTCAGGGAAGCAGAGCACAATGAACTTAGATGGCGTGTGTTCTGTGTACTGTTGTGTGTTAAGTGTACCCTCTCTCTCTCTCTCTCTCTCTCTCTCTCTCTATTTCCTCTGCTTAGAGAAGACTCATGAGAGAGTGAAGAGATGCAACTACACACTAGTAGAAAAAGGCCCATTTGTCCCGGTTCCAGAGGCCCATTTGTCCCGGTTCTGGAACCGGGACTAAAGGGTCGGGACTAAAGCCCAATACCTTTAGTCCCGGTTCGCCTACGAACCGGGACAGATGGGGCTCCACGTGGCCGCTGCGGCTTGCCCAGGCAGAAGGGCCCACCAACCGGGACCAAAAAGCGTCCACGCGTCAGCAGTTCAGGGGCTGGGTTTTTTTTTGAAAGGGGGAGGGGTTGGGGGTTTTGTAGGGTTGATTTTGTTGGGGAACATAGTAATTTCAAAAAATTTCCTACGCACACACAGGATCATGGTGATGCATAGCAACGAGAGGGGAGAGTGTGTCCACGCACTCGTGAGACCGAAAGCGGAAGCGTTAGCACAACGCGTTGATGTAGTCGACGCCTTCACGATCCGACCGATCCGAGTACCAAACGACGGCACCTCCGAAGTTCAGACAAGTTCAGCTCGATGATGTCCTCGAACTCCGATCCAGCCGAGCTTTGAGGAGAGTTCCGTCAGCACGACGGCGTGGTGACGGTGATGATGATGCTACCGATGTAGGGCTTCGCCTAAGCACCGCTACGATATTATCGAGGTGGAATATGGTGGAGGGGGGCACCGCACACGGCTAAGAGATCAAGAGATCAATTGTTGTGTCTATGGGGTGCCCCCTGGCCACGTATATAAAGGAGTGGAGGGGGAGAGGGCCGCCCCTATGGCGTGCCTCGAGGAGTCCTACTCCCACCGGGAGTAGGATTCCCCTTCCAAGTAGTAGGAGTAGGAGTCAAGGAAAGGGAAGAGAAGAGAAGGAAGGAGGGGCGAGCCCTCCCCTAGTCCAATTCGGACTAGGCCTTGGGGCGCACAACCTCTCTCTCTCTTTCCCTAAAGCCCAATAAGGCCCATATACTCCCGATTTAATTCTCGTAACTCTTCGGTACTCCAAAAAATACCCGAATCACTCGAAACCTTTCCGATGTCCGAATATAGTCGTCGAATATATCGATCTTTACGTCTCGACCATTTCGATACTCCTCCTCATGTCTCGGATCTCATCCGGGACTCCGAACTACCTTTGATACATCAAAACACATAAACTCATAATACAAATCGTCACCGAACGTTAAGCGTGCGGACCCTACGGGTTCGAGAACTATGTAGACATGACCGAGACACGTCTCCGGTCAATAACCAATAGCGGAACCTGGATGCTCATATTAGCTCCCACATATTCTACGAAGATCTTTATCGGTCAAACCGCATAACAACATACGTTGTTCCCTTTGTCATCAGTATGTTACTTGCCTGAGATTCGATCGTCGGTATCTCAATACCTAGTTCAATCTCGTTACCGGCAAGTCTCTTTACTCGTTCCGTAATACATCATCTCGCAACTAACTCATTAGTTACAATGCTTGCAAGGCTTGTAGTGATGTGTATTACCGAGTGGGCCCAGAGATACCTCTCCGACAATCGGAGCGACAAATCCTAATCTCGAAATACGCCAACTCAACAAGTACCTTCGAGACACCTGAGAGCACCTTTATAATCACCCGCCACGCTAGACGCTTGTTAGCACACAATGTGTTCCTCCGGTAAACGAGAGTTGCATAATCTCATAGTCATAAAAACATGTATAAGTCATGAAGAAAGCAATAGCAACATACTAAACGATCAAGTGCTAAGCTAACGAAATGGGTCAAGTCAATCACATCATTCTCCTAATGATGTGATCCCGTTAATCAAATGACAACTCATGTCTATGGCTAGGAAACTCAATCATCTTTGATCAACGAGCTAGTCAAGTAGAGGCATACTAGTGACACTATGTTTGTCTATGTATTCACACATGTATTATGTTTCCGGTTAATAGAATTCTAGCATGAATAATAAACATTTATCATGAAATAAGGAAATAAATAATAACTTTATTATTGCCTCTAGGGCATATTTCCTTCAGTCTCCCACTTGCACTAGAGTCAATAATCTAGTTCACATCGCCATGTGATTTAACATCAATAGTTCACATCTTTTATGTGGTTAACACCCATAGTTCACATCGACATGTGACAAACACCCAAAGGGTTTACTAGAGTCAGTAATCTAGTTCACATCGCTATGTGATTAACACCCAAAGAGTATTAAGGTGTGATCATGTTTTGCTTGTGAGAGAAGTTTAGTCAACGGGTCTGCCAAATTAAGATCCGTATGTATTTTGTAGTTCTCTATGTCTACAATGCTCTGCACGGAGCTACTTTAGCTAATTGCTCCCACTATCAATATGTATCCAGATTGAGACTTAGAGTCATCTGAATCAGTGTCAAAACTTGCATCGACGTAACCCTTTACGACGAACCTTTTGTCACCTCCATAAACGAGAAACATATCCTTATTTCACTAAGGATAATTTTGACCGCTGTTCAGTGATCTACCCTTAGATCACTATTGTACTCCCTTACCAAACTTAGTGTAGGGTATACAATAGATCTGATACACAGCATGGCATACTTTATAGAACCTATGGCTGAGACATAGGAAATGACTTTTATTCTCTTTCTATCTTCTGCCATGGTCAGGTTTTGTGTCTTACTCAATTTCACACCTTGTAACACAGGCAAGAACTCTTTCTTTGATTGTTCTATTTTGAACTAGTTCAAAATCTTGTCATGGTATGTACTCATTGGAAAACTTATCAAGCGTCTTGATCTATCTCTATAGATCTTGATGCTCAATATGTAAGCAGCTTCACCGAGGTCTTTCTTTGAAAAAACTCCTTTCAAAATACTCCTTTATGCTTTCCAGAAAAATTCTACATTATTTACGATCATCAATTATGTCATTCACATATGCTTATCAGAAATGTTGTAGTGCTCCCACTCACTTTCTTATAAACACAGGCTTCACCGCAAGTCTGTATAAAACTATATGCTTTGATCAACTCATCAAAGCATATATTCCAACTCCGAGATGCTTGTACCAGTCCATAGATGGATCACTGGAGCTTGCACATTTTGTTAGCACCTTTAGGTTCGACAAAACCTTCTGGTTGCATCATATACAACTCTTCTTTAAGAAATCCATTAAGGAATGTAGTTTTGACATCCATTTGCCAGATTTCATAAAATGTGGCAATTTGCTAACATGATTCGGACAGACTTAAGCATCGCTATGAGTGAGAAAATCTCATCGTACTCAACACCTTGAACTTTGTCAAAACCTTTTTCGACAGGTCTAGCTTTGTAGATAGTAACACTACTATCAGTGTCCGTCTTCCTCTTGAAGATCCATTTATTTTCTATGGCTTGCCGATCATCGGGCAAGTCAACCGAAGTCCATACTTTGTTCTCATACATGGATCCCATCTCAGATTTCATGGTCTTAAACCATTTTGCGGAATCTGGGCTCATCATCGCTTCCTCATAGTTCGTAGGTTCGTCATGGTCAAGTAACATGACCTCCAGAACAAGATTACCATACCACTCTGGTGCGGATCTCACTCTGGTTGACCTACGAGGTTCGGTAGAAACTTGATCTGAAGTTTCATGATCATCATCATTAACTTCCTCACTAATTCATGTAGGCATCACTGGAACTGATTTCAGTGATGAGCTACTTTTCAATTAGAGAGAAGGTACAATTACCTCATCAATTTCTACTTTCCTCCCACTCACTTCTTTTGAGAGAAGCTACTTCTCTAGAAAGGATCCATTCTTAGCAACGAATATCTTGCCTTCGGATATGTGATAGAAGGTGTACCCAACTGTCTTCTTTGGGTATCCTATGAAGACACATTTCTCCGATTAGGGTTTGAGCTTATCAGGATGAAACTTTTTCACATAAGCATCGCAACCCCAAACTTTAAGAAACGACAACTTTGGTTTCTTGCCAAACCACAGTTCATACGGTGTCGTCTCAACAGATTTAGATGGTGCCCTTTTTAACGTGAATGCAACTGTCTCTAATGCATAACCCCAAAACGATAGTGGTAAATCGGTAAGAAACATCATATATTGCACTATATCCAATAAAGTACGATTATGACGTTCGGACACACCATTATTGAAACGCCCTCGATGCGGCTATATCTCCCACGTGTCGAAGCACGACTTAGAGGCATAACCGCATTGAAAGCAATGTCGCAAGTGAGGTAATCTTCACACAACCCATGTAATACATAAGGAAAAGAGGTACATAGTTGGCTTACAATCGCCACTTCACACAATACATGAGTAAAACATTACATCATACAGATACAATCAAGGTCCGGCTACGGAACCAAAATGAAAGAAGACTACCCCAAATGCTACACAGATCCCGGATCGTCCCAACTGGCTCCACTCTCGATCACTGAAACGAAACAACACAATGCACAAAGATCTTCATCGAGCTCCTCCTTGAGCTCGGGTGCATCACCGCACGGTTTCATCGGCACCGCAAACTGGTTTTGAAGTATCTCGTGAGTCACGGGACTCAGCAATCTCACACCCGCGAGATCAAGACTATTTAAGCTTAAAGGTAGGACAGGGTTGTGAGGTGGAGCTGCAGCAGCGACTAGCATATATGGTGGCTACATGCGCAAAAGAGAGCGAGAAGAGGAGGCAAAGCACGGTCGAACAACTATGATCAAGAAGTGATCCGAACTCCTACTTACGCCGACATAACCCGAAATCGTGTTCACTTCCGGACTCACGAGAAGAGACCATCACGTTACACACGCGTTGGTGTATTTTAATTAAGATCAACTTCGGGTTTTCTACAACCGACATTAACAAATTCCCATCTGCCACATAACCGCGGCACGGCTTTCGAAAGTTCAAAACCCCGCAGGGTGTCCCAACTTAGCCCATGATAAGCTCTCGCGATCAACGAAGGAATAGACCTTCTCCCGGAAGACCCGATCAGTCTCGAATCCCGCCTACAAGACATTTCACAGCAATAAAACAAGACCAGCAAAGCCGCCCGGATGTGCCGACAAATCTCGATAGGAGCTGCACATATCTCGGTCTCGTGGCACACCGGATTGTCCAAGCTTCCAGAGGCCAACCCAGAGTTGCCCTGGTACACCGGCGGTCGACGATTTGGACCAACACTACAACGAGCACCGCCCGGGGTAATAAGATGACCCTCGGGCTCCGAAACCCAAGGGAAAAAGGGCTAGGTGAGGCAAATGGTAAAACCAAAGTTGGGCCTTGCCGAAAAGTCTTATTCAAAGCGAACTGTCAAGGGGTCCCATAAATCACCCGACCGCGTTAGGGACGCAAAATCCGGGAACATAATACCGATATGACGGAAACTAGGGCGGCAAGAGTGGAACAAAACACTGCATAAGGCCGAGCCTTCCACCCTTACCAAGTATATAGATGCATTAATTAAATAAGATATATTGTGATATCCCAACAAGTAAACATGTTCCAACGAGGAACAACAACTCCATGTTCCAACAAGGAACAAACTTCATCTTCACCTGCAACTAACAACGCTATAAGAGGGGCTGAGCAAAGCGGTAACATAGCCAAGCAACGGTTTGCTAGGAAAAGATGGTTAGAGGCTTGACATGGCAATATGGGAGGCATGATATAGCAAGTGGTAGGCATCGTAGCATAGGCATAGCAAAAGAGCGAGCAACTAGCAAGCAAAGATAGAAGTGATTTCGAGGGTATGGTCATCTTGCCTGAAATCCCGCAAGGAAGAAGATCGAGCCCATGAAGAAGAACGAAGCAGGAAGTCGAACGAATCCTCACAACTCGAACGAAACCGAAGCAAACGAGAGAAGCAAACCGAAAGAAGCAAACAACATAGTAAACAACCAACACATAAACATGGCATGATGCACAATCAAGTATGATGCATGTCCGGTTTAAATAGCATGGCATGGCAATATGCACAAACAACACTACAAGTTAGTGGAGCTCAATATGCAACGAGTTGCATATTGACTAACGCCACATCACTTATTTAGTTCTCTCTTGATTAGGTACTCAACAATATTAAATGTTGTTAAACATGGCAAGAGGTGGAGCATAATGAAACTACCTATCTAGGCAAGTTTAAATGAGGCCGAAATAAGAAACAACAATTAGGAAAATCCCCATATGCAAATTATGGATTTGGAACAGATCTGACCTAAAGCATATTTTAGAGTTGTTAAACATGCAAAGCAAGTACACCATGTTAAACTAGGCATTTTTCCACCCCATTTACATATAAAGAACATTTAAATCCGAGTTACGGTTATTTAGTAATGAATTAAATCATTTTAGCATGGCATAATAGCAAATTAAAGCAAACATCAATTTAAACATTTTAAACATGGATGAAAACTGCATATTATGAAACTAGACAAAATTCTGAGCAAGTTTCATATATAATTTATTTAGATCTGATGCACGGTTGTGAAGTTAGTAAATGCATGAAGTTTAGGGGGTTTTCTGCAAATCTGTAATTCTCTGATTAATAGACAAAATCGCAGACGGGAAAAAAAACTACACAGGCCGAATCTGGATCCGCCCAACAGAGAGGGGCTGGGGAGGCGGCTCACCTAGCCTCATGGGCGGTCGGTGAGGGAGGAGGGCAGTCGGTGGGGCGCCTTGGCCGAGGGAGGCCGCCGGCCGGGCAGGGCACCGGCCCACGGGTCGGGCCGACGCGGGGACGCGATCGTCGTCTCCCGATCCAGAACGGACCGGGAAGACCGGGCGGCGGCGGCTGATGGCGACCTTGGCGAGGCGCGGGACGCCGGGAAGGGCGGAACAGGCGGATCAGGCGTGGGGCCCCGGATCCGGCGACGGCGAGGCCGAGGAGGCGGGCGACGAGGTCTCAAGGCGGCGGCTCCTCGGAGCTCAGCAAGTGGCGACAACCTGGGGAGAGAGAGGTAGCCGGCGTGAGAGAGAGAGAGACGGGGAGAGAGGGAGGAGGCGGGCGGCGAGGCTCGGCTGAGTGGGGTGCACGGGCGCCCGGCGACGGGCTCGCCGGTGGCGGCGGAGGCGCGAGGCGGCGGCGAAGCGGGTGCGAGGAGCGAGCGCCCCACGCTGCGGGCGTCTGTGGCTCGGCCCGCTTAGGCCCGTGGACGGGCAGCGGATGGGCTCGACGCAAGGCCAGCGAAGTGGGCGCAGGAGGCTGTGGGCTCCCGGTTGGCTGGGCGACGCCTGTGGCGGCTGGCCAACTGTGGCTTGCCAAGTGGCGAGGATGAGGTGGAGGCGCCACGGACAGCGAGGAGGGGCGGCGCAGTGGTTGGGGGCACGGATATCAAGGAGGAGGTAGGTAGCTGCCCAAAATGGACTAGAGGGGTCCATATATAGGAAAGGGGCTAGGGTTTGGTCCTTGGGGGTTTTGGAGGGTTTTGACCTCCGATCGCGATCCGACGATCGGAAAAGAGGGGTTTTAGGTGAGCTGCGGAGGGCTGTGAAGAATGCCTCGGGCTGAGAAGAGAGAGAACAGAGCGACCAAGATCTGCTTTAGGAGACCAAAACGTCAAGATTTAATATACCGCTATATCGCGGTAGTAGGTTTAACGGTTGGGCTATCAAATGGACTCGAATGCGATTTAAACTTGGCAGGCGGCCTGTCTACACTATAATAAGACCGCATGACAAGTTGCCTCCCATTCCGAGAACATTTTTATGCCACTTATAAAATAATATTTCGGAGGTGCCGCGGGCGCGTGCAAGTGTAACCGGACTCGGAACGGACAACGGAGAGAACTGACGGAACCCGAACGGATGCAAGTTTTGAAAAACATGCGGATGAAATGCAGATGATGCCATGAGATGAAATGCATAACAAGAACAAAATGCAAAACAACAGACAAAACCCAACCACGAAGGAAATAATAAAACACATCTCCGGAAAGGGCAAGAGTCGGAGTTACGAATATGGAAAGTTGTATCCGGGGTGTTACAACACTCCACCACTACGAGAGGATCTCGTCCCGAGATCTAGGATGGCACCGGAGGGAAAAGGAAGAGGAAGAGAAGAGGTAAAACTAAGTTGCTTCTTTGACAAACGAAAGTGAAACCAAAGAACCTTGAGAGGTTGAGCAAAATGAAAGAAAGAACACAACGAAGATGAACAAGGTTGAAAACAATCCGTTAGAAAAGAGGAACAAGGAACATTACGATAACTTGAAGGTTGAAAAGGCATAAATCAAGAGTTTAATGGACAAGATAGAATTCGAAACCACTCCGTTTAACACAAGATGAGAGAGGAAGAATGATATAATTTGGGCAGCACTCCGACTGAAAATGGAAGGAATTGAACATGAACTTGAGAAGATGGGATGATACTTGATGACATCAACAACATAACGCCTCCTAACTATTGAAAGAATGGCACAAAGGGTTAGAAAGATTTCAGACAGCTCTCCGGTTGAGGAAGCAGGCAAAACTTGATAAGATGATAGAACTCGAATGAAAACATGACACTCCGGTTAAATGGATAAGCAAGAAAAGAACATGATCTTGACAAAAGAAAGATGATGGGTCGAAGAGTGCAACCTCACAATGCCTCCGGAAGAAAAATTGAAGATAGGTCATTGGAATAAAGGAATGGAGAATAAAATGACAACTTCTACCACAAATGAGTTTGAAAGAAACATCCTTACAAACAAGGATAGAACGGAGTTGTTGGAAAATCAACAACGAAAGGATAAGCTTGTAGTGGGCTTATGGAAAAGACCTCAAAATTATGAGGTGAAATTCTGCCACTAACGAAAACAATTGATTGGATTGATATCAACAAGGAGACGAGAAACTTATTTCACCGGGAGGACGAATGAAGAACTTGGGTCCTTTATAAGCACCATAAATAGCAACAATCCTAAGGGAAAGCTTTAGGTGAAATATAGCCCAAGATAACTCCAATGAAGAGATTGATGGATTTAAAATACCTCATTCTTGACAACATGTGAAACATGAAACACGAACTCAAATTGTCGAGAATGACATAACACCACCTCAAATGATAAGGTAGAACGAATTGCACTTCGAAATGCAAGAAGAAGAGTGCTTGAACTCCTCAAAACAAAACATGTGTTGAGCACCATGTTTAATTTTTGAGTAAGGCTTGACGGATCTTAACTTCGAGAAAAAATCTTGGAGAACAATTGAAGAATGAAGAGAATCCTTGACGAACCATCATGTAGAGCCTCCAAGAAGAACTCCGGTAAATAAGAGGATGATAAAAGAAAGAGAAGTTGACAACACAAGGTGAAGCCTTGCAGTGATAAGATGAAGCTTTGAAATGATATAACCGAGAAAAGTTGGAACTCCGGAAAGAAAGATGAACAAATGAAATCAAGAATTTTGATGATCCTCCGGAATGAGGAATTGAACTACTCGATGGAACAAGAATAAGAATTACATTATGCTCATCCTTCACCAATTAGATTGATGACAAGCAATGGATTTGGCATACTACTTATTCTCGTTGAAAAATGATTACAGATAGAGATATAGCGCAAACTTGAGAAGGTCTTCAACAAACCACCGGTAGGATTCGGAAGAACGAATGAATCTATATGATAACGAAGGAAGAGAACTCTTGAACAAGCCACCATAATAATTGAGAATGAACGTAGCAAAGGCA
Source organism: Aegilops longissima (assembly GCA_021605205.1). Lineage (NCBI taxonomy): Eukaryota > Viridiplantae > Streptophyta > Magnoliopsida > Poales > Poaceae > Aegilops > Aegilops longissima. The sequence goes on along the minus strand of CM038676.1, from coordinate 437,405,008 downwards.
CAATTCACCGAGAAGAATTGTAAAACGAATAAAGATGCTTGACAAAATTTAGATACATTAGAACGAAGAGATCATGAACTGATTAGAGGATATTTCGACGATGCACCGGTGAGATTTGGAAAACGAGAGCTGAAAGCTGGAATGAATAATTCTGAGATGATGGGCTCCGAAGAATCAAACTGAAAAGACTCCTGAAATACTCCGGATGGGTTAAAAGAATTCTCACAATGAAAACAATTATGAGAATGGCACGAAGCTAGAACCATGAATCTTGAAGAGAAAGAAGCGAGATTTAAGAGAAACTCTTCTTCGGTCTTCAAAATTCGAGAATGACGACGAGAACATCACTATGAATTGTAGAAGCACTCCAGAATGAAAATTAGAAAGGTTGAACCAACAATGAAAAGAATTTGAAAGCGATCTTGGAGAAAGACATTTGACTGATGATAATTCATCCTTACATCAAACTTCGAAAAGAATTTGAGAATAACTCCGGAAAAATAGAAGAGTTAGGTAAGATCCTGGGAAAAGACCTGTGGGTTAGGGCCCACTCAAAAGAACCACCGTTGAACAATTGCTTGAAATAGATATTGCACCGGTAGAATTAAATAGCTTGAATGAGATAGCATCCTCAAAAGAACTTGGGTGAGTTGAGAATGGAAACTAGAATCTTCTGAGATATCTTCAACGCTCCGGAACAATTGAATAGCGAGAAGTGGATGATTAAGAGATGCACCGACATGAGAAAGCATTCGAAATGATGAAAAGAATACGATCAACACTGAAAGCTTGAATTGAGTCCGCCGGAGAAGAAAATTAGAATGGAACAATGATAAGGTTAAAGCTTCCTTAGCGTCTTCATGAGAAATCACCGGATAAAACATTAAAGGAAAAGAATGAAGAAACTTCACTCAACAAAATGGATACTTGATTAAGAAATCTGAGTCCTTGAAGAAAAAGGGTGGGAGGGCGGGAAACAAAGATAACTTGGGACGGATGAAACGAACACCGTTGAGAAAAGCTTAGAATTGATCTTGCGAATGTTGGAATGATCGGATTCACTTGAAGAGAAGCACGCTGGTTGGAAAAGAATTAACATGACAAGCTCAGTGATCAAGAAGGATTAGTATTCACATAGCAATATGAGAACACCAATTAGGAAAGGTATGGAATCAACACTTGACTTCGAAGCAACTCGAATACCACAAAACAAAACAAAAACAAAGGATTGGCTTCAAGAATGAGCCGGAACAAACACATGATAGAGATTTCGCCCAAAGTGTTCGTGGTGGGGCCCACACGGACACGACGTATAGCGGACGCCACGAATGACAAACAAGACGCCCCGAATCAGCATAGCCAAGGATTCTTTAAGACGCCTCGCGACCATCAGAATCGACCGTGAATGGGCGGACCACTAGACGTTGAACCCCAATCTCAAATCATACATCCGTCGGAAAGAATATCCCGTAAGCTACTAGAATTCCCACCTATAAACTCCCGAAACTTTCTGGTTATGCAATCTGGTGTTGGGGATACAGGGACACAAAATATATCACCCAAACTAACAATACCTAGATCCAATTGTATCCATCCGTCAACACATAACCAAGAAATCCTCGAAATCGTGTACCTCGACCTTCAAAAACATCCGTTATACAAGTCATGGCAATACTCCAAGACTCGCCACAAGATCGGGCTATCGTGGTTATCTCACCAACAACTCGCACAAAAGAGATTTCGATGTCGGCAAAACTCGTATTCCAGAATCGCAACGATAAAATTGTGACGACAACACCTCGGAGCTCAACTCCCCGGACACCGCCACAACCCCTAAATGTCGAGGCACCAAGAACAATGTTCTCGCCACAAAACCATCGAACGATTCCAAGATACCCACGTGATCCTAAAAAATTTTAGTGAAATTTGAGAAGAGAAGAGTCAAAACTCTACGCGGGATACCTCACCAGAGCGACGAAGGACCGGGAGTAAAAAGAATCCTACTCCGATATATATAATCCTAAGACTCAAAACATTTTCCATTCTAGACTCAACAACGCCAAGCAAACAATCAAGTAGGGGCTCCTAAGTCGGGAAGGCTCGATTACCAACTTGAACGCCTCGATGCGGCTATATCTCCCACGTGTCGAAGCACGACTTAGAGGCATAACCGCATTGAAAGCAATGTCGCAAGTGAGGTAATCTTCACACAACCCATGTAATACATAAGGAAAAGAGGTACATAGTTGGCTTACAATCGCCACTTCACACAATACATGAGTAAAACATTACATCATACAGATACAATCAAGGTCCGACACGGAACCAAAATGAAAGAAGACTACCCCAAATGCTACACAGATCCCGGATCGTCCCAACTGGCTCCACTACTCGATCACTGAAACGAAACAACACAATGCACAAAGATCTTCATCGAGCTCCTCCTTGAGCTCGGGTGCATCACCGCACGGTTTCATCGGCACCGCAAACTGGTTTTGAAGTATCTGTGAGTCACGGGACTCAGCAATCTCACACCATGAGATCAAGACTATTTAAGCTTAAAGGTAGGACAGGGTTGTGAGGTGGAGCTGCAGCAAGCGACTAGCATATATGGTGGCTACATGCAAAAGAGAGCGAGAAGAGGAGGCAAAGCACGGTCGAACAACTATGATCAAGAAGTGATCCTGAACTCCTACTTACGCCGACATAACCCGAAACCGTGTTCACTTCCGGACTCACGAGAAGAGACCATCACGGTTACACACGCGTTGGTGTATTTTAATTAAGATCAACTTCGGTTTTCTACAACCGACATTAACAAATTCCCATCTGCCACATAACCGCGGGCACGGCTTTCGAAAGTTCAAAACCCCGCAGGGTGTCCCAACTTAGCCCATGATAAGCTCTCGCGATCAACGGCGAATAGACCTTCTCCCGGAAGACCCGATCAGTCTCGAATCCGGCTACAAGACATTTCACAAAGAATAAAACAAGACCAGCAAAGCCGCCGGATGTGCCGACAAATCCTGATAGGAGCTGCACATATCTCGGTCTCGTGGCACACCGGATTGTCCAAGCTTCCGGTAGGCCAACCCGAGTTGCCCTGGTAGCCACCGGCGGCTGACAGTTTGGACCAACACTCACAACGAGCACTGGCCCGGGGGGTAAAATAAGATGACCCTCGGGCTCCGGAAACCCAAGGGAAAAAGGGCTAGGTGAGGCAAATGGTAAAACCAAAGTTGGGCCTTGCTGGAAAAGTCTTATTCAAAGCGAACTGTCAAGGGGGTCCCATAAATCACCCGACCGCGTTAGGGACGCAAAATCCGGGAACATAATACCGATATGACGGAAACTAGGGCGGCAAGAGTGGAACAAAACACCAGGCATAAGGCCGAGCCTTCCACCCCTTACCAAGTATATAGATGCATTAATTAAATAAGATATATTGTGATATCCCAACAAGTAAACATGTTCCAACGAGGAACAACAACTCCATGTTCCAACAAGGAACAAACTTCATCTTCACCTGCAACTAACAACGCTATAAGAGGGGCTGAGCAAAGCGGTAACATAGCCAAGCAACGGTTTGCTAGGAAAAGATGGTTAGAGGCTTGACATGGCAATATGGGAGGCATGATATAGCAAGTGGTAGGCATCGTAGCATAGGCATAACAAAAGAGCGAGCAACTAGCAAGCAAAGATAGAAGTGATTTCGAGGGTATGGTCATCTTGCCTGAAATCCCGCAAGGAAGAAGATCGAGCCCATGAAGAAGAACGAACGGGCGTAGTCGAACGAATCCTCACAACTCTGGAACGAAACCGAAGCAAACGAGAGAAGCAAACCGGAAAGAAGCAAACAACATAGTAAACAACCAACACATAAACATGGCATGATGCACAATCAAGTATGATGCATGTCCGGTTTAAATAGCATGGCATGGCAATATGCACAAACAACACTACAAGTTAAGTGGAGCTCAATATGCAACGAGTTGCATATTGACGGAACGCCACATCACTTATTTAGTTCTCTCTTGATTAGGTACTCAACAATATTAAATGTTGTTAAACATGGCAAGAGGTGGAGCATAATGAAACTACCTATCTAGGCAAGTTTAAATGAGGCCGGAAATAAGAAACAACAATTCCGGAAAATCCCCATATGCAAATTATGGATTTGGAACAGATCTGACCTAAAGCATATTTTAGAGTTGTTAAACATGCAAAGCAAGTACACCATGTTAAACTAGGCATTTTTCCACCCCATTTACATATAAAGAACATTTAAATCCGAGTTACGGTTATTTAGTAATGAATTAAATCATTTTAGCATGGCATAATAGCAAATTAAAGCAAACATCAATTTAAACATTTTAAACATGGATGAAAACTGCATATTATGAAACTAGACAAAATTCTGAGCAAGTTTCATATATAATTTATTTAGATCGATGCACGGTTGTGAAGTTAGTAAATGCATGAAGTTTAGGGGTTTTCGCAAATCTGTAATTCTCGATTAATAGACAAAATCGCAGACGGAAAAAAAACTACACAGGCCGAATCTGGGATCCGCCCAACAGAGAGGGGTGGGAGGCGGCTCACCTAGCCTCATGGGCCGGTCGGTGAGGGAGGAGGGCAGCCAGCGGGGGGCGATCTGGCCGAGGGAGGCCGCCGTCCGGGTCAGGGCACCGGCCCACGGGTCGGGCCGACGCTGGGGACGCGACCGTCGTCTCCCCGATCCAGAACGGACCAGGAAGACCGGGCGGCGGCGGCCGATGGCGACGCCGGGCGAGGCGCTGGGACGCCGGGAAGGGCCGAAGCAGGCGGATCCGGCGGGGCCCCGGATCCGCGACGGCGAGGCCGAGGAGGCCGGGCGACGAGGTCTCAAGGCGGCGGCTCCTCGGAGCTCCGGCGATGGCGACAACTCATGGAGAGAGAGAGGTAGCCGGCGTGAGAGAGAGAGAGACGGAGAGAGAGGAGGAGGGCGGGCGGCGAGGCTCCGGCTGGTGGGGTGCACGGCGCCCGGCGACGGGTTTCGCCAAGGGCGGCGGAGGCGCGAGGCGGCGGCGAAGCGGGTGCGAGGAGCGAGCGCCCCACGCTGCGGGCGCGCAGTGGCGGCTCGGGCCCGCTTAGGCCCGTGGACGGTCGCGGATGGGCTGGACGGGCCGGCCAAGTGGGGCGCAGGAGGCAGTGGCGACTCCCGGTTGGCGGGCGACGCCTGTGGCGGCTGGCCAACTGTGGCTTGCCAAGTGGCAGGATGAGGTGGAGGCGCCACGGACAGCGAGGAGGAGGCGGCGCAGTGGTTGGGGGGGCACGGATATCAAGGAGGGAGGTAGGTAGCTGCCCAAAATGGACTAGAGGGGTCCATATATAGGAAAGGGGCTAGGGTTTGGTCCTTGGGGGGTTTTGGAGGGTTTTGAGCTCCGATCGCGATCCGACGATCGTGAAAAGAGGGGTTTTAGGTGAGCTGCGGAGGCTGTGAAGAATGCCTCGGGCTGAGAAGAGAGAGGAACAGAGCGACCGGCATCTGCTTTAGGAGACCGAAAACGTCTGATTTAATATACCGGCTATATCGCGGTAGTAGGTTTAACGGTTGGGCTATCAAATGGACTCCGAATGCGACGAAACTTGGCAGGCGGCCTGTCTACACTATAATAAGACCGCATGACAAGTTGCCTCCCATTCCGAGAACATTTTTATGCCACTTATAAAATAATATTTGGAGGTGCAAGGGCAAGCGTGCAAGTGTAACCGGACTCGAACGGACAACGGAGAGAACTCGACGGAACCCGAACGGATGCAAGTTTTGAAAACATGCGGATGAAATGCGATGATGCCATGAGATGAAATGCATAACAAGAACAAAATGCAAAACAACAGACAAAACCCAACCACGAAGGAAATAATAAAACACATCTCCGGAAAGGGCAAGAGTCGGAGTTACGAATATGGAAAGTTGTATCCGGGGTGTTACAATTATGCTGTGGTGCTCCAGGTGGCATGAGTTTGTGAAACTATTCCACATTGTTTTAATTGAAGGCCAAACTCGTAACTCAAATATTTTCCTCCACGATTAGATCGTAGAAACTTTATTTTCTTGTTATGATGATTTTCCACTTCACTCTGAAATTTTATGAACTTATCAAATGTTTCAGACTTATGTTTCATCAAGTAGATATACCCATATCTGCTCAAATCATCTGCGAAGGTCAAAAAATAACGATACCCGCCGCGAGCCTCAACACTCATCAGATCGCATACATCAGTATGTATTATTTCCAATAAGTCAGTTGCTCGCTCCATTGTTCCGGAGAACGGAGTCTTAGTCATCTTGCCCATAAGGCATGGTTCGCAAGCATCAAGTGATTCCAAAATCCCATCAACATGGAGTTTCTACATGCGCTTTATACCAATATGACCTAAACGGCAGTGCCACAAATAAGTTGCACTATCATTATTAACTTTGCATCTTTTGGCTTCAATATTATGAATATGTGTATCACTACGATCGAGATCCAACAAACTATTTTCATTGGGTGTATGACCATCGAAGGTTTTATTCATGTAAACAGAACAACAATTATTATTTGACTTTAAATGAATAACCATATTGCAATAAACATGATCAAATCATATTCATGCTCAACGCAAACGCCAAATAATATTTATTTAGGTTTAACACTAATCCGGAAAGTATAGGGAGTGTGCGATGATGATCATATCAATGTTGGAACCACTTCCAACACACATCGTCACTTCACCCTCAACTAGTCTCTGTTTATTCTGTAACTCCTGTTTCGAGTTACTAATTTTTAGCAACCAAACAAGTATCAAATATCCAGAGGCTACTATAAACAATAGTAAGGTACACATCAGTAACTTGTATATCAAATATACCCTTGTTCACTTTGCCATCCTTCTTATCCACCAAATATTCAGGGCATTTCCGCTTCCAGTGACAATTTCCTTTGCAGTAGAAGCACTCAGTTTCAGGCTTTAGTCTTGCTTTGTGATTCTTCATGGAAGTGACAACTTGCTTGTCATTCTACATGAAGTTCCCTTTCTTTCCCTTTGCCCTTTTCTTGAAACTAGTGGTCTTGTTAACCATCAACACTTGATGCTCTTTCTTGATTTCTACCTTCATCGATTTCATCATCATGAAAAGCTCGGGAATTGTTTTCGTCATCCCTTGCATACTATAGTTCATCACGAAATTCTACTAACTTGGTGATGGTGACTAGAGAATTCTGTCAATCACTATCTTATCTGGAAGATTAACTCCCACTTGATTCAAGTGATTGTACCCAGACAATCTGAGCACATGCTCACTGCTTGAGCTATTCTCCTCCATCTTTTAGCTATAGAACTTGTTGGAGACTTCATATCTCTCAACTTGGGTATTTGATTGAAATATTAACTTCAACTCCTGAAACATCTCATATGGTCCATGACGTTCAAAACGTCTTTGAAGTCCCGATTCTAAGCCGTTAAGCATGGTGCACTAAACTATCAAGTAGTCATCATATTGAGCTAGCCAAACGTTCATAACGTCTGCATCTGCTCTTGCAATAGGTCTGTCACCTAGCGATGCATCAAGGACATAAGTCTTCTGTGCAGCAATGAGGAAAAACCACAGATCATGGACCAAGTCCGCATCATTGCTACTAACATCTTTCAACATAGTTTTTCTCTAGGAACATATCAAAAAATAAAACAGGGGAGCTAAACGCGAGCTATTGATCTACAACATAGATATGCTAATACTACCAGGACTAAGTTCATGATAAATTAAAGTTCAATTAATCATATTACTTAAGAACTCCCACTTAGATAGACATCCCTCTAATCATCTAAGTGATCACGTGATCCATATCAACTAAACCATGTCCGATCATCACGTGAGTGTTGGGGATCGTTGCAGAAATTAAAAAAATTCTACGCATCACCAAGATCAATATATGGAGTAACTAGAAACGAGAGAGAGAGAGGAGTGTATCTACATACCCTTGTAGATCGCGAGCGGAAGCGTTCAAGAGAACGGGGTTGATGGAGTCGTAGTCGTCGTGATCCAAATCACCGATGACCGAGCGCCGAACGGACGGCACCTCCGCGTTCAACACACGTATGGTTGGGAGAGATGTCTCCTCCTTCTTGATCCAGCAAGGGGGGAGGAGAGGTTGATGGAGATCCAGCAGCACGACGGTGTGGTGGTGGAAGCAGCGGGGATCTCGGCAGGGCTTCGACAAGCTCAGCGAGAGGGAGAGGTGTAATAGGGGGAAGAGGGAGGCGCCAGGGGCTTGGGTGTGCAGCCCTCCCTCCCCCCTTCTATATATAGGGGCCCTGGGGGGGCGGCCCCCTAGAGATCCAATCTCAAGGGGGGCGGCAGCCAAGGGGCAACTGCCCCCAAGTTGGGTGGGCGCCCACCCCTGTGGTTTCCAACCCTAGGCGCAGGGGGAGGCCCATGGGGGGCGCACCAGCCCACCAGGCTGGTTACCTTCCCACTTCAGCCCATGGGCCCCTCCGAGATAGGTGGCCCCACTCGGTGGACCCAGGACCCTTCGGTGGTCCCAGACAACACGGTGACCCCAAACTTTCCGGGGTCAGCTGGACTTCCTATATACAAATCTTCACCTCCGGACCATTCCGGAACTCCTCGTGATGTCCGGGATCTCATCCGAGACTCCGAACAACTTTAGGGTTACCGCATACTAATATCTCTACAACCCTAGCATCACCGAACCTTAAGTGTGTAGACCCTACGGGTTCGGGAGACACGCAGACATGACCGAGACGACTCTCCGGTCAATAACCAACAGTGGGATCTGGATACCCATGTTGGCTCCCACATGCTCCTCGATGATCTCATCGGATGAACCACGATGTCGAGGATTGAATCAATCCCGTAAGCAATTCCTTTTGTCTATCGGTACGATACTTGCCCGAGATTCAATCGTCGGTATACCGATACCTTGTTCAATCTCGTTACCGGCAAGTCTCTTTACTCGTTCCCGTAACACATCATCCTGTGAACAACTCCTTGATCACATTGAGCTCATTGTGATGATGTCCTACCGAGTGGGCCCAGAGGTACCTCTCCGTCACACGGAGTGACAAATCCCAGTCTCGATTCGTGCCAACCCAACAGACACTTTCGGAGATACCCGTAGTGCACCTTTATAGCCACCCAGTTACGTTGTGACATTTGGTACACCCAAAGCATTCCTACAGTATCCGGGAGTTGCATAATATCATGGTTTATGGAAAATTTACTTGACATTGGAAAAGCTTTAGCAAACGAACTACACGATCTAGTGCTAGGCTTAGGATTGGGTCTTGTCCATCACATCATTCTCCTAATGATGTGATCCCGTTATCAATGACATCCAATGTCCATGGTCAGGAAACCGTAACCATCTGTTGATCAACGAGCTAGTTAACTAGAGGCTTACTAGGTGAGGGAGTCCTGGACTAGGGGGTGTCCGGATAGCCGAACTATCATCTTTGGCCGGACTCCTAGTCTATGAAGATAGAAGATTGAAGACTTCGTCCCGTGTCCGGATGGGACTTTCCTTGGCGTGGAAGGCAAGCTTGGCGGTGCGGATATGTAGATCTCCTACCATTGTAACCGACTCTGTGTAACCCTAACCCTATCCGGTGTCTATATAAACCGGAGGGTTTTAGTCCGTAGGACGAACAACAATCATACCAGAGGCTAGCTTCTAGGGTTTAGCCTCTCCGATCTCGTGGTAGATCTACTCTTGTACTACCCATATCATCAATATTAATCAAGCGGAGTAGGGTATTACCTCCATCGAGAGGGCCCGAACCAGGTAAAAACATCGTGTCCCTTGTCTCCTGTTACCATCCACCTAGACGCACATTCGGGACCCCTACCGAGATCCGCCGGTTTTGACACCGACATTGGTGCTTTCATTGAGAGTTCCTCCGTGTCGTCACCTATAGGCCCGATGGCTCCTTCGATCAACAACAACGACGCAGTCCAGGTGAGACTTTTCTCCCGGACAGATCTTCAGATTCGGCGGTTTTGCATCGCGGGCCAATTCGCTGGCCATCCGGAGCAGATCGAAGCTACGCCCGCCATCAGTCAGATTTGGAAGCCTGAACTATACAGCCGATGTCCGCGGAGATTTGATCTTCGACGGATTGAACCACAGCCAAGTGTGCCGCCGCTTTGATGGGCACGATCTAGCTCGCCACCGACAAAGGTCCACGAGGCCGCACGAGTCCGCTCCGACCCTTAGCTCGAGCCGACTCCCCGATCAAGGACGCAGTGGTTGGACACCGCCTCGGGCTACGATCTCAACGGCGATTGAGTCGAACTCCATCCTGTTCTTTTGCGAAGACCGTGAATCTGTGGTGCCGGACTCCTCTCTGACCAACCTCCGCGCTTTGCCAATCAAATCCGATTAGGCGCCGTTATGGAGTTCATCGCCACGGACATCTTTCAAAGACTCGCCTTTGGCAGCATCCTGAATTCACTAAAGTCTCTCTCTTTATCAGGAGAGCCCTGGCCGGACTACGGTCAGGAAGGTTGGGATGCGGACGACGAAGAAATTCAACTCCCACCCACCGCCCACTTTGTAGCCACTGTCGAAATCTTAAACGACGTGCTCGATTTCGACTCCGAAGACATCAACGGTATGGACGACGATGCAGGAGACAACCATGAACCAGCACATATAGGATACTGGACAACCACCTCATCCCATAATGTATACATGGTGGATACACCTAAAGGAAGTGACGACGAGGAACAACGGGACACTATGAAGGATAAATCCCTCGAAAAGCAGTCAAAACGGCAACGTAAACACCGCACCAAGTCCCGCCGACAAAGACCCAGCCATAGAGCAGGGCGAACCGTGGATCATTTAACATGCTATCGAGCAAACGCCCGAACAAGACAACTTGGATAAACAACCCGTCCCTGGCGAAGATAACAGTCCGGACGATCTCACGCCGGACAAATTGTTGGAGCAGAAGAACCTCCACAAAAGGCTCGTCGCCACTGCGCGTAGCTTGAAAAAGCAGAAACGGAAGCTCAAAACAGCGGAAGATGCACTCAGAATCAGATGGAGCAAAGTACTCAACACCGCAGACAAATACGGCGACAGTCACCGAACAAAGAGCTACCCAAAGAAAAAACTATTGCCCGAATTTGATGAGGAGGCCGTAGAGCTCCCACAATAAAAAAGCAAGAAGGCCACCCGGTTGGATGGACGACCCCACGGCAAACAGAGAGCGGCAAATGGCGCCACACACAAGACGGTACGCGATCCGCATAAGGATTCACATCAAAATGATGGCCCAGTCAGGTCCATCTATGGGCCGAGAAAGCAAGCTCTTCAAAGCAATGCAACACGCCAAACCTCCGAACATCACGACACACCCAAATATAGGGGCGCCACACATCCCCTATGTTTCACCGATGAGGTGCTGGATCATGAATTTGCAGCGGGATTCAAACCCGTAAACATAGAGGCATACGACGGAACAAGATACCCTGGAGTCTAGATTGAGGATTACATCCTCCACATACACATGTCTAGAGGAGATGATCTCCACGCCATAAAATACTTACCCCTCAAACTCAAAGGGCCAGCTCGGCATTGGCTTAGAAGCCTTCCCGAAAGCACCATTGGAAGTTGGAAGAGCTCGAGGATGCATTTCGGGCAAATTTTCAGGGGACCTATGTCCGCCCTCCGGATGCAGACGATCTAAGTCACATAACTCAACAGCCCGGAGAGTCAGCCCGGAAATTCGGAACAGGTTCCTTACTAAAAGAACCAAATAGTCGATCGTCCGGACGCCTAAAGCCTTAGCAGTCTTGAACACAACGTCCGAGACGAATGGCTCGCTGCACACCTCGCCAAGAAAAGTCAAGAACAATGGCCGCATTAACAAGCCTCATGACCCGCTTATGCTGGAGAGGATAGCTGGCTAGCAAGATGCAGTACCAGCGACCCAAGTACATCCGAAGTCAGGGATGGAAATGGGAAACCACGGCGCAACAAGGACCAGCGCCGGATTAAGGGAAACGGTCCAAATAGCGCGGCAGTCAACGCTGGATTCAAAAGCTCACGGCAGAACAATAAAAAACTGCCCCTTAAGGACAATAGCGATGAGCTATCCAACTTAAACAAAATCTTGGACAAGATATGCCAAATCCACAGTACTCCCGGGAAGCCTGCAAACCACACCCACAGAGATTGTTGGATCTTCAAGCAGTCCGGCAGACTCAATGCCAAACACAAGGGGATCGACACACCAAGTGAGGATGATGACGAACCCCACAAGCAGAGCACCGGAAAACAAAAGAATTTCCCACAAGAGGTCAAGACAGTAAACTTACTTCAAGTAACAAAAGGGGAAAATAGAGCGGCACCCATTGAATTACGCTGCGCGCACAATCTACCCCAATGAGTACCAACACTGGTTGTCAAAACCAATCACCTTCGACCATCAGGACTACGCCGAAAGTATCCGGAACGCAGGATGGACTGCCTTGATATTGGATCCTATAATCGATGGACTCCAACTTACACAAGTCCTCATGAACGGCGGCAGTGACATAAACCTGATATATCAGGACACAATCCGCAGGATGGGGATAGACCCAACCAAAATTAGCCATAGCAACACTTCCTTTAAAGGAATAATGCGAGGCACATATGCCCATTGTACGGGCTCCCTAACATTAGAAGTTATGTTCGGATCATCCAACAACTTCCGTCGCGAAAAGTTAGTCTTCCATGTCGCCCCATTTAAAAGTAGCCATCAAGCACTATTGGGACGCGAAGCTTTCGCCCGCTTTAACGCGATTCCGCATTATGCATCTCTTACACTTAAAATTCCTGGTCCACGAGGCATCATCTCACTAAAGGGAAACTCCGAGTATTCCTCGAATACGGAAAAATGTGAGACTGCCTTAACAGCCTCACAACAAAAACGGCTTTGCTGATCAAAGCATCTAAAGTAGGTCGTTCAGACCCCGGACACGGTTAGGCAAGTCCGTCTTAAATAAACAAGGGGCTTACTAGCCGCGTAACCCCTTACAAGGGGCTCCACGCATGTACAACAAGAGACAATAAAGCTCAATTTTATTCATTTTTGAATCATACTGCTTATTTCAAATTACATTTTTCAGACGATCTTTTTTCAACTAAGTTCCTCTCTTTTACAGATGAACACCGTGCTATACCCGTCCAGGATACGGCACAACGGAGACACAGGCGCAGACGTGCATCAGGGACCTGTTGCAAGGATTCTTTTCAGATTAAGACCCTGCGTAAACCTTTCTCACTGTCTCTTGTTGATTCATCCCCCGGTCTCTTGTTATATCCGAGGAGGAGGCTGGCGTTTTGGCATCGGCCGCATCAGAATTTTGCACGTACCTGGACACCAGGGGCTTATTACCAAGGGCATTGTTCTGCCCGCTTTATAAAAGACCGAATACCTTAGGGAGTGTTCAGCGTCTCGAGTTAGGCCTTATATGCATCAGCTCGAATCATGTCTTTGGTCAAATGTTGGGTTTGCCGGCTCCGTGTTTTGCTGCCTTACGTTCCGTTCTATCGCTAACGTGGCACCGTGGAGAACTATCGCGATTGTGCCCGGTTCGCCGGGCGAGCGCCAAGAGAGGAAGCCGAAAACCGATTGTCATGATATAGCGAGAGACTGGTCAACCACTCGATGACTCACCGAATGTTTAGAATTCTCCGCATTAACGAAGGACCGTTTTTGGTCAGCACATACGCACTCGAATTCGGGAGAGTGCGGTGCTGTGGGCTATATAGTAGCCCCACCTCGAACTCCTATGGCTAAGTGAAAGTGATAAAGCATTATAGTCTGGTTGCCTAGTTTGCTACGCCACCACCTCCTTTATAGGACCAAGACGTTGATTAAGTGAAAGCGACTTCTTTGCAAACACCCCGCACTATGTGCATGGGGTTGAAGTCAAGACCGCCATCTTTCAGTTATATATACATATACATCAACGGCCGCACATGGAGTAGTTTACTACTTGAACGCACAAGTATAAAAAGCTCTTATATTATATTGAAACGTTGTTTCATCGTTACACATGTCATTCAAACATAACATCCTTCGAGCACTACGCTCCATTAAACGAAGCGCCGGAAGAACTTCCTCAAAATAGTGCTCGGTAGGTACTGGCTTCGTCCAATCACGGGATGCAACATCGGTGGCCTTCATCTCCGCCCAAGATGTCCTCGACACGGCAAGAGCCATCCGCGCCCTCTATGCATGTCGACCGCTTCATTGCGCCGTCACGCGATACCGCACCAAGGAACCGCTGCACTAAGCCAAAATAACTCTTGGTACGGGGTCCGCTCGCCACAAATGAGTCATGACATGCTTCATGGCAAGTCCGGATAATCGATTCAGCTCGGCCCATTCGGCCAACTGATCGGTCAACGAAAGAGGATGCTCCGGACTATGGAATTGCGACCAATATAGCTCTTCCCTTCTGTGCCCCTTCTGGCCTCGAAAGTGCTCGATCGCGTCCGCAGCGCTCGCCGCTAGGTCCAGATAAGCATCCTCCGAACTCCACAACTTGTCCAACTGAGCATACTTTGGATCCGTATATTTCCTCCGCAGCAAAAAAGGCTTTCCAGCAGCAACATCCACAGCCTGACGCAGCTCCTCCTTTGCAGCTCTCATTGCGGAACGGGCATCCTTGGCTTCGGCGGTGGCCTTTTTCAGGTCCTCTTGCTCCGCGTGACGTTCTTTTTCAAGAACCCCGCAGCGGTCGGTAGCATTCTTCAACTTAATGGCCATATCAGCCATTTCCTCTCTGCTTCAGCAGTGAGCAGCCCGTTTGGCTTTTAGCTCTTCGTCCGCCCTTAAAGCGGCCGCATTACTATTTCTGGCTTGCTCTTTAGCTCGGGCGAGTTCCGCCCGCAGCTCCTCCACAGCAGCGGCACCACCTGCATTAAGCATACAAGTAGTAAGGCACGGGCGCCAAGCTCCCTTACCAGCGGCCCGCAAGAAGTCGATACCTTGTGACTCGTCAAACCGCTTATTGACAAGCGCGATGTCCGATCGCCTCGTCAAGTTGCCGCTTTAGTTCGGCAATTCATCATCCCCTGGCCACGGAAGCCCCGCCACCTATTTAGGAGCGGCGATATGTTATAATCGAGATTATGATCCTGGCACGCTGTCAATTTTGACAACATACCGAGTCTCGGGGCTACTATCTATACAGGCACATTCTATATGCATAAGCGCCGAAGGTACATCATTTTTGCGCACCTCGAACCCCGCCAAGAAGTCGGCGGCTTCATGCAATCCGCTCTCAGCGGATGCAATTCTTTCAATCACCGTTGTAGCGACCTGACCCAAAATCTGTCAAATCTACGTATCCGTACCATCCCAAGATCATGCCGGTACTCACGAAGACATCGATAAAGTAATCAAAGTTCAATCACACCTGAATATTATTACACGATTCTCATATAGAGTCTTTATTACAAGGAATAAATTCGCTCAAGGCCAACTCATGAGAAATAAACTACTAATGCCGCGGAAGCGTAGAAGATAAGCGAGTCCATCCGACTCAAAGGGCAATCGCTAAGCGCGGAGCGTAGCCTCACTCCCGATCGAATATACCGCAACATAAGACGTTATGCCATGTAGGTCAGCTTTTGAATAAGTGGCAAGTCATGAAGAATAACAATAATAAAGTTACTAACACTATATGCATTTTGGCTGTGGAGCTCTAAGTTTCATCATTTTGCGAAAAGCCAATTTTCTCCTACTACGGTGGACTTGCTTGCAAATTACTACAAATTGTTGGTAGTTATTGAGATGGTTCCGCCAACCAATATCTCATTCCCAAATTATTAAGTCATAAACCCCTCAAATTAATTCATTAATTTTAGTGTTGAGATTTCCGAATACTTCCAAGTTCCAGAGGCTCAAATTGTCCGTAATCGGGACACGGCTAATCGATTAGATCTTTAACTCGCAGAGGTTTGCGACTTTCCCGCAAGAATCATTCCTCCTTTTAAGTCTTCGCACTTCATGGTGTTTGAAGACGGACGAATGAAACAGGTCTTCCAAAGAGTTCTTCAGCTACTACGCGGTACCCATCCAATCCTACCGTTCTTCTACATCTCGTAGTACCGCCCAGCCAAGCGTCACTACTAGGGTCAACCCAGCCAGAGCCCATAATGGCTTGCGGCTGCACAGTAAGCTTCGGTCATGGGGCATCCATCCTTCTCTTCGTGGCTGGGTGAAGCTTTCCAAGATGTCATGGCACTTCTCCATGCATCCCGCCAACCACCTGGGTTCTCCAGGTGCCGTCAACCGTCCTCCACCCAAAGAGTGAATTCAAGTCCATCTTGATTCTTGTAGTTCATGGGGTTGTCATCATCATTGACTTTCACATCTTGCTTATGAATTTCACTCAACCAAAACCCGTCTACGAGCATAGCAAAGTAAACTACTTCGTCCCTGGGTCATGGTAATCAAGGGGATTGGTTCATCCTACCACATGATACTACTCAAGTTTAATAACCTCAAAATTTCAACTACTGCATGCATGGTGGGGTGGTGACAATTTCTAATGCACAAAAACATAGGTATAGAAATAACATGATCAAAACTTGCCTTGCTGATGATCCTCGTAAGCTAAAGATTCGTAGTAGCAAGCTTCGCACTCCGGAAACTCTACCGAGACAAACAAATCACAATAAGCATATATCATAGGATCACATAACACAATAGCATAACAAAAGTAACATACCAAAACCAACAAAGCAAAATCAAAAGGGAAAACTCAAAGAAAACCAACTCAAAGTTTTCCTACTTCAAACAACAACTAAAGTAGTTTTTATATAATAAAATTTTCTCAACATAACCTAATCATGGTTTTATGTTAACTTAACAGAAAAGATTTCATTAAGCAACTAGGAGAAAAAAGAATTAATTTAAAATCTATTATGAAACTCCTATTAGGCCTAATCCAATTTCTATTAAGAAAAATAAAATAAAACATTTATTATAAATAAAAGTTCATCCTATAAAATGACAGAAACTATCCTAGAATAATCAATCACATGTTAAAAATAAATTTATTTAATAATTAAAATAATAGGAAAACAGTAGCTAGTTAATTAATTAGGATTAACAAGATTCTGCTTAAAACTATTTTTTATTAATCTTAAAATACCCAAATTAATTTCTATGGTTTGGCAATGTCAAAATAAAGTTGGGACAAAAGAATCATCCAAAATAATTTTTCTAACTCAAGTTATAGCAGATTTACTATTATGACTAAAACTAAATTAAAGCAATTTTAATTAATTTTAACATAGCTAAATATATATTCTATAGAAACTACAGAAAATTTGCAAACCAACAAAAAAAGAATCACCTAAAAATATTAAACAGAATAAAAGATATGAATTTTTCAAAACAGAAACTATTCTGTTAAAACAGAAAACAAAAATAAAAGAAAAAGGGCCTAATGGGCCTAAACTACGCACTGTGCGTAAAATAACCTAAACGGGCCCTAGGGTTAAACTAAAACGGGCCGGCTAAATAAAAATAAACCTAACTAAAAAAAACCGTAAACTAAACCGGGCCGGTCCGGTTTATTTTAAAAAGAGATACCCCTTCGGGGCGATCTAATCCTAGCCGTTGGTGATGAATCGGACGGGGGAGGAGATCTCCGGTGGCTTACCGGCGCTCGGCGGCGGCGGCGGCGGCGACGACGAGTGTGCCGAGGGCTCCGGGCGTCGGGAGGTCGGGAGTGGCTCAGGGGTGCGGACGAGGTCGGGAGGGTCTGTGGAGTCGGGGTGATCGGGAGTGGCTAGGGCGGCGGCGAGCACTTAAAATGGCGGCGGGGACTCGGGCTCCGTGAGCTCGTGTGAGAGGAGGGAGAGTCCCGCGAGGGGCTAGGGGGAATGGGGTGCGGAGGGCGGTTTATATAGGCGGGGCCTCGGCCTGCAACGGGGCGATCGAGGCGGATCGACATCCGGATCCCACGGATCCGCGATCGCGGATGGTGGCGGGTGGCGTGGGGCGGGGTTGTGAAGGGGCGGGACCACCTGCCGAGAGAGAGGGAGGGTGCGGCGAAGGGCGACCGAGCCCAAGGGTTTTCAGGCGAGGGTGCGGTGAGGCCGGTCTTTGGCTGGCCGATTAGCTAGTGGGTGGGCATTGGTGGGCCAGAGTGGGGGTTTATTTGGTGGGCAGGGGTTCTGGTGGCGCTGGGTTTTTTTTCTATTTTTGAATTTTTTTTAATAAAACAAAAACAGATATAACTTAATATATATAGATATTTTATATAGGGTATATATATACCAAAATGATCAGGAATATTCCTTTCATTTGAATATTTTTCCAAAGGCAAAATCCAAACTTTATAAAATCCATTTTTCAAATTCAAATAAAATTCAGATTTGAATCCAAAACTTTTGGCAATGTTTTCCTCTAATATTTTTGGAGTGTCATGTTTACTCCTCTCATACTTTTGATCAAGTATTTATCAGGTGTAGTTTTTGAAATGATTCCCACTTGCCAAAGTTTGAAATTCAAATTCAAAACTCAAAATTCTCTGAAACTTCAAACGGCATTCAAATTCAAGCAGGATGCATAGGATGCTTAGCTATAATTGTAAAACATTCCAAATAGGAAATTTGGGATGTTACAACCGTACCCATTAGCGCACGGTGATCTTCTGAGATAGCCGCTCGCCCGAGCAGATCCTTGGCTCCTCCGTCCTTACGCCGATTGGCGCGGACCTTCGGCCCTCCGGACCGGGAAACCCTCGGGACGACACCTCGAGGTCGTCCGACTCGCATGAAGGTGCGACGGTGGAGGCGTTCGCTCTCCATCATCTCCGGAAGAAGATCCTCAAGACGAAGCTCACGAGAAGGGCTGAGATCCGAACTACAAGGTACAATTTCGGTTATCTTCAGAAATAAATACAGGGATGTTCTTTATTCACAGGACCCCTTCTTTTTTACTTACGGCTCGCTGGAGGGCTGATCCCCTTGGGGAAATAGTGCGGCTGGGGTACTTCCCAGCGCCGGACTCTCTGACGAAGATTTCTTTCCCCTCTTTGAGGCCTTAACCTCCGGGTCTTCCGAAGCGGTCCTCTTCTCTCCTTGGAGGGTGGAACTTTTGATCCCTCCTTCCTTGAAAGCCTCCTTCGTGGAGGCAGTTGCTTCCCCGCTCCCCCCTTCACCTTCTTTAAAAGGCGCGGCCTTCAACATCTTGGTCAGCATGGGCTCCGGCGTGGTCTCTGGGAGGGGAGCCGGACACCTTATCAACTTTGCCTTGGCTATCCACTCCTGTCCAAGAAACGGCTCCTTTAAAGGGCATATATATGATAAATAAATGAACAACCTGTCCGGTTACAGGACTACTTACTTGAGTATCTGGGCGATTGCAGCTTATCCTCAAGCGTCCTCGGCCAGGTCCGGACACTTCTCTTGTGATCCAAGAACAGTTTATACATCTCCACAGGCGTCGCACCCATAAAATGTTGGAGAACTCGTGGTCCCTCCGGATTAAATTCCCACAGGCGGGGGCGATGTTTGCAGGGCGAAGGCGCCGAATCAACATAACCCGCGCCACCACGACCAGATTGATCTCTCTTTCTTGGAGGTCTCGAATACGGCCCTGCAACAGAGGAACGTCCTTGGACGACCCCCAATCGAGCCCCTTGTTGACCCATGACACCAACCGCTGTGGTGGACCTGAGCGGAAGGCGGGAGGCGCCACCCATTTGGTTCCCCTGGGAGCGGTGATATAGAACCGCTCCCGCTGCCACAAACCAAGCTCCTCTTGAAAAGAGCCCTCGGGCCAAGGAGCATCAAGACACTTGCTTATGACCGCCCCTCCATGATCTCGCTTGTTGCCCCTCGATCATCTTCGGCTCCACCTTGAAGGTCTTGAGCCACAATCCAAAGTGAGGGGTAATATGGAGGAAGGCTTCACATACGACAATGAATGACGGGATATGGAGGATGGGCTCCGGATTCAAGTCATGGAAATCCAGCCCATAATAAAACATGAGCCCCCGCACAAAGGGATTCGTCGGGAAGCCTAAACCCCGAAGGAAGTGAGACACGAACACCACGCTCTCGCCGGTCTCGGGAGTGGGAATGACCTGCCCTGGAGCAGGCAGCCTATGCGAAATCTCGCCGGTTAAATACCTGGCATCTCGCAGCTTTAACACATCTTCTTCTGTGACGGAAGAAGACATCCATCGGCCGAGCTGGTCGGAGCCATACATCGTCGAAGGTCCGAAGCGCCTAAATCTAAAGCTTTGGGTGTTAGAACTTGAAGCGCGGGGCGAACTCGATGGAGGGTGGAAAAAAGAAGGGGGCCTTGGTCTCATTATAAAGAGGTTGAATACCAAGAGCCCTCCCCGTGGTCAATTAGGACTCGCCTTCGATAGAGGAGGCGTGCCAACGGGCGCGGTCGGGTTACCCTCATCCGTATTGATGAGAATCCCAGAATAAGGGGGCATGATCTACGCTTTGATAAGACGTGCCAAGGAAACCGCCTCACTAAACGCGCTGAGGTGGAACAGTAAAAAACGATTCGAATAAAGGCCTGGCCGTGGTGTGATGTCACGCCGCGGAATACGTTAGCAGATCTGTGCAAAGAATTATTCTCTCTATGGTAGTATGTGGAACTTGTTTTGCAGAGCCGGACACTATCCTTGTGTTCAAAACCTTCTATGAAGTATTCGGAGGAGGAACCCGCCTTGCAATGCCGAAGACAATATGCGCCACGGACTAAATCGTCATTGAAGCCTGGTTCAGGGCTACCGAGGAGTCTGGACTAGGGGTGTCCGGATAGCTGAACTATCATCTTTGGCGGACTCCTAGTCTATGAAGATACAAGATTGAAGACTTCGCCCCGTGTCCGGATGGGACTTTCCTTGGTGTGGAAGGCAAGCTTGGCGGTGCGGATATGTAGATCTCCTACCATTGTAACCGACTCTGTAACCCTAACCCTATCCGTGTCTACATAAACGGAGGGTTTTAGTCCGTGAGGATCTAACAACAATCATACCAGAGGCTAGCTTCTAGGGTTTAGCCTCTCCGATCTCGTGGTAGATCTACTCTTGTACTACCCATATCATCAATATTAATCAAGCAGGACTAGGGCATTACCTCCATCGAGAGGGCCCGAACCTGGGTAAAAACATCGTGTCCCTTGTCTCCTGTTACCATCCGCCTAGATGCACAGTTCGGGACCCCCTACCCGAGGTCCGCCGGTTTTGACACCGACACTAGGGACACATTGTGGTCTAAGTATTCACACTTGCATTACTGTTTCCGGATAATACAATTAAAGCATGAACAATAGACAATTATCATGAACAAGGAAATATAATAATAACCATTTTATTATTGCCTCTAGGGCATATTTCCAACAGTCTCCCACTTGCACTAGAGTCAATAATCTAGTTACATTGTGATGAATCGAACACCCATAGAGTTCTGGTGTTGATCATGTTTTGCTCGTGGAAGAGGGTTAGTCAACGGATCTGTGACATTCAGATCCGTATGCACTTTACAAATATCTATGTCTCCATCTTGAATATAATTCCAGATGGAGTTGAAACGGCGCTTGATTTGCTTGGTCTTCTTGTGAAATCTGGGCTCCTTGGCAATGGCAATAGCTCCAGTGTTGTCACAGAAGAGAGTCATCGGGCCCGACGCGCTTGGAAGAACTCCTAGGTCGGTGATGAACTCCTTCATCCAGACTCCTTCCTGCGCTGCTTCAGAAGCAGCTATGTACTCCGCTTCACATGTAGATGCCGCCACGACGCTTTGCATGCAACTGCACCAGCTGACTGCCCTCCATTCAAAATATACACGTATCCGGTTTGTGACTTGGAGTCATCCAGATCTGTGTCGAAGCTAGCATCAACGTAACCCTTTACGACGAGCTCTTCGTCACCTCCATAAACAAGAAACATATCCTTAGTCCTTTTTAGGTACTTCAGGATGTTCTTGACCGCTGTCCAGTGTTCCATACCGGGATCACTTTGGTACCTCCCCACCAAACTTATGGCAAGGTTCACATCAGGTCTGGTACATAGCATGGCATACATAATAGAACCTATGGCCGAGGCATAGGGGATGACACTCATCTTTTCTCTATCTTCTGCCGAGGTCGGGCATTGAGCTGTGCTCAATCTCATACCTTGCAATACAGGCAAGAACCCTTTCTTGGACTGATCCATATTGAACTTCTTCAATATCTTGTCAAGGTATGTGCTTTGTGAAAGACCAATGAGGCGTCTTGATCTATCTCTATTGATCTTGATGCCTAATATGTAAGCAGCTTCTCCAAGGTCCTTCGTTGAAAAACACTTATTCAAGTAGGCCTTTATGCTTTCCAAGAGTTCTACATCATTTACCATGAGCAATATATCATCCACATATAATATGAGAAATGCTACAGAGCTCCCACTCACTTTCTTGTAAATACAGGCTTCTCCCCTAGTCTGTATAAACCCAAACGCTTTGATCACCTCATCAAAGCGAATGTTCCAACTCCGAGATGCTTGCACCAGCCCATAGATTGAGCGCTGGAGCTTGCATACCTTGTTAGCATTCTTAGGATCGACAAAACCTTCCAGCTGCATCATATACAGTTCTTCCTTGAGGAAGCCATTAAGGAATGCCGTTTTGACGTCCATTTGCCATATCTCATAATCATAGAATGCGGCAATTGCTAACATGATTCGGACGGACTTCAGCATCACTACGGGAGAGAAAGTGTCATCGTAGTCAATTCCTTGAACTTGTCAATGACCTTTAGCGACAAGTCGAGCCTTATAGATGGTCACATTACCATCCGCGTCAGTCTTCTTCTTAAAGATCCATTTATTTTCTATGGCGTGCCGATCATCGGGCAAGTCCACTAAAGTCCATACTTTGTTATCATACATGGACCCTATCTCGGATTTCATGGCTTCAAGCCATTTGTTGGAATCCGGGCCCGCCATTGCTTCTTCATAGTTCGAAGGTTCACCGTTGTCTAACAACATGATTTCCAGGACAGGATTGCCGTACCACTCTGGTGCGAAAACTGTCCTTGTTGACCTACGAAGTTCAGCAGTAACTTGATCTGAAGCTTCATGATCATTATCATTAACTTCCTCCCTAGTCGGTGCAGGCACCACAAAAAAATCTTCCTGCGCTGCGCTACTTTCCGGTTCGGAAGGGGTGACAATCACCTCATCAAGTTCCACTTTCCTCCCACTCACTTCTTTCGAGAGAAACTCTTTCTCCAGAAAGGATCCATTCTTGGCAACGAAGACCTTGCCTTTGGATCTGAGGTAGAAGGTGTACCCAATAGTTTCCTTAGGGTATCCTATGAAGACGCATTTTTCCGATTTGGGTTCGAGCTTTTCAGGTTGAAGTTTCTTTACATAAGCATCGCATCCCTCAAACTTTTAGAAATGACAACTTAGGTGTAGCGACCAGACCTCAAACAGTCTGATCTCTGTGCATCAGTGTCATCCCTGGATCAGTAATGCTGACACGCACAATACTTGAAGGATTTATAACAGAGTAGCAATCACACACCTATTACATCGAGTGTCTCCAAAAGAGAACTTATTACAATAAATATGGCTTAAGGCCATCTAATAACGATAACAGCGGAAGGCTTGGAAGATAAGCAAGTTCATCAACTCCAACGGCATCACTGAGTATAGAACCACGACCTAAGGCACCTTACTCGTCGTCTGAAAAATCTGCAACATGAACGTTGTAGCCCAAAAACGGGTCAGCACATGGAATATGCTGGCAATGTAACACATAGAGAGCAATATGAAAGAGTAATGCTATACTACATGCATATATGGCTGGTGGAAAGCTCTATGGTTACTGTTTTGCATAAAGCCAATTTTTCCCTACTGCAAAGGAATAAATTTTATTTCACTATCATGGTGGTTGTTAAACATTGAGAATGGTTGACAGCATTCTCAATCCCCATTAAACATCATCATTAAAACCCAACAATATTAATTATAGTAACATGATGAGATTCACATGATAATCCAAGTACTAGATACTCAAGATGTCCATAACCGGGGACACGGCTAACCATGATTAGTTTGTTACACTCTGCAAAGGTTTGTGCACTTTTCCCCACAAGACTCGATCTCCTCCGTTGGGATTCTCGCACTACATGGTGTTTGAGAAACGGACGACCGAGACACAGTCTTTCAGAAGCGCTAGCACCTTACGAACGGGTAGACAGTTACACCTACATCCCTCTACATCTGCTAGTCTACCACTGTAAGATTTCGCACAACTTAGTGAACTATGCTAGAGCCCATAGTAGCTTGTGGCTGCACACGAAAGTTTCTAGCATGAATAATCTCATGATCCCTTTTAGCCTGGGTGGTGGTCCAAAACGAAACAGGCAATCCTGGAATACCCAGGTACCTCAATCCACCCAGATGTGTGTTTAAGTTGCCACCTTAAATAAACCATTAATTAACAATCTCACATCCGTCATGGAATACACTCACCCAATCCACGTCTACTGGCATAGCATGGCATAATAAGCAAACGTAGAAGTAACTCCCAAGGGTTTGATAATAAAACAGGTAATAGGTACTACCTCAACTACTTTCCCAAACCCACAATTTTAATTAGATCCTAATCATGCAATGTTTGAGGATTGATCTAATGCATAAAAACTGGGTATGGAAAATGTATGATCAAAGTGTTACTTGCCTTGCCGATGATCCGTGAAACCTAGAGACTCAAAATAGCAAGCGGCGCACTCTGGGTACTCTAACGCAAACAAACAAACACACAATAATTACTCAACTAACGCCCAGGTAAAACTCAAATAGAAGATCTAACCAGAAAGTTCAACTTAAGAACTCCAGTTTGCAAAAAGAATCAAAACAAACGAAGCAACGAAAAACAAACGGCGAAAGAAACAAGCTTCGTTTTACTAATCTGGACCTAAGTCAAATTGTACAGAAGCAAAAACTTGTTTGAGTTGATTATTTGTTTAGAGGGTTTCGAGATAAAACTCCAGGCGCTTGAACACCCGATTCCGATAAACGAGCGAAAAGTTATACTAGATCGAAAATCGGATCAAAAATCGCGATCAGAAAAATCACGGAATAAATCCGAGAAAAAGAAAAATGACGAACAGCTTAACGAACGAACGTTCATTATCTGAAGCTAAACGACGAACGCGTTTGTTAAAACGAACAAACGAGCGAACGCTCGCTAAATATATAAACCGGAGAAAACCGATCTATTAAAAAACGAAACTAGGGTTTTCTTTAAAAAACGAAATGGTTTTTTCTCAAAAAAACCCGGCGGCGACGGCTACCTCGGCTCGGGCTCCGGCGAACTCCGGCGGGGCTCCGGGCGGTGGCGGTGACGCGGGCAGGCGTCTTGGCGGCTCCAGCGGCGGCAAAGGCGGCGGCGGCGGCTTGGCGGCGCGGCAAGCGGGGCGGCGGGCGTGTGGGGATCGAGGGCCACGGCGGCGGTTATAAAAGAGGGGGCGGCCGACTTGCGAAGAGGCGACCTCGGAGGCGGTCCTCCTGGACACAACAATGGCAAGGGACTCCGGTCCTGATCCGGCTCATGGAGGCGGCGGCGGCTCGGCGGCTGCTGGTCTTCGCCCACTGCACTGGGCTGCTTTTTAAATAATCTACCGAGACTTAGAAAAATTCTAGAAAAATAAATAAAAATCTAAAAATGCCAAAACAAATTTTCACCGTCTAAATAAAATATTTAGAACGAGGTGAACATTTTCTTGGCCCTAAAATGCAATTTTTGAAAACGTGCAATTTTTCCTAAATTCAAATAAAATAGTGAAAAACTCCAAATAAAACTTATTTGATTTTTTTATTAAATCTTCATTATTCCTTTATTTTGGGAAAGTCATTTTATTCCCTCTCTCATATTTTGACATTAGAAATAATTGAAGATAAAATAAATAAAATCAAATGATCCTATTTTCAAAATTTGAGAAAACTCAAATATGAAAATAACGAAATCTCCAACTCTCTCCGTGGGTCCTTGAGTTGCGTGAAATTTCTAGGATCGGGCCAAAAAGCAATAAAATATGATATGCGAGTGATGATCTATGTATAACATTCCAAATTGTAAATTTGGGATGTTACAAACCTACCCCCCTTAAGATGAATCTCGCCCTCGAGATTCGGGTTGGCTAGAAAATAGGTGAGGGTGGTCCTTAAGCAGATCTTCCTCTCGCTCCCAGGTGGCTTCATCCTCGGTGTGGTGGCTCCACTAAACTTTGCAGAACTTGATAACCTTGCTACGGGTGACTCGGCTGGCATACTCGAGAATTTTGACAGGTTTCTCCTCGTAGGTCAAATCGTTACCCAACTGGATAGCTTCCAGCGGCACAATATCTCTTAGTGGTATATCAGCCATCTCCGCGTGGCACTTCTTCAACTGAGAAACGTGGAACACGTCGTGAACTCCTGACAATCCCTCGGGTAATTCCAACTTGTAAGCAATTTCTCCCATGCGCTCCAAAACTTTGTACGGTCCCACAAAACGTGGCGCTAACTTTCCTTTAACACCATAACGCTTATGTCCTCGAAGTGGTGATACTCGAAGATAAACTCTATCTCCGACTTCGTATACTATCTCCTTGCGTTTTGAATCTGCATAGCTCTTCTGCCTAGACTGGGCTACCTTGAGCTTATCGCGAATCAACTTCACCTTCCCTTCAAACTCCTTAATCAAATCTGGTCCGAACAACTGGTGGTCTCCAACTTCATCCCACAACAGCGGGGTTCTGCACCTCCTTCCGTACAAGGCTTCGAAAGGGGCCATCTTCAAACTGGTTTGATAGCTGTTGTTATAAGAAAACTCCGATATGGCAAGTTGTCATCCCAACTTGATCCATAATCCAATGCACATGCTCTCAAAGATATCCTCCAAAATCTGATTGACTCTCTCGGTCTCATCCATCTGCTTATGGGTGAAAAGCTGTACTAAACTCTAGTATGGTTCCCAAAGTTTCGTGCAACTGATTCCAAAACTTTGAGGTGAATTGGGTTCCTCTATCTGATACGATACTCCTCGGAACTCCATGCAGACATACGATCCTGGTCATGTATATCTTAGCCAACTTGACACTGCTGTAGGTAGTCTTCATTGGAATGAAATGAGCTACCTTCGTTAAACGATCGACTACAACCCAAATCGAGTCATAGCCTGAACGAGTCCTGGGCAACCCCGTGATAAAATCCATGCCTAACTTTTCCCACTACCATTCGAGTATCGGCAACGGCTGTAGCAAACCTGCTGGCTTTTGATGTTCTGCCTTCACTCTCTGACATACATCACAAACTGCTACATACTCCGCAATATCCTTCTTCATTCCGGTCCACCAGAAAGTATCCTTCAAATACAAATACATCTTGGTATTTCCTGGGTGAATCGAATACGGCGAATCATGGGCCTCTTGCAGAATCAACTTCCTGATCTCCGAATCACTAGGCACATAAACGCGGTCCTCAAACCATAGGTTATCGTGCTCATCCTCACAAAATCCCTTAGCTTTTCCCTTGCTCATTTTCTCCTTAATAGTGGCAATCTCCTTATCCATTTTCTGAGCGTCTCTAATCTTATCCATCAATGTAGACTGTATCTCCAATGCTGCTACATAGCCTCTCGAAACTATCTCCAAACATAGCTCTCGAAATTCCTCGGCTAACTCTTTTGGTAAACCTCCGGTCATTAATTAGTTGACATGGCTCTTGCGGCTCAACGCATCTGCTACTACGTCAGCCTTTCCGGGGTGATAATGCAATCTCATGTCATAATCCTTGATGAGCTCCAACCATCTCCTTTGCATGAGATTTAACTCCTACGTGAAGATGTACTTCAAACTCTTGTGATCCGTGTACACCTCACAATGGTTTCCAATAAGAAAATGTCTCCAAGTCTTCAGTGCGTGTACTACGTCTGCTAACTCCAAATCATGAGTAGCATAAATTAACTCATGAGGCTTAAGTTGTCGTGAAGCATACGAAACAACTCTTCCCTCCTGCATAAGCACTGCTCCAAGTCCTCGACGTGAAGCGTCACAATACACCTCGTAATCCTTGCTTTGATATGGCAGAATTAACACTGGTGAGGTAACCAAACATTTCTTCGACTCTTGGAAGCTAGCCTCACATTCCTCAGTCCAATTAAACTTAGTGTCCTTCTTCAACAACTCCGTCATAGGCTTCGCAATCTTCAAGAAATTCTCAATGAATCTCCGGTAGTATCCTGCCAGTCCAAGAAAACTCCGGATCTCTCCAACTGTCGTTGGTGCTTCCTAGTTTGTCACAGTGGAAACTTTAGTGGGGTCCACTGCTATACCTTCTCCGGATATAACATGTCCGAGAAATCCTACTTCCTTCAACCAAAACTCACATTTGCTGAACTTGGCATATAACTGATGTTCTCTGAGTTTCTCGAGTACCAAACGCAAATGCTCCTTATGTTCTTCTTCATTCTTTGAGTAGATCAAAATATCATCAATGAACACCATGACAAACTTATCCAAAAATTCCATAAACACCTTGTTCATCATGTTCATGAAATAGGCAGGTGCGTTAGTCAACCCAAATGACATAACAGTATACTCATACATCCCGTACCTGGTGGTAAAAGCCGTCTTAGGTATATCCTGCTCTCGAATCTTCAACTGATGGTATCCCGATCGCAAATCGATCTTGGAAAATACCTTAGCTCCTTGCAATTGGTCAAACAAGTCGTTGATCATCGGCAACGGGTACTTATTCTTAATGGTCACTTCATTCAATCCACGATAATCAACAACCATTCTCAATGATCCGTCCTTCTTCTCCACTAGAAGTACTAGCGATCGCCAAGGCGAAGAACTTGGGCGAATAAAACCTTTATCCAGTAATTCCTTAATCTGCTTCTTAATTTCTTCCAAATCTTGTGCGGGCATCCGGTACGGTCTCTTGGATATCGGTCCTGTGCCTGGCAGTAGTTCAATCAAAAACTCAATATCTCTATCCGGTGGCATGCCTGGCAACTCTTTTGGAAACACGTCCGGGTAATCCTTCACCATTGGTACTTCCTCCTGCACAACTCCTGATAAAGAGTTTACTTGTGCCCTCCTCGGCTCATGCCGTGATACATACTTGATCCTTCTTCCTTCGGGCGTTGTAAGCAAAATCGACTTACTAGCGCAATCGATGTTCCCTCATACATCGATAGCCAATCCGTACCTAGAATCACGTCCAAACCTTGCGATTCCAGAATGATTAAATCCGTGGGGAAAACATGCCTACCTATGCTCAAAGGTACTTGAAAACATCCACGACTGGCCATATACTCCGCTCCTGGTGAACTTACTAGCATAGGTGTTCTAAGAACCTTGGTGGGCAGTTTGTACTTATCCACAAGTCCCCTGATATGTATGAATGTGATGCACCAGTATCGAAAAGAACAATTGAAGTAAATGCCTTAACCAAAAACGTACCTATTACTGCATCTGGCTGAGCTTCAACCTCCTCCACGTTAACGTGGTTCACCTGTCCCCTGTTGAAAGGGTTCGGCTTCTTCCCTGAGCATCCATTGCCATTTCCATTTTGGGCTTCGGGACATTCATTGGCATAATGTCCAGTTTTCTGACACTTAAAGCAAGTGACTTGGCTCAGGTCTCTCTTGGTTGGGGTTGACGGGTTGGTGCGGTTTTGTCCATTGCTTCCTCCATTCCCATTTCCATTGTTGGAACCATTATGATTGTGCGAGCTACCTCCTCCATGGGTATGCTAAAATTGCCCTCCCGGTTTCGGGGTAAAGCGTAGCTTCTGCTGAGCTCCAGAATTGTACTTTCCCTATCCATTCTTCCTCTTGCAGTTATCAATCTGTTGCTGCTTCCCTTCAATCATAAGAGCACGATCTACCAACTCCTGGTAGTTATTGAAAGTGGCTACCATCAACTGCATGCTCAGCTCATCATTCAGTCCTTCCAGAAACTTCTCCCGCTTAGCTGCATCTCAGTAACGCTATCCGGGGCATAACGTGTTAACTTACTAAAGTCCTCCACATACTGGCTTACAATACGTCCTCCTTGGCGTAAGTTGCAAAACTCACGCTTCTTCATGGCCATAGCTCCTGCTGAAAAGTGGGCAGTACGGAAAGCTTGCTAAAACTGATCCCACGTGACTGTGTCAATAGGGTGTGTGGCTGTGTAATTCTCCCACCATGATGCTGCGGGTCCATCAAGATGATGTGCGGCAAAACGCACTCTCTCCGCATCAGTGCATCCTGCAGTGGTGAGCTCCCTTCCAACCTTGCGGAGCCAATCATCTGCAACAATCGGCTCGGTGCTACTGGAAAACACCGGCGGATTTAGCCTCAAGAAATGAGTCAAATGGTCAACAGGTGGTGGTGGTGGGTTGTTGTTGTTGTTGTTGTTGTTGTTGTTGTTGTTGTTGCCTTGGTTCTCTACCAGTGTTTGAATCAAGGCATTCTGCTGCTGAATCAACTGAGTGATCTCCGGTGGGAAAACAAATCCTGTGTCGCGTCTCGAAGGCATTTGAGGGTTTTAGAGAAGATGAGAAATAGAATAGAATGAGGTCTAGTGAGAAAACACTACCCATATGCATATGAGACAAAAAGCAAACAATATCACTCCAATCAATTCAAACAAGGGCATACAATGGTCTAACTATTGTTACAGAAGTGTTTGGACTAAACTAATTACAATGGGGGAATTTCTACTATTGTTATGGTGGTTGAGGGAGTCCCAGATTAGGGGGTGTCCGGATAGCCGAACTCTCACCATTGGCTGGACTCCAAGACTATGAAGATACAAGATTGAAGACTTCGTCTCGTGTCCGGATGGGACTTTCCTTAGCGTGGAAGGCAAGCTTGGCGATACGGATATGTAGATCTCCTACCATTGTAACCGACTCTGTGTAACCCTAACCTATCCGTGTCTATATAAACCGGAGGGTTTTAGTCCGAGGACTAACAACAATCATACCATAGGCTAGCTTCTAGGGTTTAGCCTCCTTGATCTCGTGGTAGATCTACTCTTGTACTACCCATATCATCAATATTAATCAAGCAGGAGTAGGGTATTACCTCCATCAAGAGGGCCCGAACCTGGGTAAAAACATCGTGTCCCTCGTCTCCTGTTACCATCCGCCTAGACGCACAGTTCGGGACCCCCTACCCGAGATCCGCCGGTTTTGACACCGACATTGGTGCTTTCATTGAGAGTTCCTCTGTGTCGTCGCCATCAGGCAGGATGCCTCATCTCGTCTTTAAAGACGATACTATCACCAAAGGAGCCTTGGCCGCTGGCCAGACTCTTCGGCTAGGTGGTTTTCTTATGACCGCCAGTCCGTCCACCGCGCCGACGATGACCTCTCGAGTCATCGAAACCAATCTTCATGTCAATTCGGAACTTGCCGAACAATTAGATCCGATCGAGCTCTCCTCCTTAAACGAGCTCTTGGATCGAATCGCCGCCCTGGGAGTCGCCACAGACTATGACCGGATCGGGCCTAAAACCGATCTGAGAGAGATCAACTCTCCCCAGGCTACCCATCATATTGCTGTGATAGAGGAGCAATGCGGCGATTCTTCTTCTATCTTAAGGACTAGCTACGTCCGGATTCCCGATCCCTCCATGCCGGATTCCCGCGAAGGGACGGATGTCGATCAAGCCCGAACTTAAAGTCAGCGGCGGGTCGGACTCATTGATAGCACTCAAAATCCAAACTTCCGAAGTTCGAAACTTCGCCCTTGAGTCCTAAATTGACGGGTTCGGATTTAGTACCACCTGCCCACCCAAACATTAGCGATCTCTCTCGACCGCAAGAGCCCGCCAAAACAAGACATCATTATCGGGCCGATTCCTCCCGGTTATGAACAGGATAAAGGACTGCCTAGAGGAGGACGTAATCCCAATCTTCTGCAATAATTGCACGGACAAGGAATCCTAAACGCCATAAGTCATCGCGAAATTACACGCTTTGCTGACTTGGTGACCATAGTACAAAAGTATCATGGCGATGGAGAGCGCTCGAAAACCGAAAGTAAATTTTGGGATAATCCGCCCCAAATACATCCCTAGTCCGAAACAAAAGGGTGCATCATTATCAAGCACCGGGTTAAATACCAAAAACCAAAACCCCTAAAGGGTACGGAACTGCATCGAGGGTTGGCTAAACGGACCCTACAAAATTCATAGCACGTAGGGCGCCACTCCAACTCATAGCCTTCGAGCATGTTGGATACTACTAGGTGGCCAAAAGTGGCGAAGAGCTTCTAGCTTCGAATCCCAGCCCAAAGAACACCAAGACGGTGTTAATAGTCTTCGAGACTTTCGATCAAATAACATGCTAAAACGAACACTCCGCAACCTTGTCAAGTCTACCAAGTAGCAACAATAAATCCATGGAGCAACACGGCTATTACCTTTAATGCCGTGATTTAACCTAAATTCCGAACTGCCCGGGCACCAGCCGCATTGGTCCTCAGCCCGATAGTGGACGACTTTCGCCTTACTAAGGTACTCATGGATGGCGGCAGCGGATTAAACCTCATCTATGAGGAAACCCTCCGAAAAATGGAAATAGACTGGAACCGCATTGAGCGAAGCAGCACAACCTTTAGAGGAATAATCCCCAGCCGGGAAGCATGCTGCACAGGAAAAATCACGCTGGACGTAGTGTTCGGCTCGCCGGACAATTACAGGTCCGAGGAGGTCACATTTCAAGTGGCCCCGTTCAACAACGGATATCATGCTTTATTAGGACGAGAGGCATTCACAATTTTTCAAGCTATACCCCATTATGGGTACATGAAGCTTAAAATGCCCGGACCTAACGGAATCATCACTCTCGCTAGTGATCCGAACATAGCACTCCACACCGAAAACAAGATAGATGCACTAGCCCTCGAGGCACTATCCGAAGCCCTAGCGGCCGAGGAACTCTCTGTGATGCGCTCCACGGTGAACAGGGACGATGTGATACTTGATAAAAGATCCAAGTCCACCTCTTTTAAACCAGCGGATGAAATAGTCAAATTCCAAGTCCACCCAACGGACCCGCAAAGACATCCTCCATTGGGGCACAATTAAACCCCGATGTAGACGCCAGACCACGAGAATTTCTACAAGAAAACTGGGACATCTTTGCTCGCACCCTTCGACATGCCAGAATCCCACGCCACTGGCCGAGCACAGCCTAAATATCCTAAAAGGATTCAAGCCGTCAAACAGGCTCTTCGGCGCTCGAACCCAAGAGACATGCCATGGGAGAGGAGCTAGCCAAACTTTTGGAAGCCGGATTCATCGAGATATAAAACATCCGGAGTGGCTAGCAAACCTGGTAATGGTACCAAAGAAGGATAAATCCTGGCGCCTATGTGTTGATTTCAAAGACCTTAATAAGGCTTGCCCAAAGGATCCCTTCCCCCTCCCTTGAATTGATCAAATCATTTACGCTACAGCAGGACACGACTCATTGTGCTTCCTCGACGCTGCATCTCGGCTACCACCAAATCAAGATGGCGGAGCTGCACCAAGCTGCAACAACATTCATCACTCCATACGGCCCGCTCGCTTCAACACAATGCCCTTTGGGCTCAAAAACGCCGCGCAACATATCAGCGATGATTCAAACATGTCCGCAAACCAGATCGGCAAAACAAAGGAAGCATATGTAGATGACGTGGTCGCCAAAACCAAGCACGCCGAAACTCTAGTAGACGACTTGAGGCTCACATTCGACAATCTTCAAAATATGACATCAAGCTCAATCCGAAAATGCGTCTTCATGCTCCAACCGAAAGCTCCTGGGCTTCATTGTGTCCGCTAGAGGAATTGAAGCAAACCCAGCCAAGATCCGAGCTGTCACAATTGGATATTCCAAAAGACCTCAAACAAATAAAAAATTGACGAGATGCGAGCGGCTCTAAGCCGCTTTATTTCCCGATTAGGGGAAAAGGCATTACCTCTTTACCGCCTCCTCCGCCAAGACCAACACTTCGAGTGGGACGGATGCCGCCATGGCCGGACTCAAGAAATAAAGGCCATTTTGGCAACAACCGGTCTGGCCGCGCCCAACATGGGCGAACCAATGCTATTATATATCACCACAACACATCAAGTTGTCAGTAGCGGTGCTCGTTGTCGAACGAAAACGGACGGACACCGTTCCCTATTCAAAACCGGTTTATTATGTGTCCACCGTCCTAACTCCATGCAAGTCCCGCACCCACACTATCAAAAGATAGCATACGCAGTGTTCATGGCATCCCGAAGCTGCGACACTACTTTCAAGAGTGTTCGATAACGGTAGCCTCCAAGTACCTCTTAACGACATTATAAACAACCGCGACGCGACGGGCCGGATTGCTAAATGGGCCATAGAGCTCCTTCCATTCGATATAACTTATAAGCCACGACGAGCTATTAAGTCACAGGTTTTGGCCGACTTCGTGGCCGAATGGACCGTCGAACTCCCTAAAGAGTACGGCGATACTCCAATTGATCATGCACTTTGACGGCTCCAAAATGTTGGCCGCTCTGGGTCTGGCGTCGCCCCGACGTCCCCAACCGGGACACAGTCCAATACATCCTTCAGATAATGTATACGGACTCCAACAACGCAGCCGAATACGAGGCCCTTCTCGCACGCCTCCGGATGGCGCTCCATGGGCATTCAACACCTAGAGGTGCGGGATTCAACCTTGCAATATCTCAAATAAACGGAGACTTTGATGCCAAAGATCCGAAAATGGCAGCATACCGCAATGCGGTCCTAAAATGTCAAGACGGTTCAAGGGCTCAATTTCATCATATAGCCCGGATAACAACCAGCGGCGGATATATTGGCACACATCGGTGCAAAACGCGATGCCGCCCCACCCAATATCTTTTTGGAACGGCTGTTCAAGCCATCCGTATTATGGGAAGGGAGTCCGCAATATCCATCCGACCCAACCGCATTGCCGACGCCAACACTCGACACAACGGAGGCTCGCCCCGAGATAACACCCTATGCTCACTTAAATAATGGCGGTTATCGCCCGCGGACGGAACCATTCCTAGCCTACCTAACTAGGCAGGAACTCCCCAAGACCAAAATGAGGCTCGCTGCATAGTACGGCGCCTAAAGCCTATAAAGTCCATGAGGGAGAGCTTTATAAGAAAAGCACTACCGAGTCCTTCAAAGGTGTATCTCCGAAGAGGAAGGGCGAAACCTCTTGGCTGAAATTCATGCCGGATTGGGTGGGCACCACGCCGCAGCCCGGGCCCTTGTAGGCAAGGCCTTCCGTACAGGATTTTATTGGCCGACGACCTGGGTAGATGCGCAGGACTTAGTCCAACGATGCGTCGGTTGCCAGCTTTTGCTAACCAAAGCCACATGCCACCCACGCGCCTTAAAACTATACCCATCACTGGCCGCTCATGTCCGGGGCTTGACATGGTTGGACCCTCAAGGAGGAACCCACAAGCAAAAATACCTATTGGTCATGGTGGATAAATTCACCAAATGGATAGAGGCCAAGCTCGTTAAAACGGCCGAATCCGGACCAGTGATAGACTTCATATCGGGGTAGTGCACCGTTACGGTGTCCCCACAAGATCATCACCGATAATGGCACCAACTTCACGGCCGATGAGGTCAAATTATGGTGCAAAACATGGGCATCAAGCTCGACACGCCTCGCCTATCACCCTCAAACCAACGCCAAGTCGAAAGGGCAAATGGTCTAATCATGAGCGGCATTAAACCTGCACTAGTGCGGTCCTCAAGGAATCTAACACGCACTAGGTTGAGGAGCTCGACTCGACTGGGGCTGCGGACCACGCCAAATCAGATTACCGGATTCACACCATTTTTCATGGTGTACGGCGCAGAGGCAGTCTTGCCCTGCGACATAATACATGACTCACCTCGAAAAGCGCATGTACGAAGAAAGAGAAGCCGAGCTTGATTGGCAGGACAGTTTGGACGCATTGGAGGAGGAGCGCGGCGTGGCAAAAGCTCGCTCCGCATTCTATCAATAGCAGGCTCAAGATATCAAAGCGTGGAAGCACGGGCCAAAGCTTATAACGCTATTAACTAGTTCTACGCCGCCGGACAAGAAAAAGGACAAACTCAAGCCCAAATGGGAAGGTCCTTCATCATCGACCAGGTCCTCGACCAGCGGAGCATACCGCTCTGCTAAACGCATCGGATAACCGACTCGAGCCGAACCCATGGAACGCAGCCCGTCTATGAAGATTCTACGCCTAAGTGCCGGACTCCAAGTTCGTCTCCTTCCTCCGTCCACATTTTCTATTTTTGCTGTCTTTTATTTCTCTCCTCCTCCTTCTTCTTCTTGAAGCCTCTAGAGGCTCGCTTGGCGCTTTTTGCACACACTTGACGCGCTGTCCGCGCTCATTATACCTGGGGGCTTCTTTAATGAAGCTTATTTATACGGGCTTTCATGCCCAACACATGCGTTAAACTTCCGCATGTACCTTTTATTCACCATTATATGCATCGATATGACTTAAGTTTTGGCCAAGCTGGGTTGCTCGCTCTGTGCTTACCCCTACGCTCCCGATTGTTCGCTAGGTGGTAAAGGAGCACCTCTCACGATTGTTACTTACCGGGTCACCGGATGTGTACCTCGACTGGTTGAAGCCGAAAGCTAGCGTTCTTAAGGGAATATTCGGTCGGTGAACTGAAAGATGATTTTAACTATTTACCCATCTGCCCCGTGATGATTTTCTGCTTTTATAGCAGCTTTGACATGCACTTTAGGGCATGCATCCCAAATAAAGGAACCCTTAACGGAACTATTCTCCCCGAAGATGTTTCTACTACCCATGTAATATAACATAACTAGTTGGGCACTTGTCCGATACAGCAACAATGACCCCTACGCCTTGTCTCCATGCATACCCGGTTCTTATATAACCACGAAGGTATTCGGACACACTCCGGACTATTGGGTCCCGAGGTTGAAGCTTAAAAGGTCCGCTATGACAAACGATCTACAATCTGGCTAGAAGACATTTTTTCATGTCATATTTTTACATAGTCAACTCGACTCATTGTATTCCTCCTCAATGCCATCTAATAGGCTATCTAATTTACAATCTTGTTGGGAATACTTATGCCAATTCTACTTGGCCGTACACTAAGCTTACAGGATCTCCATCCCATCCGCCCCACAGTCCGACTCGCCATGTGGTTTGGGTCAGCCTCGTGTACCGCTGCCTTTACCATGGCCTAGGCCTCCTGGCGCCTTTGACGGCAGGCCGATATCTTCCATAGTCGAAGCGCCGCGTGCTCCTTGAAGCCGCTCCGCCAGCTCCCCAATGCCTTCGGCAGGGAGATAGATGGCCACAAGGCTTGGCCGATGCCTTTCATCACCGCCGGACTCGTTCGGTACCGACGTAATTCGGGAAGAAGATCACCCAAGAACTGGGCATCTCCTCCTCAGACGACCTGTGAGCAAACCTACATACATGTTTATGTTAGTGGCCTTCCTCGCTGAACTCTTTTCAAAGTTCGCCAAGCACTTATCGAAAATGCCGCGACGAAGCCGCCGATTCTCCTTTATGGAGTCGCTAATTGGGCACGAACATCCTTTAGTTCCTCACCCAGCTTGGTGTTGGCGCCTTGGAGGTTATTTTTCTCCCGCCAGAACCTTGTAAGCACGCCTCGCCGCCTTTAGCTGGCGCAAGAGCTGTTGCTTGTCCGGATCTAGTCCGCGCCATCCGCAATATTTTTATCGATTTACAAACCCGCCGCACTTCATAAACTATTTTTTAAAGCGATATTACCGTGAGGGGTCTCTGGCTCCCCTCAGAGCGGCTAGTGCGGCCTCAAGTTGGGCCTTGCATTCTTCAAGCCCGGGACGGTCGGGTATTCTTTTCTCAGAAGATCCTCAGATAACAAATGATCCTTAAATCAGTTATTCTAACTATTTTAAGTCTCGGGGCTACCGCATATATAACGGTCAAATTTCTTACCCATATGTCCTTCACATACCGCTCCGTGGCTCGCTAGACCATCTTGAGCGGCACGGAGGTGCGATCTCCCGAATCAAAGGCATTCAAGGCCTCTTGGGAGAAACATGCGCCACGAAGAACTGACCGGCGGCGCCTGTGATTCAAGGCGCCTCCACCTCGGAGTTGGTGGCGGACAACCTGTCGGCATCCTCGTCGGAGGAGCATCCGACGACGTCTCGTGTTTCGCCTCAGCCTCCGGACCCGCTTTGAAGCCTGTCCGGTGAAGGTTCGATTGGCAACCTCTCCGACTCAATCCGCGAATGCTCTTTTTCCCGAAAAGAGCACCAGCGTTAGTACGCCTTCCAGAATCAATCTGGGAGTATGGTGACACGCCATACCGCTGCGGTGGAGTTTCGATCCGACCGCGCTTCTTTTTAACTCTGCTGGGCCAGACTGCCCTTTGTTGGCCAGCCGCTGGCTCGGCTTCCTGCCTCAAGGTACCCCCCTCAAGCACCATTGGTATACGGTGATAAAAATAAGCATGGATGGGTCATTATGAGGGTTTTGGGATCTCGGTCTCGCCACTCGTGAGGCTGGAAGTATTCCGGTAATCGGCCGAATGGCAACCAAAGCATTGTCGATGCTAAGTTGGTGGAATACCCCGTCGATCAACTCCACCTTTATATCCGGATCCTCTTCGGAGGTCGGATCGAGGGACCGTTCCGGATCCTCGGGTTGTGGGGGCGGGCTGTGTATCTTCTCCACAGTCCGGCGCAGTTCCTGCGCAGAAACCACGAAATGAGATATTTAACCATGGGAACATGGATCGGACAGGTCACAAAGATGTTTGCTTACCCAGCTTCGAGGATTATTCGAAGAAAACTCCTTCAGTGGATTGACACGGAGGAAATCCTCCTCCTCCCTTTATAAATGGCAGACAAGATCTTCACCAGTTCGGTGACCGATCCCCGCCCTTTATGCCATGGCGGTGGCATCGCCCTCCCGCTGAAGTCCCACATGGGTGGCCTCAGTATTGGAGCGGCTGCACTCCTCATAATGCAGATTGCCATGACTCCTATCATGGTCAATCCGCATGAGCTAGTAACCTTATTCGCTCATCAAATAAAGGACATCCCGGTCATCTTCTCTCTGGGCTCCGAGGGCGCCAGCTTAGGCGCTTCTTCAGAGGAGCGTTGCTGAACTCCGAAGGCCGATCCAACAGATCCGCAGCGGACGTCCTCCATGTAAAACCATTCAAGGCCAGTCTTGGACGCTTCTTTGGGGTTCCGGATAGGTATCCGTCCCGCGATGCGCCATAGCTCGGCTCCGCCCACTTGATATATTGACCCCTCATGAGAACGGGGTACTAGGCAGAATATTCTCTTCCACAGCCCGAAATGAGCCTCGACGCCCAAGAATAGTTCGCAAAGGGCCACGAAGCCCGCAATGTGCAAGATGGAGGCAGGAGTAAGATGGTGCAACTGGAGGCCATAGAACTCCAGGAGCCCCCGGAGAAACGGATGGATTGGAAATCCGAGTCCTCTTACTAGATAAGAGATGAAGCATACCCGCCTCCTTTAGAGGGATCGGGACGCCTCCGCTTGCTTTCCGCCCTTGTAGGTGGCAAGTCCGGCTCGAACCAGGACCATGAAGGCCGGGGAAGAAATCCCTTGGCTTGGAGTATAACTAGCTCGCTATGCGGACTCGAGCATCTCTCCCAATTTCTGCTGAGGGCTGGGAGCGCGAGAGGAGGAGCCGCGTCGACCGTCCATGATGGAATGGGCTTTGGTCGAGGCGCCCGATGAAAGCTCGCAAAGGGGGATGGTGACTCAGATCTAGATCCTTGCCTTTTATAGGCTGCTCATTTTTGCGGCTAGGGGGTAATTGTAAAATACCCTGGCTTTTCGCATTCATTCAAACACGTGGAAGATGGCCATTATTGGGCGTAGAAGCCGAGGAGCGCAGCATTTATCAGAAGCCGGACACTATTCGACAAGTATATGGAATTTGGAGAAGAACCCGCCTTGCAATGCCGAAGACAATCAACGCGCCGGACTCATCGTCATTGAAGCCTGGTTCGGGGCTACTGAGGGACCCGGATTAGGGGGTGTCCGGATAGCCAAACTCTCACCATTGGCCGGACTCCAAGACTATGAAGATACAAGATTGAAGACTTCGTCCCGTGTCCGGATGGGACTTTCGTTGGCGTGGAAGGCAAGCTTGGCGATACGGATATGTAGATCTCCTACCATTGTGACCAATTCTGTGTAACCCTAACCTATCCGGTGTCTATATAAACCGGAGGGTTTTAGTCCGTAGGACGAACAACAATCATACCATAGGCTAGCTTCTAGGGTTTAGCCTCCTTGATCTCGTGGTAGATCTACTCTTGTACTACCCATATCATCAATATTAATCAAGCGTGAGTAGGGTATTACCTCCATCAAGAGGGCCCGAACCTGGGTAAAAACATCGTGTCCCTCGTCTCCGTTACCATCCGCCTAGACGCACAGCTCGGGACCCCTACCCGAGATCCGCCGGTTTTGACACCGATAACTACCCATATGCACATGAGTCAACTAGAAAAACTCCAATCAATTCAAGGGATGAAGATTCCATGATATACTGCTCTAGAAAACTGTCCGGCTTCATCAACATAGTCATCAGCGCTGTCGTCGGGATCCGAGTCGGTGTCGTCGATGATGATATAGTTATTCGGGCAAGTGGAATCATCGTCATTTCCTCCTGGCGCGGGGTCTCCCATGAAAACTCTGAACTTCCTGGTTAAGTGGTTATTCTTCTCCACTAGCACTTCAATTTCTTCCATGTAATCTTCACGTGTAGCCTTGAGTTCTTCCTCTAGCTCCTTGATCTTGGTCATAGCCTTCTGCAGATCCTCCATTCCCGCGCACATCTGGTTCTCCTGACGTCGGATGTGCTGGTTTAACTCCTGGATATATGCTGCGATTGATCTATCCCTCCTGGTGCTGATCATTTCCCATTGCTCATCTCGGCGCCCGCAAATCTGGTAGAAAGTATTCTTGAGATCATTGCGGTAAACTTCTGCAATATGTCCCATGGCGATGTGGGCTGCCATGCTCTTTCTTAGACTCCAGGTTGGTGCATCAAAGGAAAACTCTATGGGCTCCGTGACTGGTGTGAATGTCCTTCCTGGAACTTGAACTTGAATCAACCAACGCTCCTATTTGGGTAAAGTGGCGTTGTAGGTCCTGGTGAAGCTTGGTAATCCGATGTTCAGGTATCTAGTGACTTCCTTCAAGTGACATCCGAAGGGTGCATCTTCATCCGGTTGTGTGAACCTGTTCCTTGCATCCGCCATCCTAAAACAATAGAAAAGATGAGGAGTCAGAAATGAGAAGAAAGAGTAGTGATCCAGGGCTTTAGCTTAGTAGTCGTGTCCTATAATCAGCGTGTGCTCTGATACCATCTTGTAGCGACCAGACCTCAAACAGTTTGATCTCTGTGCATTAGTGTCATCCCTGGATCAATAATGCTGACACGCACAGTACTTGAAGGATTTATAATAGAGTAGCAATCACACACCTATTACATCGAGTGTCTCCAAAAGAGAACTTATTACAATAAATATGGCTTAAGGCCATCTAATAACGATAACAGCGGAAGGCTTGGAAGATAAGCGAGTCCATCAACTCCAACGGTATCACTGAGTATAGAACCACGACCTAAGGCACCTTACTCGTCGTCTGAAAAATCTGCAACATGA
The DNA here is from genome assembly GCA_021605205.1 of Aegilops longissima. Taxonomy (NCBI): domain Eukaryota; kingdom Viridiplantae; phylum Streptophyta; class Magnoliopsida; order Poales; family Poaceae; genus Aegilops; species Aegilops longissima. The sequence goes on along the minus strand of CM038676.1, from coordinate 437,363,232 downwards.
ACGTTGCAGCCCGAAAACGGGTCAGCACATGGAATATGCTGGCAATGTAACACATAGAGAGCAATATGAAAGAGTAATGCTATACTACATGCATATATGGATGGTGGAAAGCTCTATGGTTACTGTTTTGCATAAAGCCAATTTTTCCCTACTGCAAAGGAATAAATTTTATTTAACTATCATGGTGGTTTTTAAACATTGAGAATGGTTGACAGCATTCTCAATCCCAATTAAACATCATCATTAAAACCCAACAATATTAATTAAAGTAACATGATGAGATTCACATGATAATCCAAGTACTAGATACTCAAGATGTCCATAGTCGGGGACACGGCTAACCATGATTAGTTTGTTACACTCTGTAGAGGTTTGTGCACTTTTCCCCACAAGACTCGATCTCCTCCGTTGGGATTCTCGCACTACATGGTGTTTGAGAAACGGACGACCGAGACACAGTCTTTCAGAAGTGCTAGCACCTTACGAACGGGTAGACAGTTACACCTACATCCCTCTACATCTGCTAGTCTACCACTGTAAGAGTTCACACAACTTAGTGAACTATGCTAGAGCCCATAGTAGCTTGTGGCTGCACACGGAAGTTTCTAGCATGAATAATCTCATGATCCCTTTGAGCCTGGGTGGCGGTCAAAAAATAAACAGGCAATCCTGGAATACCCAGGTACCTCAATCCACCCAGACGTGTGTTTAAGTCGCCACCTTAAATAAACCATTAATTAACAATCTAACATCTGTCGTGGAATACACTCACCCAATCCATGTCTACTGGCATAGCATGGCATAATAAGCAAACATAGAAGTAACTCCCAAGGGTTTGATAATAAAACAGGTAATAGGTACTACCTCAACTACTTTCCCAAACCCATAGTTTAATTAGATCCTAATCATGCAATGTTGAGGATTGATCTAATGCATAAAATCTGGGTATGGAAAAGGTATGATCAAAGTGTTACTTGCCTTGCTGATGATCCGTGAAACCTAGAGACTCAAAGTAGCAAGCGGCGCACTCCGGGTACTCTAACGCAAACAAACAAACACACAATAAGTACTCAAATAATGCACAGATAAAACTCAAATAGAAGATCTAACCAGAAAGTTCAACTTAAGAACTCCGGTTTGCAAAAAGAATCAAAACAAATGAAGCAACGAAAAACAAACGGCGAAAGAAACAGGCTTCGTTTTACTAATCTGGACCTAAGTCAAATTTTACAGAAGCAAAAACTTGTTTGAGTTGATTATTCGGAAAGAGGGTTTCGAGACGAAACTCCAGGCGCTTCAATCGCCTGATTCCGATAAACGAGCGAAAAGTTATACTAGATCGAAAATCGGATCAGAAATCACGATCAGAAAAAGCACGGAATAAATCCGAGAAAAAGAAAAACGACGAACAACTTAACGAACGAACGTTCGTTATCTGAAGCTAAACGACAAACACGTTCTTTAAAACGAACGAACGATCGAACGCTCGCTAAATAAATAAACCGGAGAAAACCGATCTATTAAAAAAATGAAACTAGGGTTTTCTTTAAAAAAACGAAACGATTTTTTTCTCAAAAAAAAAAAACCGGCGGCGGCGGCTACCTCGTCTCGGGCTCCGGCGAAATCCGGCGGGGCTCCAAGCTACTATGTATTCCCTCTCTCATATTTTGACAGTAGAAATAATTGAAGATAAAATAAATAAAATCAAACGATCCTATTTTCAAAATTTGAGAAAACTCAAATATGAAAATAACGAAATCTCCAACTCTCTCCGTGGGTCCTTGAGTTGCGTGAAATTTCTAGGATCGGGCCAAAACGCAATAAAATATGATATGCGAGTGATGATATATGTATAACATTCCAAATTGAAAATTTGGGATGTTACACTTAGGTTTCTTGCCAAACCAAAGTTCATACGGTGTCGTCTCAACGGATTTAGACAGTGCCCTATTTAAAGTGAATGCTGCAGTCTCTAAAGCATAACCCCAAAATGACAGCGGTAAGTCGGTAAGAGACATCATAGATCGCACCATGTCCAACAGAGTACGATTACGACATTCAGACACACCATTACGCTGAGGTGTTCCAGGCGGCATCAATTGTGAAACAATTCCACAGTTCCTTAGGTGCGTGCCAAATTCGTGACTTAAATATTCTCCCCCATGGTCCGATCGTAAGAACTTTATTTTGCTGTCACGTTGATTCTCAACCTCATTCTGAAATTCCTTGAACTTTTCAAAGGTCTCAGACTTGTGTTTCATCAAGTAGACATACCCATATCTACTTAAGTCATCTGTGACGGTGAGAACATAACGATAGCCCCCGCGAGCTTCAACACTCATTGGACCGCACACATCGGTATGTATGATTTACAATAAGTTGGTTGCTCGCTCCATTGTTCCGGAGAACGGAGTCTTGGTCATGTTGCCCAAGAGGCATGTGTCGGTGTCAAAACCGGCGGATCTCGGGTAGGGGGTCCCGAACTGTGCGTCTAGGCGGATGGTAACAGGAGACAAGGGACACGATGTTTTTACCTGTGTTCGGGCCCTCTCGATGGAGGTAAAACCCTACTCCTGCTTGATTAATATTGATGATATGGGTAGTGCAAGAGTAGATCTACCACGAGATCGAGAGGCTAAACCCTAGAAGCTAGCCTATGGTATGATTGTTGTTCGATCCCACGGACTAAAACCCTTCGGTTTATATAGACACCGGAGAGGGCTAGGGTTACAGTAGTCGGTTACAATGGGAGGAGATCTACATATCCAGATCGCCAAGCTTGCCTTCCACGCCAAGGAAAGTCCCATCCGGACACGGGACGAAGTCTTCAATCTTGTATCTTCATAGTCCAGGAGTCCGGCCAAAGGTTATAGTCCGGCTATCCGGACACCCCCTAATCCAGGACTCCCTCAGTAGCCCCTGAACCAGGCTTCAACGACGACGAGTCCGGCGCGCAGATTGTCTTCGGTATTGCAAGGCGGGTTCCTCCTCCGAATACTTCATAGAAGATTTTGAACAAAATGATAGTGTCCGGATCTGCAAAATAAGTTCCACATACCACCGTAGAGAGAATAATATTTACAGAAATCCAACCTGCTGACATATTCCACAGCGTGACACCACACCACGGCCAAGCCTTTATTCGAATCGTTTTTACTGTCCCACCTCAGCGCACTTAGCGAGGTTGTTTCCTTGGCACGTCTTGTCGAAGCAGAGATCGTGTCCCCTTATTCCGGGATTCTCATCAATACGGGCGTGGGTAACCCAATAGTGCCCGTTGGTATGTCTCCTCCATCGAAGGCGAGTCTCAAACGGTCACGGGGAGGGCTCTTGGTATTCAACCTATTTATAAAGAGACCAATGCTCGACTCCTTTATTTCAATCTTAATCGAATCCGCCTCTCACCTTGAGTTACAACACCTAAAGCTCCAGATTCAGGCGCTTCAGACCTTTGATGATGTTCGGTTCCGACCTTCAAGGCCGGTAGATGCCTTCCTCCGTTACGGATGAAGACGTGCTATAGCTAAGAGATGCTAGGTATCTGACCGGAAAAATCTCGCATAGGCTGCCTGCCCAAGGGCAGGTTATTCCCACTCCCAAGCCTGGTGAGAGCGTGGTGTTCGCGTCTCACTTCCTTCGGGGGCTAGGCTTCCCGACGGACCCCTTCGTGAGGGGGCTCATGTTTTATTATGGGCTGGAATTTCACGACTTGGCTCCGAGTCCATCCTCCACATCTCATCGCTCATTTTAGGTGCGAAGCCTTCCTCCGTATTACTCCTCACTTCGGATTGTGGCTTAAGACCTTCAAAGTAGAGCCAAAGATGATCGAGGGGCAGCACGCGGAGTGCGGAGGTGCTATTATAAGCAAGAATGCTGACGCTCCATGGCCCGAGGGCTCTTTTCAAGAGGAGTTCAACTTATGGCAACGAGAGTGGTTTTATATCACAGCTCCCAGGGGCACCAAGTGGGTGGCGCCACCTGCCTTTCGCTCGGGTCCCCCACCACAGCTAGTGTCATGGGTCAATAAAGGGTTTGACTGGGGGCTGTCCAAGGACGTGCCCTTGTTGCAGGGCCGCATTCGAGATCTCCTAGAAAGAGACATCAATCTGGTCGTAGTGACGCAGGTCATGTTGATTCGCCGCACCCTGCCCTGCAAACGTCGCCCCCTCCGCCTGTGGGAGTTTAATCCGGAGGGACCACGATCCCTCCAACATTTTACGGGCGCGACGCCCATGGAGATGTACAAATTGTTCTTCGGATCACAAGCAATGTGTCCGGACTCGACCGAGGACGCAGGTCTGAGCTGCAATCGCCCGGATACTCAAGTAAGTAGCCCTGTAGCCGGACACGCTATCCGTATATTTATCACAAAATTGCCCTTAAAAGAGTTGTCCCTTAAACAGGAGTGGATAGCGAAAGCAAAGCTAATCAGGTGTCCGGCCCCCTCCCTGAGACCACGCCGGATCCCGTGTTAACTAGGATGCTGGAGGTTGCGCGTTTGAAAGAAGGCGAAGGGGGGGGGGGGGACAAGGAAGCTACCGCCTCCCCGAAGGAGGCTGTCAGGAAAGGAGGAATTGAGAATTCCTCTATCCAGGGGAAGAAGAGGACCGCCTCTGAAGACCCGGAGACCATGGTCTCAAAGCGGGGGAAGAAATCTTCGTCAGAGGGTCCTACGCCGGGGGATGCCTCGGCCGCACTGTGCCCCCAAGGGGATTAGCCCTCCATCGAGCCGTAAGTAGAGAGGGGAGTTTTAAAATGAGAGACATCCCTGTTCTATTTCTGAGGAAGATAACCAAAATTTTACCTTGTAGTTCGGATCTCAGCCCTTCTCAGCAGAGCTCATCTTCAGGGGATCTTCGTTCGGAGATGATGGAGAGCGGAACGCCTCCCCTTCCGCATCGCCTTTTGTAGGCGACCACCCCGAGGTGTCGCGCATGGAGGGTTTCTCCGAATCCGGCAGGGCCGGAGGGCAGTCGTATGGCCCCCCAAAGCCCTTCGTGTCCGGTCTTCGAAAAAGGCCATCGGACGAGTCCGACACCGTCTGGTGCACAGTCGGAGGAGCTGAAGGATCTGCTCGGGCGAGCATCTATCTCAGAAGAACACCGTGCGTTGATGGGTACGGTGATTGAAAGGATTTCATCCACGGAGAGCGGGTTGTACGAGGCCGTCAGGAATTTACTGACAGGTTTTGAGGTACGCGAAATGATGTACCTTTTGACAGTTCCACATATATAAGATGCGCCCTGTGTAGATAGTAGCCCTTGAGACTCGGTGCGTTGTCAAAAATGACGGCGCGCCGAGGATCATAATCCCAGGTGTAATATGTCGCCCTTCGTATGTAGGTGGTGAAGTGTTCGGTGGCTAGCCGGACTGATGAATTTGCCGAGCTAAAGCTGCAACTTGACGTGGCAGATGCCGACATCGCGCTTGTCAACAAGCAGCTTGACGAGGCACAAGGTATGTAATTTCTCCGAAGACACCTGGTAAGAGGAGCTTGATGCCCGTATCTTACAATATGTGTGCTTGATGCAGATGGTGCCGCTACCATGGAGAACCTTCGGGCGGAACTTGCCCGAGCCAAGGAGCAGGCCAGGAAAAGCGGCGCGGCTGCCTTTAAAGGCGGTGAAGAGCTGAAAGTCGAACAGGCTGCTCACCGCCAAGCAAGAAGGAAATGGCCGAGATGGCTGTGAAGTTGAAAATGCTGCCGACCACTGCAAGCTTCTTGAAAAAGAAGATCGGGCGGAACAGAAGGACCTGGAGAAGGCCACTATCGAGGCCAAGGATACTCGCTCTGCGATGAGAGCTATGAAGGAGGAGCTACGTCAGGCCGGAGATATCGTGGCTGGAAAGCCCTTTATGCTGCGGATGAAGTTCGGGGATCCTAAATATGCTCCGTTGGACCGGCTGTGGAGTGCGGCGGACACTTATCTGGACTTGGCGGCGAGTGCCGCGGATGCGGCCGAACACTTCCGAGATCAAAAGGATCACGAAGTGGAAAAGCTTTTTTGGTCGCAGTTCCACAATCCAGAGCGCCCACTTCCATTAACCGATCGCCACGCATGGGCGGAGCTGAATAGGTTATCCGGACTCGCCATGAAGTATGTCGTGAGTCATCTGTGGCCGGAAAGGCCCGAGCCGAAGAGTTATTTTAGCTTGGTGCAGCAGTTCCTTGGTGCGGTGCCGCATATCAATGCAATGAAGAGGTCAGCGTGCATAGAGGGTGCGCGGATGGCTCTTGCCCGTGTCAAAACATACTGGGCGGAGATGAATGCCATCGTTGTTGCATCCCAAGATTCGGACGGGAGCCGAGGACCTGCTGGGCACTATTTTCAGGAAGTTCTGCAGGGCGCTCGTTTAATAGAGACGCAGTGCTCGAAGGATATTATGTTCGAATAACATGTATTATTGTAAAATAATGTTTCGAGGGAATATAAAAGCTTTTTATACTTGTGCCTTCAAGAATTAAAATACCTCCTGTGCGGCCGTTAATGTATATGTGTATATAACCTGAAAGATGGCAGTCTTCGGCTTCAGCCCCCACACATATAATGCGGGGGTGTTCGCAGAAGGCACATTTTCACACTTGATCCAACGTCTTGGTCCTATTAAGGAGGTGATAGCGCTTAACTAGGCAACCAGACTATAATGCTTTATCACTTTCACTTAGCCATAGGAGTTTGACGGTGGGGCTACTATATAGCCCCTAGGGGCACCGCTTCGCCCAATTCGGGCGTGTGTGCTGGCCGAAACGCCCTTCGTTAATGCGGAAGAATCCTAAAGATTCCGGCGGATCATCGAGTGGTTGACCAGTCTCACGCTATATCATGACAGTTAGTTTTCAGCTTTCTCTACTAAGGTGCTCGCCTGGCCGAACCGGGGCACAATCGCAGTAGTTCTCCTGGTGCCGCCTTAGCCGATAGTGCGGAACATAAGGCAGCAAAACACAGGAGCCGGGCAAACCCAACATTTGACCAAAGACATGATTCGGAGCTGATGCATATAAGGCCAAAATCGCGACGCCGAACACTCCCCAAGGTATTCGGTCTTTATGAAAACGGGCTGAACAACACCCTTGGTAATAAGCCCCTGGTGTCCAGGTACGCGCAAAATTCTGACGTGGCCACATGCCAAGACGCCAGCCTCCTCCTCGGTTATACCAAAAAACCAGGGGATGTGTATCAACAAGAGATAGTGAAAAAGGTTTACGCAGGGTCTTAATCTAAAAAGAATCCTTGGAATGGGTCCCTACTGCACGTCTGCGCATGTGTCCCGTTGTGCCGTATCCTGGAAGGGTGTAGCACGGTGTTCATCTGTAAAAGAGAGGAACTTAGTTGAAAAAGATCGTGCGAAAATGTATGTTATATTAAATAAACAAAGTATAATTCAAAAAATGGGTAAAGTTGAGCTTTATTGTCTCTCGTTGTAGATGCGCGGAGCCCCTTGTACTGGGGTAGGCGGTTAGTAAGCCCTTGTATGTTTACGCCGGACTCATCTAGCCATGTTCGGGGTCTGAACGACCTGTTTAGGTGCTTTGATTAGTGAAGCCGGTTTAGTGTGTGGCTGTCAAGGCAGCCGCACAGATCTTCAAGCGCCGAGGAACACTCGATATTTCCTTTAATGAGATGATGCCTCATGGACCGGGCATTTTAAGCGTAAGAGATGCATAATGCGGTATTGCGTTAAAGCGGGCGAAAGCTTCGCGTCCCAGTAGTGCTTGATAGCTACTTGTAAATGGGGCGATGTGGAAGGTTAGATTTTCGCGACGGAAGTTGTCGGGGGAGTCGAACATAACTTCTAGCAGGAGAGAACCTGTACAATGGGCATCTGGGCCTGGCGTTACCCCTTGAAAGGAAGTGTTGCTATGGCGAATTTTTGTTGGGTCTATCCCCATTTTGCGGATTATGTCCTGATATAGCAGGTTTAGATCACTGCTGCCGTCCATTAGGACTTGTGTAAAGTGGAGTTCGTCAATTATCGGATCTAATATCAAGGCAGTCCAGCCTGCGTTCCGGATACTTCTAGAGTAATCCTGATGGTCAAGGTGATTGGTTTTAACAACCGATGGCGGGACTCCTCGGGATAGGCCGTATGGCGGCGTATCTCTATAGGCGCCCTCTGTTTTTCCCTTTGTCACGTGAAGTGAGTTTACTGTTTTGACTTCTTGTGGGAAATTCTTTTGTTTTCTTGGTGCTCTGCTTGTGGGGTTCGTCATCGTCCTTGCTTGGTGTGTCGAGCCCTTGTGTTCGGCGTTGAGTTTGCCGGATTGCTTGAAGACCCAACAATCTCCGTGGGTATGGTTTGCAGGCTTCCCGGGAGTACTGTGGATTTGGCATATCTTGTCCAAGATTTTGTTTAGGTTGGATAGCTCGTCCCTGTTATCCTTGAGGGGCAGCTTTTTCTGATTTTGCCGAGAGCTTTTGAATCCGGCGTTGACTGCCGTGCTCTTCGGGCTGTTTCCCTTGGTCCGGCGCTGGTCCTTGCTACGTCACGGTTTCCCGTTTCCATCCTTAACTTCGGATGTACTTGGGTCGCTGGTACTGCATCTTGCCAACCAGCTATCCTCTCCTGCGCAAAAGCGGGTCATGAGGCTTGTTAATGCGGCCATTGTTCTTGGCTTTTCCTGGCCGAGGTGTTTGGCGAGCCATTTGTCTCGAACACTGTGTTTGAAAGCTGCGAAGGCTTCGGCGTCCGGACAGTCGACTATCTGGTTCTTTTTAGTAAGAAATCTATTCCAGAGTTTCCGGGCTGACTCTCCGGGTTGTTGAGTTATATGACTTAAATCATCTGCATCCGGAGGTCGGACATAGGTCCCTTGAAAATTTGCTCGAAAAGCATCCTCGAGCTCTTCCCAACTTCCAATGGTGTTTTCGGGAAGGCTTTTAAGCCAATGCCGGGCTGGCCCTTTGAGCTTGAGGGGTAAGTATTTTATGGCGTGGAGGTCATCTCCTCTAGCCATGTGTATGTGGAGGATATAATCCTCAATCCGACTCTGTGGTCTGTTGTTCCGTCGTGCACGACTCTATGTTTACTGAGCTTGAATCCGCTGGAAATTATGGTCCAAGACCTCATCGGTGAAACATAGTGTGCGGCACCCCTATATTTGGGTGTGCCGCGATGTTGGATACTTTTATGTTGCATTGTTTACTAGAGCTTGCTTTCTTGGTCTGTAGATAGATTTGGCTGGGCCATATTTTTGATGCGAATCTCAGCGGATCGCGTCGGCTTGTGTGCGGCGCCGCTTGCCGCTCTATGTTGGCCATGGGGTTGTTTATCCCACCAGGTGGCTTCCTCATTTTTGATTGCGGGGCTCTAAGGCCTCCTCATCAAATTGCGGCAGTAATTTTCGCCGGATAGTCTTTGTGTGGCGATCGTCGCCGATTTGTCGATGGTGTTGAGTACTTTGCTCCATCTAATTCTGAGTGCATCTTCCGCTGTTTTGAGCTTCCGCGCTTTTTCAGGCTACTGTGATGGCGGCGAGCCTTTTGTGGAGGTTCTTCTGCTCCAGCAACTTGTCCGGCGTGAGGTTGTACGGACTGTTATCTTCGCCGGGGACGGGTTGTTCGGTTTGTTTATCCAAGTTGCCCTGTTCGGACGGTTGCTTGATGGCATGTTCGCCGTCGCCGGTTCGCCTCGCCTATGGCTGGGTGCAGTATGGCTGCTGTCTCTGCCGAGGTGGGTTTTGAGCGGCGCTTACGCCGCCGCTTTGCTCGCCGAGGGAACGATCCTCGTTGCATCCCTTTGTTCCTTGTCGTCGTTTCTTTTAGGTGTGTCCACCATGTATACATCGTGAGATGAGGTGGTTGTCCAGTGCCCTATATGCGCTGGTTCCTGTTCGTCTCGTACATCATCGTCCATACCGTCGATGTCTTCGGGGTTGAGGTCGAGCATGTCGGTTAAATCATCGACAGTGGCTACGAAGTGGGTGGTGGGTGGGCTTTGAATTTCTTCGTCATCCGCATCCCAACCTTGCTGACCATAGTCCGCCAGGCTCTCCCGATAAAGAGAGAGACTTTAGTGAATTCAGAATGTCGCCAAGGGCGAAGTTGAAAAGATGTCCGCGGCGAACTCCATGATCGGCGCCCAATCGGATTCGATCGGCAGGGGCGCGGAAGGTCTGGAGTCCGGAGAGGAATCCGACACCTTGGAGTCACGAGCTTCGCAGAGGACAAGGCTGGTGTTCGGCTCGATCGCCATAAATATTGCAGCCCCCGAGGCGGTGTCCAGCCACCCATCCTCGATTGGCGCAGTCGGCTCCGAGCTAAGGGTAGGAGCGGACACGGGTGCGGCCTCCAAGGCACTGTTTGGTGGTAGAGCTAGATCATGCCCATCGTGAAAGTGCGGCGCGCTCGGCTGTGGCTCGAACTCGTAGAAGATCAAGTCTCCACGGACGTCAGCCGTGTAGTTCAAACTTCCAAATCTGACCTGATGGTCAGGGGCATAGCTTTCGATCTGCTCCAGATGGCTGCTTAATTGCCCGCAAATGCAAAGCCGCCGAATACGAAGATCTGCCCGGGGAGAAAAGTCTCACCCTGGACCGCATCGTTGTTGATGATTGGAGGAGCCATCGGGCCTAAAGATCACGACACAGAGGAACTCTCAATGAAAGCACCAATGTTGGTGTCAAAACCGGTGGATCTCGGGTAGGGGGTCCCGAACTGTGCGTCTAGGCGGATGGTAACAGGAGACAAGGGACACGATGTTTTTAGCCAGGTTCGGGTCCTCTCGATGGAGGTAAAACCCTACTCCTGCTTGATTAATATTGATGATATGGGTAGTACAAGAGTAGATCTACCACGAGATCAGAGAGGCTAAACCCTAGAAGCTGGCCTATGGTATGATTGTTGTTTGTCCTACGGACTAAAACCCTCCGGTTTATATAGACACCGGAGAGGGCTAGGGTTACACAGAGTCGGTTACAATGGGAGGAGATCTACATATCCGTATCGCCAAGCTTGCCTTCCATGCCAAGGAAAGTCCCATCCGGACACGGGACGAAGTCTTCAATCTTGTATCTTCATAGTCCAGGAGTCCGGCCAAAGGTTATAGTCCGGCTATCCGGACACCCCCTAATCCAGGACTCCCTCAAAGTGGTTCACACGTGTCAAATGATTCATAATCAAGAGACTCGAGAAGTCCATCTGCATGGAGCTTATTCCTACGTTTGACACCAATATGACCAAGGCGGCAGTGCCACAAGTTTGTGAGACTATCATTATCAACCTTACATCTTTTGGCATTCACACTATGAATATGTGTAACATCACGTTCAAGATTCATTAAGAATAAACCATTGACCAGCGGGGCATGACCATAAAACATTTCTCTCATATAAATAGAACAACCATTATTCTTGGATTTAAATGAGTAGCCATCTCGCATTAAACGAGATCCAGATACAATGTTCATGCTCAAAGCTGGTACTAAATAACAATTATTGAGGTTTAAAACTAATCCCAAAGGTAGATGCAGAGGTAGCGTGCCGACGGTGATCACATTGACCTTGGAACCATTCCCGACACGCATCGTCACCTCGTCCTTCGCCAGTCTCCGTTTATTCCACAACTCCAGCTTTGAGTTACAAATGTGAGCAACTTCACCGGTATCAAATACCCAGGAGCTACTACGAGCGCTGGTAAGGTACACATCAATAACATGTATATCACATATACCTTTGACGCTGCCGGCCTTCTTATCTGCTAAGTATTTGGGGCAGTTCTGCTTCTAGTGACCCGTTCCCTTGCAATAAAAGCACTCGGTCTTAGGCTTGGGTCCATTCTTTGGCTTCTTCCTGGCAACTGGCTTACCGGGCGCGGCAACTCCTTTGCCGTCCTTTTGGAAGTTCTTCTTACCCTTGCCTTTCTTTAACTTAGTGGTTTTATTCACCATCAACACTTGATGTTCTTTCTTGATCTCCACCTCCGCTGATTTCAGCATTGAATACACCTCGGGAATGGACTTCTCCATCCCTTGCATATTGAAGTTCATCACAAAGCTCTTGTAGCTAGGTGGGAGCGACTGGAGGATTCTGTCAACGACTGCGTCATCTGGGAGATTAATTCCCAACTGAGACAAGCGATTGTGCAACCCAGATATTTCGAGTATATGCTCGCTGACAGAACTATTCTCCTCCATCTTACAACTGTAGAACTCGTCGGAGACATCATATCTCTCGACTCGGGCATGAGCTTTGAAAACCATTTTCAGCTCTTGGAACATCTCATATGCTCCGTGCTGCTCAAAACGCTTTTGGAGCCCCGATTCTTAGCTGTAAAGCATGCCGCACTGAACCAGGGAGTAATCATCACTACACGACTGCCAGGCGTTCATAACGTCTTGAGCTGCTAGGAAAACGGGTGCATCACCTAGCGGTGCTTCAAGGACATATGCCTTCTTGGCAGCTATGAGGATGATCCTCAAGTTACGGACCCAATCCGTATAGTTGCTACCATCGTCTTTCAGCTTGGTTTTCTCTAGGAACGCGTTGAAGTTGAGGACAACATTAGTTGGGTCATTGGATCTACAAGACATATTGTAAAGATTTTAGACTATGTTCATGACAATTAAGTTCATCTAAACAAATTTAATGAACTCCCACTCAGATAGACATCTCTCTAGTCATCTAAGTGATACATGATCCGAATCGACTAGGCCATGTCCGATCATCACGTGAGACGGACTAGTCATCAAAGGTGAACATCTTTATGTTGATCGTATCTTCTATACGACTCATGTTCGACCTTTCGGTCTTCCGTGTTCCGAGGCCATGTCTATACATGCTAGGCTCGTCAAGTGAACCCTAAGTGCATTGCGTGTGTAAATCTGGCTTACACCAGTTGTATGTGAACGTTAGAGCCTATCACACCCAATCATCACGTGATGCTTCGGAACAACGAACCTTAGCAACGGTGCACAGTTAGGGGGAACACAATTCTTGAAATTTTAGTGAGAGATCATCTTATTTACTACCGTCGTTCTAAGCAAATAAGATGTAAAACATGATAAACATCACATGCAATCAAATAGTGACATGATATGGCCAATATCATTTTGCTCCTTTTGATCTTCATCTTCGGGACTCCATGATCATCATCGTCACTGGCATGACACCATGATCTCCATCATCATGATCTCCATCATCGTGTCTTCATGAAGTCGTCTTGCCAAACATTACTTCTACTACTATGGATAACGGTTAGCAATAAAGTAAAGTAATTACATGGCGTTTTCAGTGACACGCAGGTCATACAATAAAATAAGGCAACTCCTATGGCTCCTGTCGGTTGTCACACTCACCGACATGCAACTCGTGATTCCTATTACAAGAACATGATCAATCTCATACATCACATATATATATCATTCATCACATCCTTTTGGCAATATCACATCACACGGCACATGCTGCAAGAACAAGTTAGACGTCCTCTAATTGTTGTTGCAAATTTTTACGTGGCTGCTATAGGTTTCTAGCAAGAACGTTTCTTACCTACGCCAAAACCACAACGTGGTATGCCAATTTCTATTTACCCTTCATAAGGACCCTTTTCATCGAATCCGATCCGACTAAAGTGGGAGAGACAGACACCCGCTAGCCACCTTATGCAACTAGTGCATGTCAGTCGGTGGAACCTGTCTCACGTAAGCGTACGTGTAAGGTCGGTCCGGGACGCTTCATCCCACGATGCCGCCGAATCAAGATAAGACTAGTAACGGCAAGAGAATTGACAAATCGACGCCCACAACTACTTTGTGTTCTACTCGTGCAAGATACTACGCATAGACCTAGCTCATGATGCCACTGTTGGGGATCGTTGCAGAAATTAAAAAATTTCTACGCATCACCAAGATCAATCTATGGAGTAACTAGCAACAAGAGAGAGATAGAGAGGAGTGCATCTACATACCCTTGTAGATCATGAGCGGAAGCGTCCAAGAGAACGGGGTTGATGGAGTCGTACTCGTCGTGATCCAAATCACCGATGACCGAGCGCCGAACGGACGACACCTCCGCGTTCAACACACGTACGGTTGGGAGAGACGTCTCCTCCTTCTTGATCCAACAAGGGGGGAGGATAGGTTGATGGAGATCCAGCAGCACGACGGTGTGGTGGTGGAAGCAGCGGGGATCTCGGCAGGGCTTTGCCAAGCTCAGCGAGAGGGAGACGTGTAACAGGGGGAAGAGGGAGGCGCCAGGGGCTTGGGTGCACAGCCCTCCCTACCCCCCTCAATATATAGGGGCCCTTGGGGGGGGGGGCGCCGGCCTCCTAGAGATCCAATCTCATGGGGGGCGGCGGCCAAGGGGGGGAACTTGCCCCCCAAGTCAGGTGGGGCGCCCCCACCCCCAGGGTTTCCAACCCTAGGCGCCGGGGGAGGCCCATGGGGGGCGCACCAGCCCACCAGGGGCTGGTTCCCTTCCCACTTCAGCCTATGGGGCCCTCCGGGATAGGTGGCCCCACCCGGTGGACCCCCAGGACCCTTTCGATGGTCCCGGTACAATACCGGTGACCCCCGAAACTTTCTCGGTGGCCGAAACTGGACTTCCTTTATACAAATCTTCACATCCGGACCATTCCATAACTCCTCGTGACGTCCGGATCTCATCCGGGACTCCGAACAACTTTCGGGTTACCGCATACTAATATCTCTACAACCCTAGTGTCACCGAACCTTAAGTGTGTAGACCCTACGGGTTCGGGAGACACGCAGACATGACCGAGACGACACTCCGGTCAATAACCAACAGCGGGATCTGGATACCCATGTTGGCTCACACATGCTCCTCGATGATCTCATCAGATGAACCACGATGTCGAGGATTCAATCAATCCCGAGATTCGATCGTCGGTATACCGATACCTTGTTCAATCTCGTTACCGGCAAGTCTCTTTACTCGTTCCCGTAACACATCATCCTGTGAACAACTCTTTGATCACATTGAGCTCATTGTGATGATGTCCTAGCGAGTGGGCCCAGAGGTACCTCTCCATCACATGGAGTGACAAATCCCAGTCTCGATTCGTGCCAACCCAACAGACACTTTCGGAGATACCCGTAGTGCACCTTTATAGCCACCCAATTACGTTGTGACGTTTGGTACACCCAAAGAATTCCTACAGTATCCGGGAGTTGCAAAATCTCATGGTCTAAGGAATAGTTAGTTGACATTGGAAAAGCTTTAGCAAACGAACTACACGATCTAGTGCTAGGCTTAGGATTGGGTCTTGTCCATCACATCATTCTCCTAATGATGTGATCCCGTTATCAATGACATCCAATGTCCATGGTCAGGAAACCGTAACCATTTGTTGATCAACGAGCTAGTTAACTAGAGGCTTACTAGGGACACATTGTGGTCTAAGTATTCACACTTGCATTACTGTTTCCGGATAATACAATTAAAGCATGAACAATAGACAATTATCATGAACAAGGAAATACAATAATAACCATTTTATTATTGCCTCTAGGGCATATTTCCAACAGTGAGATGGAGTAGTTTTCAATGGTGAACATCACTATGTTGATCATATCTTCTATATGATTCATGCTCGACCTTTCGGTCTCCAGTGTTCCGAGGCCATATCTGCTTATGCTAGGCCCGTCAAGTTTAACCCGAGTATTCTGCGTGTGCAAAACTGGCTTGCACCCATTGTAGATGAACGTAGAGCTTATCACACCCGATCATCACATGGTGTCTTGGCACGATGAACTTTGGCAACGGTGCATACTCAGGGAGAACACTTTTATCTTGAAATTTAGTGAGAGATAATCTTATAATGCTACCGTCAATCAAAGCAAAATAAGATGCATAAAAGATAAACATCACATGCAATCAATATAAGTGATATGATATGGCCATCATCATCTTGTGCTTGTGATCTCCATCTCCGAAGCACCGTCATGATCACCATAGCCACCGGCGCGACACCCTGATCTCCATCGTAACATCGTTGGCATCTCGCCAACTTTTGCTTCTACGACCATCGCTACCGCTTATTGATAAAGTAAAGCATTACAGGGCGATTGCATTGCATACAATAAAGCGACAACCATATGGCTCCTGCCAGTTGCCGATAACTCGGTTACAAAACATGATCATCTCATACAATAAAATATAGCATCATGTCTTGACCATATCACATCACAACATGCCCTGCAAAAACAAGTTAGACGTCCTCTACTTTGTTGTTGCAAGTTTTACGTGGCTGCTACGGGCTGAGCAAGAACCGTTTTACCTCACGCATCAAAACCATAACGATAGTTCGTCAAGTTAGTGCTGTTTTAACCTTCTCAAGGACGGGCGAGCCACACTCGGTTCAACTAAAGTTGGAGAAACCGACACCGCCAGCCACCTATGTGCAAAGCACGTCGGTAGAACCAGTCTCGCTTAAGCGTACGCGTAATGTCGGCCCGGGCCGCTTCATCCAACAATACCGCCGAACCAAAGTATGACATGCTGGTAAGCAGTATGACTTGTATCGCCCATAACTCACTTGTGTTCTAATCATGCATATAACATCTACACATAAAACCAGGCTCGGATGACATTGTTGGGGAACGTAGTAATTTCAAAAAAATTCCTACGCACACACAGGATCATGGTGATGCATAGCAACGAGAGGGGAGAGTGTTTCCACATACCCTCGTAGACCGAAAGCGGCAGCGTTAGCACAACGCGGTTGATGTAGTCGTACGTCTTCATGATCCGACCGATCCGAGTACCGAACGTACGACACCTCTGAGTTTAGCACACGTTCAGCTCGATGACGTCCCTCAAACTCCGATCCAGCCGAGCTTTGAGGGAGAGTTCCGTCAGCACGACGGCATGGTGACGGTGATGATGATGCTACTGATGCAGGGCTTTGCCTAAGCACCGCTACGATATTATCGAGGTGGAATATGGTGGAGGGGGGCACCGCACACGGCTAAGAGATCAAGAGATCAATTGTTGTGTCTATGGGGTGCCCCCTGGCCATGTATATAAAGGAGTGGAGGAGGGGGGAGAGGGTCGGCCCCTATGGCGCGCCTTGGAGGTGTCTTACTCCCACCGGGAGTAGGATTCCCCCCTTCCAAGTAGTAGGAGTAGGAGTCAAGGAAAGGGAAGAGAGAAGAGAAGGAAGGAGGGGGCGCAACCCCTCCCCCTAGTCCAATTCGGACTAGGCCTTGGGGGGCGCACAATCTCTCCTCTCTCTTTCCCCTAAAGCCCAATAAGGCCCATATACTCCCCGACGAATTCCCGTAACTCTCCGGTACTCCAAAAATTACCCGAATCACTCGGAACCTTTTCGATGTCCGAATATAGTCGTCCAATATATTTATATTTACGTCTCGACCATTTCGAGACTCCTTGTCATGTTCCCGATCTCATCCGGGACTCCGAACTACCTTCGGTACATCAAAATACATAAACTCATAATACAAATCGTCACCGAACGTTAAGCGTGCGTACCCTACAGGTCCGAGAACTATGTAGACATGACTGAGACACGTCTCCGGTCAATAACCAATAGCGGAACCTGGATGCTCATATTGGCTCCCACATATTCTACGAAGATCTTTATAGGTCAAACCGCATAACGACATACGTTGTTCCCTTTGTCATCGGTATGTTACTTGCCCGAGATTCGATCGTCGGTATCTCAATACCTAGTTCAACCTCGTTACTGGCAAGTCTCTTTACTCGTTCCGTAATACATCATCTCGCAACTAACTCATTATTTACAATGCTTGCAAGGCTTATAGTGATGTGTATTACCGAGTGGGCCCAGAGATACCTCTCCGACAATCGGAGTGACAAATCCTAATCTCAAAATATGCCAACTCAACAATTACCTTCAGAGACACCTGTAGAGCACCTTTATAATCACCCAGTTACATTGTGACGTTTGGTAGCATACAAAGTGTTCCTCCAGTAAACGGGAGTTGCATAATTTCATAGTCATAGAAACATGTATAAGTCATGAAGAAAGCAATAGCAACATACTAAATGATCAAGTGCTAAGCTAACGGAATGGGTCAAGTCAATCACACCATTCTCCTAATGATGTGATCCTGTTAATAAAATGACAACTCATGTGTATGCTAGGAAACTCAACCATCTTTGATCAACGAGCTAGTCAAGTAGAGGCATACTAGTGACACTATGTTTGTCTATGTATTCACACATGTATTATGTTTCCGGTTAATAGAATTCTAGCATGAATAATAAACATTTATCATGAAATAAGGAAATAAATAATAACTTTATTATTTCCTCTAGGGCATATTTCCTTCAGATTTAGGGGTTTCATATATTGTGTTAGCTAGCTAATAGAGAGAAGTGTCCTCTCTTATCTTCGTGCTTGGTCGACGCTACGTACTATACGTATAGAGAGGACTCGACACGCTAGCTAGTAAGCAAATGAAGGAAACCATTAAGTACACAAGATCATCATGAACATATACAAAGAGAAGTGATCGACCTCTCTTTCTCCGAGAGATTGGTCGAACAACAAGTTTTCGTATATCTATCCGATGCTACTAGCTACATATATACAATATAAGATCTCTTATAATTCCCTAACATCTAATGTCAAATTCCACATGGTATTCTCCGTCTTTATTTATGACGTGGTCAAGAAAGAAACCCGCTAATTCCTCTTGAATTGCTCGTATGCGATCTTGTGGTAGGAGTTCATTCCGCATCTGCCACATCTAATTTGAAGAAGGGGTTCAATACATATATATGAATGAAACACAACACAAATGATGGTAATAAAATAAAATTGTGAATATTATTGCTTACGCATTTCATGTTGTCTTTTAGAGTAGCCCCGCTTAGAGGTCGTCGCGTTGTAGATGAACTCGCAAACGTAGTATCCACAGTAATCATTCCCGAATTCCTGCCACAAGTACTTTACGAGAAATAGAGGTCAATCAAACTTATAATCAAGCATTATAAATGGTACTGATGAAACTAGCTAGAATCAATGGGAGATGCGCGGAACTAGCTAGTAGTACTTACTTTCGGGTGTGTAAATTGCAGCTCCTCCAGCAGTCCCGGAGCTTTTGCGGTGAACTCTTTTCAAACCTTGCGAGACAAAGAAAAGAATTTCTTGCTATCAGGATATGAACAAAGTTGCCGATATGGTGCGATAATGATCGATTGAACTTACTTCTCGAGCATTTTAGTCATGGCCGCATACTCCTCGGGATCTTTTTCGTCTCGAGTCTAAGACGGTTACTAGTCCCTGCTCAAGCTTAATCTCTAGGAGAATAAAGTGGAAGCTGCGCACGCATGCATAACTCATCAATTACATTACTATAACCTCGAGTAATAAGGGAAACTGAATATGCACAAGACAGTAACACTCACTTGAAGTTGTAAGGAAAGAGTATTTTCTCTTTGTTTTGATTTTGAAGCAACGATTCTAGCAAGTTGGCCTCGGTTTCTTTGGCATTATATTTAATCGTCCATTCATATATGAGATTTGTGTTAATGAACCCAATGTCCCAGATTTGTGCTTTTCTGCATTCGACAATCTTCAATCTGCATATTATAGTGAGGATAATTATATATACATGCAATGAAAGAGTTGAGCTATATATAGAGACTTAATTACATAAGTAGTACTTGCAGAGAGTAGCAAGTGATGATTGTTTTATCGAGGACATTTTGATTGAAAAACTGGAAGAAATCCTCAAATGGAACAGACAACAGATCAATTCCGACGAGGTCGTGATCCTCTTTAACTCTCAGCATCGAAGTATCCTTCCCAGACTTTCTGCAGGTGTCCATGTACCACTCATGGAATCTTCGCATCATCGTTGTTAGAGGAGGATGACCAGGTTTGACGAGAGGCTTCCTGTACCGGTATTTGTGTTCGTCCACCTCCATTGTATCAAAATGTGCATCGTCGGGTAGGTAATCTGCAGGATTGGTACCGGGCACCATCCCCGGATGATTAGCGACGATATCGCTAGACACCTTGAGCGGGGGGCACGATTGGTTCGCTAGTTCGCCGAGCTGGGGATTTTTTTTCCCACTTCTTTGTTCTGCTAACTTTCGATCACCGCAAGTACTTCCCGACCGCTCCGCTTCTAGATATGTCCTTTCAATAATGCGCTCATAGTTGGTTTGCGGTGGAGACGGTGGTGGTCGCTTCAGGGCATCCAAAGTGCGCTTCGCTTTCACTGGATCTATCTTCTCCTCCGGAGGTGGATGTTCCTTTGCAAAAAAGTCCTTCACATAGGCTTTACAGATCTTCGCATTTTCCTCCTCGGTCATTTCGTATGGTAACTTCTCTAGAGGCTTGAGAGATGGACCGTATCTGTATTGCCTCCCGCCTCTGGCTGTACTGCTAGCCATCGGAGCAGCCAGAGTGGCGGCGGCTGTCTTCCTTCGTTGCTTACGAGGCGGAGAAGGAGACAGAGTGCTCCGACGTGCCGGAGCAGCCGGAGCGGCGGCGTGTGTCTTCTGCCCTTGCTAATGCGGAGGACAAGGTGGGCTGCTCGGACGTGCCGGAGGAGGCGAAGGAGGAGGCGGAGTGCCGGCCTCACGCGCCGGAGAAGGAGGCGGAGTGCCCTGATCACTCACTGGAGGAGGAGGAGGAGGCGGAGGCGGAGTGCCCTGACTTGCCGGAAGAGGAGGAGGCGGAGGCGTCCAGTTCGGAAGCTTGATGTGCTCCTTCCACCATAGACATGGAGTATTCAGAGCAAGACCCAGCTAAGTCTCTCCTTCACCGGTAGGGTGGTCAAGCTCGAGCTCCTCAAATCCCTACGTTATTTAATCCACCATCTCAACAGCATAGCCTTGTGGAATCGGAAGGCAGTGAAAAGTTGCATCGGGTTCAGGAGGTGCAACAGAGCCGACAGCCGCCTTGACTTTGAGGTTCTGCCATTGCGTCATAAGGTGGCAATGTTCAGCCTCCGTGATAGCATCCACGGGGTAGCTAGGAGCCCTGAAGTCAGGCTGCTGAAGGAGCTCGGTGGAAGCCACGCTGCTTCTCCGCTGAGATGGCGGGGTAACTTCGTGCCGCTGAGATGGTTGGTCGGCAGCTTGCTGGCTCTCAACTTGTTCCTCTAGCATTAGTACTCTTGCATTCAGCTTCTATAGATTGCTGAGCTCCTGTTTCCTCTTCCTCTCCCGGGTTTTGTGACCGCCTGCGCCGGGAAACCCAACCTTCCACGCGACGGAGCCTGCCGTGCCTCGTGTTCGTCCTGGGTGCTCTGGATTCCCGAGGGCATGTGTGAGCTCATTGTTCTCTCTGTTGGGAACGAACGTCCCTTGCTGAGCTGCGGCGATATACTTCTAAAGCTTCTTGACCGGTATTCCAAGTTGCTCGTCCGTCCAAACGCACTTCCCTGTTTCAGGGTCCAAGGTTCCCCCAACCCCGAAGAACCAAGTCCTTGAATAGTATGGCCAGTGCAATGTCTCTGGTTCGACCCCTTTATCAAGCAGGTCATTCTTAGCCTTGTCCCACAACGGCCGGGCTTTGAGGTAGCCACCTGACCCCGTGCGATGGTGATACTCCTTCTTTGCGGCATTTAATTTGTTTGTCGCTGACATCTTCTTACTCTTCTCCGATGTCTTGTAGGCCACAAATGCGGACCAGTGATCTCTTATATTCTCAAATCGGTCGGTGAATTCTGGAGTATGCCCTTTGTCGACAAACGTTGATTTCAACTCATTCTTCCACCTCCTGAATAGATCTGCCATCTTCTTAAGGGCATGAGCCTTGACCAATGGCTCTATAACGGGCTTATCCGGATCCTCCTCTGGCAGTAGGGTGAAATTTGCCTTCAGCGCGGTCCAAAGATCATATTTTTCTCTATCATTGACATAAGAAACTTGAGGGTCTTCCTTCTTAGGCTAATTCCATTGGTGGATGCTGATCGGGATCATGTCCCTAACAAGAACCCCGCACTGAGTAGAAAATGCTTCCTTGGTCTGGCTGGGCTCAATCAGTTGGCCACTGCCCTTGATTGCTGTGATCGTGAACGTTTCATCCTGGCGCAACCTTTTCTTCGGGCCTCGTCTCGTTACCGAAGTTTGGCTCGATCCAGAGGGCTAGAAAAGAAGAAAGAAGAGAGTTAATATGTGTACATACCAAAACAATTAATGCAATAGTTAGCTAGTCAGCACAGGCTAAATTAATATATATACCTCGCCAGACTTTGCAACAGTTCCTTCCTCCGTTCCGTCACTGGAGCTGTAATCACAGTCTCCTTCTTCCACCGGCATTCAATCATGGGAGCCATCATGATCATGTCCTTCCACCTCCATTGTTTGATCACCGGAGCCTGCTTCACCCTCTCCTTCCAGACCATCGGTGTCGTTGAGAAACGACAAGACTACATCAGCTCCTCCGCGGATGATGTCTGCCAACAACTCTTCTTCTTCTAAGTCTCTTTGATGATCCATAGTTTCTGCAAATATTACAGCATGTCAATTAGTATACAAACATGAGAGAGGGATATATTAGTGGCAAACATAGACCTAGCTAGCTCTACACTTCTATGGTTTGGGGTGGCCTCGACAATGCTTCTAGGGTTTGGGGTGGCCTCGGCAATGCTTCTTTGGTTTGGGCTGGCCTCGACAATGCTTCTAGGGTTTGGGCCAGACCGCCTCTCTCATGAATGTCCGACGTCCGGACCGACATGGGATTTAACAAAATGACACCATTCTGGATGTGCAGAAAATGGTCCCTATTTTTCCTGATCTCATCTACCCTTCTATATGTCACGTTGTCTAGTGTCAAAGGATTCAAGAAAAGCATGGCTTCATCATTAGCGCAAATAAATGTAGCATGATGGTATGAAGCTCTCAAAATTATTTTGGAATGGAGTTTGATAGGATAATTAAACAAAAAAGAATTATCGAAGTTCAGAGAGCCTTTCAAAATCGCTATTTGGATGGCCTTTGCTTCATACCATCATGCTACTCACATTTCCAGCCAATTATGAAACCATGGATTTCTTCAATACTTTGACACAAGAGAACGTGCAAATATAGAATGGTAGATGAGATCAGAAAATATGGATCAACTTAATTATGCTCATCCATAATGGAGGCATTCTTGATAAATCTCTTATAAATCTCGAGAGAGTTTGTCGGGTAGGGGCGGGGGTAGGAGACTGACATCGTTTTTTCTGGGTTTGTGTGTCCTTCAGAGTTGGTCGAGCGAGAGGGGGGGTGCTCCCGTGGTCTAGCTAAGTTATCGGGGAGGGGGTATATCGACCCCCCCCTCATGTCAAAGTTATCGGGGAGGGGGTATATCGAGAACGACAACATACATACATGGGAAAATAATGTTAACGGGGAGGGGGTATATCGACCCCCCGCTCATATCGAAGTTATCAGGGAGGGGGTATATTGACAACGACATACCCGATAAAAAATAAGAAGAGGAAGAAGAAGAAGAAAAAGAAAAGAGGAGAAGAAGAAGGAATAGAGGAGAAGATCGAAGAAAAAAAGAAGAAAAAAAAAGAGGAGAAGAAGAAAAATAGAATAATATATATTATTCTATTCCTTCTTCTTCTCCTCTTTTTTCTTCTTCTTTTTCATCTTCTTATTTATTTCTCCTCTTCTTCTCCTTCTCCTTCTTCCTCTTCTTATTTTCCTTTTCCTCTCCTTCCTTTTCTTCTAAATATGAACATATACATAAATGACTTTGATCATACAGAATATTCCTATACATACACAATATGAACATATATATAAATTGACAAAAAATTCTATGAACAAAAAAATCATAAAAATTCTATGAACAAAATTACAACAGAAAAAAAATCATAAAAATTCTATGAACAAAATTACAACAGAAAAAATCATAAAAATTCTATGAAAATTGACATATTCTTTGCATATGAACATACAAACATTTTCATCTTCTACAATAATATCACCAAAAAAAATCTATGAACAGAAAAAAATTCAAACTTTTGCATATTCTTTGCATATGAACATACATACATCATCATCATCTACTACTACAAATAAAAAAACTATGAACAGGGGCCTTCGTCGGCGTCGGGGCGGGCGGCGGCGTTGGGGAGGGTGGACGAAGGCGTTCGGGCGCGGGGGTGGGGGGGAGGAGGAGAGGAGGGGGAACGGCGAGGTGCGGTTCATAGTGCAGGGGAGCGGTGGTGAGGTCGGGGCAGGGCTCGGGGCGCGACGGCGAGGTCGGGGCAGGGCGCGTCGAGGTCGGGGCAGGGTGCGGCGAGGCCGGGGTAGGGGCGATGGCGATGACGGATACAGCGAACGGTGGTGGGGCAGCCTGGCGGCGTCGATGACCTCGGCGTCGTCGGGCGGAAACTGGCGATGAAAAGTGAAAAAACGCTAAGTGCTAGCTTATATTGCAAAGGCTTTGGTCCCGGTTCGTGGCACAAACCGGGACCAATGCCCACCTTTGGTCCCGGTTCGTGCCACCAACCAGGACCAAAGGTCTCTTTTCAGCAGCCCAATGGGCGGGAAGCAGACGCCTTTGGCCCCGGTTGGTAGCACCAACCGGGACTAAAGGAGGCATTAGTCCCGGTTGGTGCCACGAACCGGTACCAATGCCACCCTTTAGTCCCGGTTGGTGCTACCAACCAGGACCAAAGGCCTTGTGCTACCCGCGCCCAAATGTTTAGTCCCACCTCACTAGTTGAGAGGAGCTCGGAGTGGTTTATAAGCCCAACTGCGGCTGCCCTCTGAAGCTCCTCTCAAATGCATGCTTACTGGGCCTAATCACACACTATGCTGTCTGGGGGCCTACTGGGCCTTCTGCGGGCCTGAATCCTGGCCAATGGTTGGATTTCTAGTCGTATTCAGGCCGTGGTGGCCTAGTAGGTGGCATTTTTTATTTTTTCCAGTTTTTTGTTTTCTTTTTTGATTTATTTATTTTATTTTGTTTCTACTTACAGAAAAATACTTACTGTTTTCAGTGATTCTTTTTTGGTTTTAGGTAATAAAAGTTATAAACTTTCTTTTACTGCCATTAGTTTTCCAATTTGAATAGTTTAAATTTGAATTTTTGCAATTTGTGTGAATCACTAGTTTGTGAATAACTTTACTATAAAAATAGTTTTTGAGTGATTCTTCTTCCTGCGATTTAATATTACTGTGTTTTATCATTATATTCCATTTGGTAATTTTAGGTTATCAAAAATAGATTTTGTTATTTTAGTTTGCTATTAAAGTTTCAAAAAAATTTCTTTATGAAAATTCTTTTTGCTACTAATGTTTTGAACAAAAATACTTTGATAATTTCAGTTGCATAAATTTTATATAATTTTAGTTTCAAAATACTAGGGGTTTATAAAAGCTTTTAGTTGATTCCTTTTGCTATTAGAATTTCATTAAAGTTTTTCTAGTTCATTCCTTTTGCTATTAGAGTTTCATTAAAGTTTTCTAGTTCATTCTTTTAGTTCATTATTTTTGCTATTAGAGTTTCATAAAAGTTTTCTAGTTCATTCTTTTTTATATTAGTTCATTATTTGAGCTATTAGACCCTGAAATTAAAAAGCACTACAAATGAACTCTGAAAAGGTTGAAAGTTGGCATGTTATCATCATTTCACCCACATAACATGTGCTAAAAAGTTGAGAGGGTTACGGAAAAAATTGGATGCACTTCGTGTACAAAACAGACAATCTCTTTTGAAGTATCAGGGTTTCGAACGAAAACTCATCTGTTACAAATGGATTTCATTTTTTTGAACTTATTTGAACTCCAGACTTTTTGTGTGTTCAAAATGCACCATTCAAAGCCACATCATCAATTTTCAACCCTTTCTGACTTCATTTGTTATTTTTCATGCATTTACTGATTTTTTTGAGCTATATGACCCTGAAATTGAAAAGCACTACAAATGAACTCTAAAAATGTTGAAAGTTGGCATGGTATCATCATTTCACCCACATAGCATGTGCTAAAAAGTTGAGAGGGTTACGTCAAAAACTGGATGCACTTCGTGTACAAAATGGACAATCTCTTTTGAAGTATCAGGGTTTCGAACGAAAGCTCGTCTGTTACAAAGGGATTTCATTTTTGAACTTATTTGAACTCCAGACTTTTTGTGTGTTCAAAATGCACCATTCAAAGCCACATCATCAATTTTCAACCCTTTCCGACTTCATTTGTTATTTTTCATGCATTTACTGATTTTTAAAGCTATATGACCCTGAAATTGAAAAGCACTTCAAATGAACTCTGAAGAGGTTGAAAATTGGCATGGTATCATCATTTCACCCACATAGCATGTGCTAAAAAGTTGAGAGGGTTATGGCAAAAACTGGATGCACTTCGTGTACAAAACAGACAATCTCTTTCGAAGTATCAGGGTTTTGGACGAAAACTCATCTGTTACAAAGGGATTTCATTTTTTTGAACTTATTTGAACTCCAGATTTTGTGTGTTCAAAATGCACCATTCAAAACCACATCATCAATTTTCAACCCTTTCCAACTTTATTTGTTATTTTTCATGCTTTTACTGATTTTTTTGAGCTATATGACCCTGAAATTGAAAAGCACTTCAAATGAACTCCGAAGAGGTTGAAAATTGGCATGGTATCATCATTTCACCCACATAACATGTGCTAAAAAGTTTAGAGGGTTACGAAAAAACTGGATGCACTTCGTGTACAAAACGGACAATCTGTTTCGAAGTATCAGGGTTTCATACGGAAACTCGTCTGTTACAAAAGGCATTTCATTTCTTCACATGTAGCTGCAGTGATAT
This sequence comes from Aegilops longissima, assembly GCA_021605205.1. Lineage (NCBI taxonomy): Eukaryota > Viridiplantae > Streptophyta > Magnoliopsida > Poales > Poaceae > Aegilops > Aegilops longissima. Next base: position 437,336,528 of record CM038676.1, on the reverse strand, counting down.
TCTAGATCAAAGGCATCATCATAATAGTTGTGGAGAGAAAGTCTTCACTTTTTCTTCTCTTGTGTCCTTTGCTTATTGCAACGTAACCATGGATATTCTTCATCGCTTAACAGGGTGCTTGGGTCAGCCTTGACTTTGAAGGGAGGAATTTCATGAAACTTTGCATAATCTTCAGACATGTCTATCTTGCCCTCCAACCCCATGATGTCTCTTTTTCTTGAAAGAACTATGTGGCGCTTTGGCTCATCGTATGATGTATTCGCTTCCTTATCTTTTCTTTTTCTCGGTTTGGTAGACATGTCCTTCACATAGAAAACCTACGCCACATCATTGGCTTGGACGAATGGTTCGTCTCGGTACCCAAGATTGTTCAGATCCACTTGTTGTCATTCCGTCATTGTGGGTCTACTGCACCCGCCTCTGACAGATTGACCCATTTGCACTTAAACAAAGGGACCTTAAAATCATGTCCGTAGTCAAGTTCCATATGTCCACTATGTAACCATAATATGTGTCCTTACCCCTCTTGGTTGCTGCATCAAAGCGGACGCCGCTGTTTTAGTTGGTGCTCTTTTGATCTTGGGCGATCGTGTAAAATGCATTCCCATTTATCTCCTATCATTTTTAAGTCAATACAGTCGAAGATGGTCCCCTGGACAACAAGTACAGCTCATCAGAAACAGTGTTGTCACCTCTGAGACGTGTTTCCAACCAACTGCCGAAAGTCCTGATGTGTTCACAAGTAATCCAGTCGTCACACTGCACTAGGTGTTTGGAGCGCAGAATGTTCTTGTGTTCATCGACATACAGGATCACCAAGGTAGAGTTCTATAGAACTTTGTAGTGTGCTTGAGACCAAGAATGCCCGTCCCTACATATTATTGAGTCCTCTCCTAGCGTGCCTTTTCCAGTCAGTCTCCCCTCATACCACGATTGAGGGAGACCAATCTTCTTAAGGTCAGGAATGAAGTCAACACAAAACCCAATGAAATCCTCTGTTTGATGGCCCATGGAGATGCTTCCTTCTGGCCTAGCGCAGTTACGGACATACTTCTTTAGGACTCCCATGAACCTCTCAAAGGGGAACATATTGTGTAGAAATACGGGGCCCAGAATGACAATCTCGTCGACTAGATGAACTAGGACGTGCGTCATGATATTGAAGAAGGATGGTGGGAACACCAGCTCGAAACTGACAAGACATTGCGCCACATCACTCCTTAGCCTTGGTAGGATTTCTGGATCGATCACCTTCTGAGAGATTGCATGAAGGAATGCACATAGCTTCACAATGGCTAATCGAACGTTTTCTGGTAGAAGCTCCCTCAATGCAACCAGAAGCAGTTGCGTCATAATCACGTGGCAGTCATGATACTTTAGGCTCTGGAACATTTTCTCTGGGATATTTATTATTCCCTTTATATCCGACGAGAAGCCAGACGGGACCTTCATACTGAGCAGGCATTCAAAGAAGATTTCCTTCTCTTCTTTGGTAAGAGCGTAGCTGGCAGGACCTTCATACTGCTTTGGAGGAATGCCGTATTTTTCGTGCCAATGTTGCAGGTCCTCCCGTGCCTCCGGTGTATCTTTTGTCTTTCCTTACACGCCCAAGAAGCCTAGCAGGTTCAAGCAAAGGTTCTTCGTCACGTGCATCACGTCGATTGGAGAGCGGACCTCTAGGTCTTTCTAGTAGGGTAGGTCCCAAAATATAGATTTCTTCTTCCACATGGGCGTGCGTCCCTCAGCGTCATTCGGAACAGATAGTCCGCCGTGACCCTTTCCAAAGATTACGTGTAAATCATTGACCATAGCAAGTACGTGATCACCGGTACGCATGGCGGGCTTCTTCCGGTGATCTGCCTCGCCTTTGAAATGCTTGCCTTTCTTTCGACATTGATGGTTGGTCAGAAGAATCGACGATGCCCCAGGTACACATTCTTCCTGCATTTGTCCAAGTATATACTTTTGGTGTCAGCTAAACAGTGCGTGCATGCGTGGTATCCCTTGTTTGTCTGTCCTGAAAGGTTACTGAGAGCAGGCTAATCATTGATGGTTACAAACAGCAACGCATGCAGGTCAAATTCCTCCTATATGTGCTCATCCCACACACGTACACCTTTTCCATTCCACAGCTGTAAAAGTTCTTCAACTAATGGCCTTAGGTACACATCAATGACATTGCCGGGTTGCTTAGGGCCTTGGATGAGTACTGGCATCATAATGAACTTCCGCTTCATGCACAGCCAAGGAGGAAGGTTATAGATACATAGAGTCACGGGCCAGGTGCTATGATTGCTGCTCTGCTCCCCAAAAGGATTAATGCCATCCGCGCTTAAACCAAACCATACGTTCCTTGCGTCACCCGCAAACTCCTCCCAGTACTTTCTCTCGATTTTTCTCCACTGTGACCTGATACGTCTCTGTCGTATCTATAATTTTTGATTGTTCCATGCCAATATTCTACAACTTTCATATACTTTTGGCAACTTTTTATACTATTTTTGGGACTAACATATTGATCCAGTGCCTAGTGCCAGTTCCTCTTTGTTGCATGTTTTTTGTTTCACAGAAAATCCATATCAAACAGAGTCCAAACAGGATAAAAACTGATGGAGATTTTTTTTAAAATATATGTGATTTTTGGGAAGAAGAATCGACGCGAGACGATGCCCGAGGGGCCCACGAAGGTGAGGGGCATGCCCTGGGCCCTCGTGGCCACCCCGTAAGGCGGTTGGTGCCCTTATTTTGCCGCAAGAAAGCCAATATCCGGATAAAAATCATGTCCAAAATTCAGCCCAACCGGAGTTACGGATCTCCGTGAATTTAAGAAACGGTGAAAGGGCAGAATCAGGAAACGCAGAAACAGAGAGAGACAGAGAGACAGATCCAATCTCGGAGGGTCTCTCGCCCCTCCGCCACCATGGAGGCCATGGACCAGAGGGTAAACCCTTCTCCCATCTAGGGGGAAGGTCAAGGAAGAAGAAGAAGGAGGGGGCCCCTGTCCCCCTCTCTCCCGGTGGCGCCAGAACGCCGCCGGGGCCATCATCATGTGACGGTGATCTACACCAACACCTCCGTCATATTCACCAACATCTTCATCACCTCCCCCCATCTATCTACAGCGGTCCACTCTCCCGCAACCCGCTGTACCCTCTACTTGAACATGGTGCTTTATGCTTCATATTATTATCCAATGATGTGTTGCCATCCTATGATGTCTGAGTAGATTTTCGTTGTCCTATTGGTAATTGGTGAATTGCTATGATTGGTTTAATTTTCTTGTGGTTATGTTGCGGTCCTTTGGTGCCCATCATATGAGTGAGCGCGTGGATCACACCATAGAGTTAGTTGTATGTTGATAGGACTATGTATTGGAGGGCAAGAGTGACAGAAGCTTCAGCCAAGCATAGAAATTGATGCATACGAGATTGAAGGGGGACCAATATATCTTAATGCTATGGTTGGGTTTTACCTTAATGAACGTTAGTAGTTGTAGATGCTTGCTAATAGTTCCAATCATAAGTGCATAGAATTCCAAGTCAGGGATGACATGCTAGTAGTGGGCTCTCCCACATAAAAATTGCTATCGGTCTAGTAACGTAGTCAATTGCTTAGGAACAATTTCGCAACTCCTACCACCACTTTTCCGCACTCCCTATACTAACTTTATCGTGTCTTTATCTAAACAGCCCCTAGAATTTATTTACATGCTCTTTATATTCTTGCAAACCTATCCAACAACACCTACAAAGTACTTCTAGTTGCATACTTGTTCTAGGTAAAGCGAACGTTAAGCGTGCGTATAGTTGTATCGGTGGTCGATAGAACTTGAGGGAATATTTGTTCTACCTTTAGCTCCTCATTGGGTTTGACACTCTTACTTATCGAAAGAGGCTACAATTGATCCTCTATACTTGTGGGTTATCATGACCCGTCAACGGGTGCTCTCAACTTCCCGTCTTTCTTACGGTCCTCTTTGTGCCATCGCATCAACTTGGCATTCTCTTTGTTTCTGAATAGACGTTTCAACCGTGGTATTATAGGAGCATACCACATCAGCTTCGCAGGAACCCTCTTCCTGGGGGGCTCGCCGTCAACATCACCAGGGTCATCTCGTCTGATCTTATACTGCAATGCACTGCATACTGGGCATGCATTCAAATCCTCGTACGCACCACGGTAGAGGATGCTGTCATTAGGGCATGCATGTATCTTCTGCACCTCCAATCCTAGACGGCATACGACCTTCTTTGTTGCATATGTACTGTCGGGCAATTTGTTATCCTTTGGAAGCTTCTTCTTTAATATTTTCAGTGGCTTCTCAAATCCTTTGTCGCACAAGACATTCTCGCCTTCCATCGCAGCAATTCCGAGACGATACCGAGCTTTGTGTTGCCATCTTCGCAATTGGGGTACAACCCTTTTTTGTGATCCACTAACATGTGATCGAACTTTAGCTTCTCCTTTTCACTTTTGCACTTTCTCTTTGCATCAACAATGACCCGGCGGAGATCATCATCGGGCACATGGTCTAGTTCCTCTTGATCTTCAGCTTCCCCCGTTGCAGCATCACCGTATTCAAGGGGCACATGGTTGTCATCATCCTCTTCTTTTTTGCTGTCTTCCATCATAACCCCTATTTCTCTGTGCTTGGTCCAAACATTATAGTGTGGCATGAAACCCTTATAAATCAGGTTGGTGTGAAGGGTTTTCGAGTTAGAGTAAGACCTCGTATTCCCACAGCTAGGGCATGGACAACACATAAAACCATTCTGCTTGTTTCCCTCAGCCACTTCGAGAAAATTATGCACGCCCTCAATGTACTCAGAGGTGCATCTGTTACCGTACATCCATTGCCGGTTCGTCTACGTGCATTATATATAATTAAGTGTGTCAAAAACCATTACAGAACATCATGAATAGATAAGTGACAAAATTAATAGAAGTTCATCATCACATTAAAACCAAAGTACATACATAGTTCTCATTGAACAACATATAGCTCTCTAGAGCATCTAAATAAACCATACATTGAAACCATGTAAAACATTTCAATGCAATAACAAATGCGATCATAATCGCAACAAGGTAACAATTGATCCAACGACATAATGATACCAAGCCTCGGTACGAATGGCATATTTTCTTATCTTTCTAATCTTCAAGTGCATTGCATACATCTTGATCTTGTGATCATTGACGGCATCCGCAACATGCTACTCCAATATCATCTTCTCCTCCTCAATTTTTTTAATTTTTCCTTCAAGTAATTGTTTTCTTCTTCAACTAAATTTAACCTCTCGACAATAGGGTCGTTGGAATTTCCGGTTCACATACCTCCTAGATAAAACATATATGTCACGATGGTCAGCATAATTTTCATAAACAATAAATGAACCAAATAGTTATAAAATATAATATATACCACATCCGAATCATAGACAGGACGAGGGCTGGTACGTCCATTTTGCATCATGTTTTCTTACTGTTGTTTATAGTGTTTTTATCCAAAATAATGCTTTTTGGAGTAGTTATAATGCCTTTTCTCTCATAATTTGCAAGGTACACACCAAGAGGGAGAATTCCGGCAGCTGGAAATCTGGACCTGAAAAAGCTACGTCAAGCCACCTATTCTGCACAACTCCAAACAAGCTGAAACTTCACGGAGATTTTTTATGGAATATTTAAGGAATATTGGAGCAAATAACTACCAGATGGGGCCCACCAGGTGGGCACAACCCACCTGGGCGCGCCAGGGAGCCCAAGCGCGCCCTGGTGGGTTGTGCCCTCCTCAGCCCACCTCCAGTGGCCATCTTCTGGTATATAAGTCATTTTTACCTAGAAAAAATAGAGAGAAGACTTTCTGGGCAGAGCGCCGCTGTCTCGAGGCGGAACTGGGGCAGGAGCACTTTTGCCCTACAACGGAGCGATTCTGGCGGGGGAACTTCCCTCCCGGAGGGAGAAATCATCATCATCATCATCATCACCAACAACTCTCCCATCTTGGGGAGGGCAATCTCCATCAACATCTTCACCAACACCATCTCATCTCAAACCCTAGTTCATCTCTTGTATTCAATCTTGTTACTGGAACTATAGATTGGTGCTAGGGGGTGACTAGTAGTGTTGATTACATCTTGTAGTTGATTACTATAGCGTTTATTTGGTGAAAGATTATATGTTCAGATCCATTATGCATATTAATACCCCTCTGATCAGGAACATGTTTATTATTTGTGAGTAGTTGATACGTCTCCATCGTATCTACTTTTCCAAACACTTTTGCCCTTGTTTTGGACTCTAACTTGCATGATTTCAATGGAACTAACTTGACCGATGATCTTTGCAAAGCAAAATTTCTATGGTGTTATTTTGTGCAGAAATAAAATTTCTCGGAATGACCTGAAACTTCACAGAGAATATTTTTGGAATTAATAAAAAATACTGGCGGAAGAATCAAAGCCAGGGGGGCCACACCCTGTCCACGAGGGTGGGAGGCGGGCCTGCCCCCCTGGGCACGCCCCCTGCCTCGTGGGCCCCCTGGTGCTCCTCCGACCTTAACTCCAACTACATATATTCACGTTCGGGGAGAAAAAAAATCAGAGAGAAGGATTCATCGCGTTTTACAATACAGAGCCGCCGCCAAGCCCTAAACTCTCTCGGGAGGGCTGATCTGGAGTCCGTTCGGGGCTCCGGAGAGGGGAATCCATCGCCATAGTCACCATCAACCTTCCTCCATCACCAATTTCATGATGCTCACCGCCGTGCGTGAGTAATTCCATCGTAGGCTTGCTGGACGGTGATGGGTTGGATGAGATTTATCATGTAATCGAGTTAGTTTTGTTAGGGTTTGATCCCTAGTATCCATTATGTTCTGAGATTGATGTTGCTATGCTTAATGCTTGTCACTAGGGCCCGAGTGCCATGATTTCAGATCTGAACCTATTATGTTTTCATGAATATATGTGAGTTCTTGATCCTATCTTGCAAGTCATTAGTCACCTACTATGTGTTATGATCCGGCAACCCCGAAGTGACAATAATCGGGACCACTCCCGGTGATGACCATAGTTTGAGGAGTACATGTATTCACTAAGTGTTAATGCTTTGGTCCGGTACTCTATTAAAAGGATCCCTTAATATCCTTTAGTTTCCAATAGGACCCCGCTGCCACGGGAGGGTAGGACAAAAGATGTCATGCAAGTTCTTTTCCATAAGCACGTATGACTATATTCGGAATACATGCCTACATTACATTCATGAATTGCAGCTAGTTCTGTGTCACCCTATGTTATAGCTATTGCATGAATAATTGCATCTGACATAATTATCCATCACTGATCCAATGCCTACGAGCTTTTCACATATTGATCTTTTCTTATTTACTTTTCCGTTGCCACTGTTACAATTACTAAAAAACTGCTACTGTTACTTTTGCCACCGTTACCGTTACTTTCATACTACTTTGCTACTAAATACTTTGCTGCAGATATTAAGTTATCCAGATGTGGTTGAATTGACAACTCAACTGCTAATACTTGAAAATATTCTTTGGCTCCCCTTGTGTCGAATCAATAAATTTGGGTTGAATACTCTACCCTCGAAAACTGTTGCGATTCCCTATACTTGTGGGTTATCAAGACTATTTTCTGGCGCCGTTGCCAGGGAGCGTAGCTCTGTTCTTTGATTCACTTGGGATTTATATCTGCTGATCACTATGAGGAACTTGAAAGACGATAAAACCAAAATCTATCCCTCAACTACGAGGGGAGGTAAGGAACTGCCATCTAGCTCTGCCTTGATTCTGCGTTTTGAGTAAACTTGCGACACCTAAACCTGCTTCTGCTATTAATTCTGATATGTCGCATGTTATTAATGATGCCACTTCTGCTATGCATGATACTTATGATGGAACTACTTCTATGCTTGATAATACTGTGCCATTAGGTGAATTTCTGGATGAACAACTTGCTAGGGCTAGAGAGAATGAAATTATTGAAACTGATAATATTGATGAAAGTGATGATGAAGATTCTCCCCCTATATATGAATTGCCTGTTGTGCCTGAGGGTTATGTTATGGATGAAGAAACTGCTAGAGACTTTCTTGCTTGTAATGATAGAAATGATCTTAAGAAATTACTGGCGAAGCTGCAAGAAAAATCTCTGAATGCTAGAATGAAATATGACCCTGTTTATGCTACTTCACCTATCTGTATTACTGATAAGGATTATGATTTCTCTGTCGATCCTGGGATAATTACTTTGGTTGAATCTGATCCTTTTTATGGCTATGAATCTGAAACTCTTGTGGCACATCTTACTAAATTAACTGATATAGCCACCCTGTTCACTAATGATGAGAAAACTTGCTAATACTATATCCTCAAGTTATTTCCGTTCTCATTAAAGGGTGATGCTAAGACATGGTTTAATTCTCTTGATCCTGGTTGTGTGCGTAGCACCCAGGATATGATTTATTACTTCTCTGCTAAGTATTTCCCCGCTCATAAGAAACAAGCTGCTTTAAGGGAAATATATAATTTTGTGCAAATTGAAGAAGAGAGTCTCCCACAAGCTTGGGGGGGGGGGGCTTCTCCAATTACTTAATGCTTTTCCTGATCATCCTCTCAAGAAAAATGAAATACTTGATATCTTTTATAATGGACTAAGTGATGCTTCCAGAGACCACCCGGATAGTTGTGCTGGTTGTGTTTTCAGGGAAAGAACTGTTGATCAAGCTGAGTTGCTATTGAATAATATGTTGACTAATGAAAATAATTGGACACTTCCTGAACCAACTCCTAAGCCAACTCCGAAGAAAAGGGGTATTCTATTTCTCAGTCCTGAAGATATGCAAGAGGCAAATAAATCTATGAAAGAAAAAGGTATTAAAGCTGAAGGTGTTAAGAATTTACCACCTATTGAAGAAATACATGGTCTTGATAACCCGACACAGGTAGTAAAGGTAAATTCTCTCTATAGATTTGATGAAGGTGATATTCCTCGTTATAAGTCTGCTAGCCAATGCTTAGAAGAGTTTGATAATTTTATTGTTAAACATGAAAACTTCAATGCTTAGGTTGGTAGAAAATTGAAACATAATGCTTATATGATTGAACACTTGAGTGATTATATGTGCTTAAAGCTCAAAATGATTTGCCCAATGAATTAAATAATAAGAAAAAGGATAATGCTATTAGAGTTGTGACTAAAGGGGGTAGAATGACTCAGGAACCTTTGTATCCTGAGGGCCACCCTAAGAGAATTGAGCAGGATTCTCAGAGAACTAATATTGATGCACCTAGTCCTTCTAAGAAGAAGAAGAAGAAAAATGATAGGACTTTGCATGCTTCTAGTGAACCTGTTGTTGACACACCTGAGAATCCCTATGATATTTTTATTTCTGATGCTGAAACACAATCTAGTGATGAACATGAACCTAGTGATAATATTAATGATGATGTTGATGTTGATGCTCAACCTAGCAATGATAATGATGTAGAGATTGAACCTGCTGTTGATCTTGATAACCCACAATCAAAGAATCAACGTTATGATAAGAGAGACTTTGTTGCTAGGAAGCACGGTAAAGAAAGAGAACCATGGGTTCAGAAACCCATGCCTTTTCCTCCTAAAGCATCCAAGTAAAAGGATGATTAGGATTTTGAGCGCTTTGCTGAAATGATTAGACCTATCTTTTTGCGTATGCGTTTGACTGATATGCTTAAAATGAATCCTTATGCTAAGTACATGAAAGAAATCGTTACAAATAAAAGAAAGATACCGGAAGCTAAAATTTCTACCGTGCTTGCTAATTATACTTTTAAAGGTGGAATACCTAAGAAACTTGGAGATCCAGGAGTACCAACTATACCATGCTCCATTAAAATAAACTATGTTAGAACTGCTTTATGTGATCTTGGAGCCGGTGTCAGTGTTATGCCTCTCTCTTTATATCGTTGACTTGATTTGAATAAGTTGACACCTACTGAAATATCTTTACAAGTGGCCTTTAAATCAACCGCTATACCTGTCGGTATTTGTAAGGATGTGCCTGTTGTGGTTGCAAACGTTACTATTTTAACGGACTTTGTTATTCTTGATATTCCTGAGGATGATAGTATGTCGATTATCATTGGTAGACCCTTTTTGAATACTGTAGGGGCTATTATTGATGGCAACAAAGGCAATGTCACTTTTCATGTTAATGGTAATAAGCACACGATACACTTTCCGAGGAAACAACCTCAAGTCCACACTATCAATTCTATTGGAAAAATTCCATCGATTATTATTGGAGGTTTTGAATTTCCTCTTCCTATCGTCAAAAAGAAATACGATATTCTTATTGTTGGGGACGTGCATATCCCCGTTGAGGTAACTTAGTGCTATTCGAAAATTCTCCGGTTTCATGCAATTCGAAATGAGTTTGTTTACAAGACTTGATCAACCTTGTTAGTGGATTCCTTTTGATGAGCATGAGATGGATGAAGTTAGAAAGCACAACTCTCTGTACCCTCCTTTTAATTTCTGTTATTTAGATTAAATAAAGTAAAATAGTATTTTTTTGTCTGTTTTCTGAATTATCCGTGCAATAAAAAAATACCCCGAAAATAAAATTTCTCCAAATACCCTGAAATTGAAATATGATTTTCTCTAGAATATTTAAGAATATCTGGCACTGAGAACACATCAAGGGGAGCCAACACCTGGCCACGAGGGTCCAGGGCGCGCCCACCCCCTGGGCGCGCCCCTGCCTCGTGGGCCCCACGTGGCCCCCCTCCGCTTATTCCAGCACCCACACACTTCGTCTTCCTCCAGAAAAAATCCACACACAGCTCAAACTCATGTTCCAGCTCGTTTTGCTGCGATTTTCGATCTCCTTGCTCAAAGCTCCACTCAAAAAACTGCTTTGGGGGATTGTTCTTCGGCATGTGACTCCTCCAATGGTCCAATTAGTTTTTGTGCTAGTGCTTTATTTATTGCAAATTTTTGCTGCCTTGGTGACCCTGTTCTTGAGCTTGCATGTCAAATTTATTTGGTCCCAAGTAGTTCTAATGCATGATATAGTCTCTAGGCACTTGTGGGAGTACTCGCTATCAATCTTGTTGAGTTTGGTTCACTTTTATTTTGAGTTACTAAAAATTTCAAAAAAAAATAGAAAATGATGAAGAGATTATTGAGGGGCTTGCGGGAGTCCTGGATTAGGGGGTGTCCGGATAGCCGGACTATAGCCTTTGGCCGGACTCCTGGACTATGAAGATACAAGATTGAAGACTTCGTCCCGTGTCCGGATGGGACTTTCCTTGGCGTGGAAGGCAAGCTTGGCGATACGGATATGTAGATTTCCTACCATTGTAACCGACTCTGTGTAACCCTAACCCTCTTCGGTGCCTATATAAACCGGAGGGTTTTAGTCCGTAGGACGAACAACAATCATACCATAGGCTAGCTTCTAGGGTTTAGCCTCTCTGATCTCGTGGTAGATCTACTCTTGTACTACCCATATCATCAATATTAATCAAGCAGGAGTAGGGTTTTACCTCCATCGAGAGGGCCTGAACCTGGGTAAAAACATCGTGTCCCTTGTCTCCTGTTACCATCCGCCTAGACGCACAGTTCGGGACCCCCTACCCGAGATCCGCCGGTTTTGACACCGACATTGGTGCTTTCATTGAGAGTTCCTCTCTGTCGTCATCCTTAGGCCTGATGGATCCTCCGATCATCAACAACGATGCGCTCCAGGGTGAGACGTTTCTCCCCGGACAGATCTTCGTATTCGGCGACTTTGCACTGCGGGCCAATTCGCTTGGCCATCTGAAGCAGATTGAAAGCTACGCCCCTGGCCACCAGGTCAGATTTGGAAGTTTGAACTACACGACTGACATCCGCGGAGACTTGATCTTCGACGGGTTCGAGCCACAGCCAAGTGCGCCTCACTGTCACGAGGGGCATGATCTAGCTCTGCCGCCGAGCAGGTGTCCGAGGTCCGACCGGTGTCGCTCCGACCTTTAGCTCGGAGCCGACTGCGCCGATCGAGGACGGGTGGCTGGACACCGCCTCGGGGGCTGCAATCTCTACGGCGATTGAGCCGTACACCTACCCCGTCCTTTGCGAAGCTCGTAACTCCAAGGTGCCGGACTCCTCTCCGGACTCCAACCTTCGCGCTTCGCCAATCGAATCCGATTGGGCGCCGATCATGGAATTCATCGCGCGGACATCTTTCAAGACTCGCCCTTTGGCGCCATCCTCGAACTCACTAAAGTATCTCTCTTTATCAGGAGAGCCCTGGCCGGATTATGGTCAGGAAGGTTGGGATGCGGACGATGGAGAAATTCAAAGCCACCCAACACCCACTTCGTAGCCACTGTCGATGATTTAACCGACATGCTAGACTTCGACTCTGAAGACATCGACGGTATGGACGACGATGTAGGAGACGATCAAGAACCAGCGCCCACAGGGCACTGGAAGGCCACCTCGTCATACGACATATACATGATGGACTTCCCAAAAGATGGGAATGGCGATGGAACAGCGGAGGATGACCCCTCCAAGAAACAACCCAAGCGCCGGCGTTAGCGGCGCCGCGCTAAATCCCGCCACAGCAAAAACGGTGATTCCGGCACGGGAGACAATAACACCCCGGACAGTGCCGAAGACAACCCCCTCCAGCAGGATTCAACGCAGGAGGATGGAGAAGCCAACCCTCATGAGAGAGCGGCAGAAAGAGAGGTAGAGGACGATAATTACATGCCTCCCTCCGAAGATGAAGCAAGCCTCGACGAAGATGAATTCTTCGTGCCCGAGGATCCCGTCGAACAAGAGCATTTCAAACGCAGGCTCATGGCCACGGCAAGCAGCCTCAAGAAAAAGCAGCAACAACTTAGAGCTGACCAAGACTTGCTAGCTGACAAACGGACTGAAGTCCTTGCGGCCGAAGAGTATGAACTCGAGCGCCCCTCCAAGAGCTACCCAAAACACATGCTGCTACCCTGATTAGAGGAGGAAGCACCCAAACCTACATCACCAGCGCATGACACGGCTGACTGACCACCTCGTGGCCTCAACAGAGAGGCCTCTCGGCCCTCAACTCAAGCCGCACGGCGCGCCAAAAAATACCAAGGCGCGGGGAAATGCGCCAGACCTGCGAGACATATTGGAGGACAAGGCAAGGCAAACAAGATCGATATACGGATCGCGTGGGCGCCCCACGACACGTGACGATAACCGTCACGCCGGATATAGCAACTCCGGACGGGCCGAACACAGTAGACAAAGCACATTTGAGCTGCGTCGTGATATAGCCCAATACAGAGGCGCCGCACACCCACTATGCTTCACAGATGAAGTGATGGATCATCAATCCCTGAGGGTTTCAAACCCGTAAACATTGAATCATACGATGGCACAACAGATCCTGCGGTTTGGATCGAGGACTATCTCCTTCACATCCACATGGCCCGCGGTGATGATCTACACGCCATCAAATACCTCCCACTCAAGCTTAAAGGACCAGCCCTTCATTAGCTTAACAGCTTGCCAGCAGAGTCAATTGGTTGTTGGGGAGACCTGGAAGCCGCATTCCTCGACAATTTCCAGGGCACATATGTGCGACCACCGACGCCGATGACCTAAGCCACATAATTCAGCAGCCGGAGGAATCGCCGACAATTATGGACACGGTTCCTAACCAAGAAAAATCAAATCGCCGATTGTCCGGATCAGAGGCCCTTGCAGCCTTCAAACACAACATCCGCGACGAGTGGCTTGCCCGCACCTAGAACAGAAAAGCCGAAATCCATGGCAGCCCTCACAACACTCATGACCCGCTTTTGCTGGAGAGGACAACAGCTAGCTCGTAGTAACAACATGACCAAGAGCCCCGTAATTCGGATACCAAGGACAACAATGGCAGGTCGCGTCGCAACAAGCACAAGCGCCGCATTAACGGCGATAATGCCGAGGATACGATAGCCAATGCCGGATTCAGAGGCTCTAAACCGGTCGCGGAAAAAGCCATTTAAAAGAAATACTGGGCCCGTCCAATCTGGACCGAATACTCGATCACTCGTGCCAGATACATGGCACCCCCGAAAAAGCAGCCAATCACACCAACAGGGATTGTTGGGTGTTCAAGCAGGCAGGCAAGTTAAATGCCGAAAACAATGACAAGGGGCTGCATAGCGATGACGAGGAGGAGCCCCGGCCGCCAAAAAATAGAGGACAGAAGGGCTTCCCCCCGCAAGTGCGGACGGTGAACATGATATACGAAACCCACATACCCAAAAGGGAGCAGAAGCGTGCACTAAGGGACGTATATGCGATGGAGCCAGTCGCCCCAAAGTTCAACTCGTGATCTTCCTGCCCGATCACTTTTGATCGAAGGGACCACCCCACTAGCATCCTCCATGGCGGATTCGCCACATTGGTTCTAGACCCAATCATTGACGGATTTCACCTCACTAGAGTCCTAATGGACGGCGGCAGCAGCCTGAACCTGCTTTATCAGGATACAGTGCGCAAAATGGGCATAGACCCATCAAGGATTAAACCCATGAAGACGACCTTCAAAGGCATCATACCAGGTGTAGAGGCCAACTGTATAGGCTCAGTTACACTTGAAGTGGTCTTCGGATCCCCGGATAACTTTTGAAGCGAGGAGTTAATCTTTGACATAGTCCCGTTCCGCAGCGGCTATCACGCACTGCTCGGACGAACCGCATTTGCAAAGTTCAATGCGGTGCCGCACTACGCATATCTCAAGCTCAAGATGCCAGGTCCTCAAGTAGCCATTACGGTCAATGGAAACATCGAACGATCTCTCCGGACAGAGGAGCATACGGCGGCCCTCGCGGCGGAAGTACAAAGCAGCCTCTTAAGGCAATTCTCGAGTCCGACTGTTAAACGTCCGGACACCGTCAAGCGCGCGCGGAGTAACCTACAACAAGACCGCCTGGCACGTTCCGAGCACGCATAGCAATGCGGCCCAAGCCCCAGCCCTCGCGAAATTGCGAAACCAGTACTACGCGTACATAATTACGCTCTGGAAATACCATGGGCATAGGGGAAGGGGCACGACCACGGCATGCCCAGAATGCCACTCAACCGCACCAGGGGCTCCCGATTGTGTCATTCTTTTCTTTTCTTCTTCTTTTTTTACTTTCAGGACTCCATTCTCACGAAGCCCTGTCCGACAGTAAAATCGCCGAACACACGATGCAACAGCCAGGGAAGCAGAAAGCTACGTCGAGTGTCCAGGTGGTCTCTATTACAAGCAGTATACCTGTTTTACACACCATCCCGCGGCTTACCCCTGGAGGGGGACATGTTAAAAAAGTCCTGTCCCTTGCTTATCACACTATTTGTATCGTTCTGCTCTTACTGCAGCCCTTTTGAATAAACAATACATAGCTTCTGCCTATTATTGAATTCCCTTTTTCTATATATATATGTTCATTTATGACATTGTGCAACCGTACACTTTGGTACGGGCAATACACCAGGGGCTTAAGTACCCCACAACATGGTGTGATAAGTCCGAACACTTTCACAAGTGCGGCACCCCGAACTTATAGCATTATATGCATCGGCTCCGAATCATGTCTTGGGTCAATAGTTGGGTTTGCCCGGCTCCCATGTTTTGGTACCTTATGTTCCGTTATATCGGCTAAGGTAGCGCTGGGAGAACCACTGCGATTGTGCCCCGGTTGAGCTGGGTTAAGCACCTCAGTGGAGAAAGCTAAAACTGACCGTCATGATAGGGCGAGAGTCGGTCGCTGTTCGAGAGGTTTTCAATCCCTAAAGACTTATGCCGCTTAGAGCGAGGAGTCGGCATTGTCCGGCCTAGGCGTGATAGCGCCCGAACTCGGTCTTCGAATACCGGGGCTTCACGAAATTTAAAATTATAGAATTCTATGGCTAAGTGAGAGTGTTCAAGCATTATAGTCCGTTGCCTTGTTACGTTGGGTTGGCGCCTCCCTCAAGGACCCAAGAATGGGAACAAGAGCGCTCAAGTTTATCCGAACACCCCAAGACTTGTGGCATGGGGCTGAAGCCGACGACTCGCCATCTCTCAAATTTAATACACGGCCGCACAGAAGGTAATATTTTAAATTCAAAAGTGTTGCTTAGCGCATATGAACAAGTTTTCAGCGTACAGGGTAACAAATGCGAGTCTACTCAAAATTTACATCTTTGGAGCATTCATCCGCTATAAGGCGGGCACCCTTCAGGACGCCCTCATAATACATTTCAGGCTTGTGATGCTCCTTGCGCGGTGGTGGTCCGTCCGTCACAAGCTTCTCAGCATCCATCTTGCCCCAGTGCACCTTAGCATGGGCAAGGGCCCTACGGGCACCTTCGACGCAGACGGATCGCTTGACGACTTCAACCCATGGACAGGCGTGCACCAGCCACCACCAGCCCAGTAGCTCCTGTGCATGGCTTCCTTAGGCCACGGCCGAACTATGAGGCCTTTCATGGCCTGTTCGGCCACCTTATGGAGCTCGACCAGCTGCTTCAACTGGTCGCTAAGGGCACGGGTGTCGGCCTCAAGATATCGAGACCAGAACACCTTCTCCGTCGAGCTTCCCTCCTCGGCTCGGTAGAATGCGGCAGCATCAGACACACTGCGGGCAGATCTGCGATTGCTCCTGGAGAGCTCCGGATTCGGGTAAGTAACAGATAATTCACTTTCACATGCTTGCTTTGCATACAGAATGCCTTACCCGCCGCTATCTTCTTCATCGCCTCAATTTTCTGGAGGGCTTTTTAGGCTTCGGCCTTAGCGGCTTTGGCGCTCTCAAGGGCCGAGGCGAGCTCGGACTCGAGTCTTTGAGTCACGCCCAAACTCTCGTGTTTTTCCACGAGAGCACAGAGCTCTTGCCGCACCTCCGCCACCCGCGCCTCCTGCTTCTCTCGCTCGGTGCGCCGCGCCGCATTGCTTTCGGCCTTGACCTGCCTTCTGTGGTCGCCACCTCGTTCGTGGCCCCGCAGATTCACGTTATTCTGTCATCTCTTGCAACCACATCTTTTAAATACTCCCATAAGGTATTACTTACCTTCCTTGTCCTCGAGCTGCTTTTTGGCAAGTCCGAGCTCGTTCTCGGACTGCTCGAGGCTCGCTTAATGCATCAACCTCCGATCGGTCGGCGCAGATGTCGGCAGCGCAGCCTGCATTCCCATATTGACATACTTATGTTAGACTCCTGCGTATATCTTTTAGATCCTCGATTCGCTATTTCTTTCCGAACACCAAACTGAGCATCGGGCTACTGTCTATGCGGTAATATTTTTACATATCTTAAATACATACCTCAAAGCCTGTTAGAAGGATGGCACAGGCTTCAGTCAGCCCGCTCTTGGCGGACTGAACTTTCTGGATCACAACACTCATAACAGTGCGGTGCTCCTCGTTGATGGAAGCGCAGTTAAGCGCCTCCATCAAATCATCCGGTGCCTCCGTTTGGACGGAGGTCACCGGCGTCGCAGTCTTGCCCTTCTTACGAAGGGGTCGCCTGTCGGACTCCGGAACCACTGAAGGTTCCGGTACGGAGTCCGGCATAGGGCCAGACTTAAATCCCTTTGGGGTTTTATCCCCTTTGCGCCCGGAGTCCGAGAGGTTGCCTTGCTGCGCCTCCAGGGCCACCTCCTCCTGGCTGGGCCCCTTTTGGGACTCCACCCCGGCGTCATCCGCGGCGAGAGGAGAGGAGGCGGTCGGGAGTGAGGTGCTATTCACATCCAACGAATCCAGGGAGCCGCTCGATGAAGCGTCGAGCCAGTCCTTGGGCGGACTGCATGGTTATATTCGGCGTTAGAAGATGTTGTGCGACAAATGGAACGCCATGAGTTATTCTGGTATCCGGACACTTACGATTTTGCCAGGGGCTTGGTCCTTGGTGGCCACTCCTCTCCACCGTCGTCGGCATTGGTGGTATAGTCCAGAGGGAGGGTCCTTCCCTTCTTGGACCCTCCGGCCTCCCCAGTTGGGGCGGCCTTCCTTTTCTTCTCTCCCCCCGCTGGGGGAGAGGCCTCTTTTTCCTCCTCCTTGTCTTTGTGGGAGGAGTCCGCCTCGGAGTCATCGGACGATGGGTCCGACAACACCTGGCGCCGGTAACTCCTCCGAGTTCCCGTGGCCTTCTTCTTGGCCTTCTTCTTCGGCACCACGTAAGGTGCCGGAACCAGCAGCCCCGTTAAGCGGGCGTCCGCTGGGTCTTCTGGCAAGGGAGCCGGATAGTCAACCTGTCCGGACGTCTTCTGCCAGTCCTGTCAAAGGTGAGGGAGTTTTAGATCCCGCATAGAGTCAAACTATGAAAAAAGAGTCCTGTAAAGGGTAAAATAGCTTACCTCACTGGCTTGATGCTGCGAGCTGAATCCGCGATCTTCGGTAGCGGATACGGGAGCCTCGGCGCCCTTGAACAACACCTTCCAGGCATCTTCGTATGTAGTGTCGAAGAGCCGGCTCAAGGTTCGGTGCTGTGCCGGATCAAACTCCCACAAGTTGAAGGCCCGTTGCTGGCATGGGAGGATCCGGCGGATGAGCATAAACTGGACTACGTTGACAAGCTTTAGCTTCTTGTCCACCAGGTTTCGGACGCAGGTTTGGAGTCCAGTCAGCTCTTCCGAATTACCCCACGTCAGGCCCGTCTCTTTCCATGAGGTGAGCCGTGTAGGGAAGCCAGATCGAAATTCGGGGGCCGCCGCCCATTTAGAGTCACGCGGATCGGTGATGTAGAACCACCCCGATTGCCACCCCTTTATGGTCTCCACGAAGGAGCCCTCGAGCCATAGGACGTTAACCATCTTGCCCACCATGGCACCTCCGCACTCCGCTTGGCGGCCGCCCACTACCTTCGGCTTGACATTGAAGGTCTTCAGCCATAAGCCGAAGTGGGGCTGGATGCAGCTCGCACACGACGATGAACGCCGAGATGTTGAGGATGAAATTCGGGGCCAGATCGTGGAAATCTAGGCCGTAATAGAACATGAGCCCCCGGACAAATGTGTGAAGTGGAAACCCTAGTCCACGGAGGAAGTGGGGGAGGAACACCTCCCTCTCATGGGGCCTGGGGGTCGGGATGAGCTGCCCCTTGTCGGGGAGCTGATGCACGATGTCGTCGGACAAGTATCCGGCCTTCCGTAGATTTTTGATGTGCCCCTCCGTGACGGAGGAGGCCATCCACTTGCCTCCCACTCCGGACATAGTTGGAGAAGGTTGAGGTGGGATGTGCGGACTTGGGCGCTGGAGCTCGGGTGCACGGAAATGGATAAGCAAAGGAGGAAGAAGGCGTGTGTGAAAAAGTGGATCCTTATCCCCTTATATGGCCGGACAAAGCTATGCGTCCCCACCGGCCTGATAAAACTCGCTTATCTCCCAAGCGCCGTAATCAATGGCGCGGTTGGGTTACCCACGCCCGTATTAATGAGAATCCCGGAATAAGGGGACACGATCCGCTTTGACAATACGTGCCAAGGAATCCGCCTCGCTAAACGCTACCGAGGTGGGACAAGAAAACGATTCGAATAAAGGCTTGGCCGTGGTGTGATGTCACGCTGCGGAATACGTCAGCAGATTGAACTTGTGTAAATATTATTCTCTCTACGGTGGTATGTGGAACTTATTTTGCAGAGCTGGACACTATCCTTGTGTTCAAAATCTTCTATGAAGTATACGGAAGAGGAACCCGCCTTGCAAAGCTGAAGACAATATGCACGCCAGACTCGTCGTCATTGAAGCCTGGTTCAGGGGCTACTGAGCGAGTCCTGGATTAGGGGGTGTCCGGATAGCCGGACTATAGCCTTTGGCCGGACTCCTGGACTATGAAGATACAAGATTGAATACTTCGTCCCGTGTCCGGATGGGACTTTCCTTGGCGTGGAAGGCAAGCTTGGCGATACGGATATGTAGATTTCCTACCATTGTAACCGACTCTATGTAACCCTAACCCTCTTCGGTGCCTATATAAACCGGAGGGTTTTAGTCCCTCGGACGAACAACAATCACACCGACAGGGCTGTTCGAGCCGAAGCTCGAAGCATAAGCAAAGTTAAGAAGATAAGAAGCCCAAATATAATCTTCCTCGCACCGCGGAGGTTCGGCCGTGTGAATGGCCTTGTGATGAGTTCTTGAAGGCAGCCGGGATTCATGATGATTTTTATTATTTGGCTGAGAATGCAGGCCTCACCAACTTCCTCCATGACCAGCTCGATCAGTATCTCTTAGTCACTAATATTTTTGTGCAAAATTTTCATTTCCATGCTAGGAGGTCACCACCTTCGGTGGGTTTTTATCTATATGATGAGTATAAGGAGATGTCACTTTATGACTTTTGTGGGGTTTGCAAGTTGCCCTTTGAGGGCAGCATAGAGGAACCACATCATAACGATGTGGAAGGGTTTATTGATATGATCGCTGTAGGGGAGACGAGGAAGGTTTCCGATGCAAGAATTACTAGCATACACTTTCCTGTTTTATGTTACTTTGCAATATTTGCTAGTAGATGCTTAATTGGCCGCCGGAACTGTGGGAATCTTAGTGCCCCTGATATTGTTATTCTGTGCCATGCTTTGTTTCAGGATACCACTTTTAGTTTAGGCGCTATTGTTGCTAAGCGGTTAAACCTGAACCGTACAAAGGGTCCCATCTTTGGAGGTATCTTTGCGTCACGTCTTGCTAAATATTTTTAGATACCTATTAGACACTATGAGAAAGAGGAAAAGTTGCTGCCTTCTATTTTCCTAGACTATAAGAGTATGGTAGCACATGATTTTATTGTTAAGAATAAGAAAAAGACGCTTAACTATAGACTGATATTTGATAAAAAAATACTTTGAGACTATTACCTTGCCTGCTCCTTCTTTGTTCAACATATTTTCAGGCAAGTACCTTGGCCAGCCGTGGCCCTAGACCAACTTAGACCAAAAGCCTAAGCTTGGGGGAGTACGTATTTCTCACCGACATTACATTCATGTTCACACACTCGTTATAGTTGTCGGTGCTCATACTTTTTCATCATACTATCCATGCTCGTTTATTTTCTTTTTCCTGCTTTCTTCTTGTGTATTTGAATAACCCTAAGAAAAACAAAAAAAATTAGTAGTAGCTTTTAGCTAGTTTACTTTCCATGCTTGTAGTAGTAGTAATTAAAAAGAAAACCCAAAAAGATTTCTTGTTCTTCTTTTGCTTGTTGGGAGCTTTCCCGTGTAAATAGTTTTAAATATTTGGGGGTCGAGAGGAGAAGACCATAATGAAAATGTTGAAGTGGCTCTTATATGCATTATTGTGGATTTAACCAAGAGCCCATATTACCTTGTCTTCTCCTTTGTATCAGATGCTCGCATATTCCAGCTTAGTCCAATGCACGTGCACTATTATTATTATCCACATCGTTCGGTCGTGCAAGTGAAAGGCAATAATGACGATATATGATGGACTGATTGAGATGAGAGGAGCTGGTATGAACTCGAACTCTCTTGTTTTTGTAAATATGATTAGTTCATCGTTCCTGATTCAGCCTATTATGAATGAACATGTTTGCAATGACAATTAGAGACTATAGTTGCTTATGCCATGCTTAATTAGCTAGGAGTTTATAATGGTTTACCTTGCGTGCCAACATGCTATTAAAATGGTTGTGATGTGGTATGATAGGGTGGTATCCTCCTTTGAACGATTCGAGTGGTTTGACTTGGCACATGTTCACGCATGTAGTTGAAACAAAATTAACATAGCCTCCACGATATTTATGTTCATGGTGAATTATATCCTACTCATACTTGCACTCATTGTTTATTAATTTTAATGTATGTTCATGACTGTTGTCGCTCTCTAGTTGGTCGCTTCCCAGTCTTTTTCTATCCTTCACTTGTACTAAGCGGGAATACTGCTTGTGCATCCACTTCCATAAACCTCAAAGTTATTCCATATGAGTCCACCATACTTTCCTATATGCGTATCTACCTGCCATTCCAAGTAAATTTGTATGTGCCAAACTCTAAACCTTCAAATGACATTCTGTTTTGTATGCTCGAATAGCTCATGTATCAACTAGGGATGTCTGTATCTTCCATGCTAGGCGGGTTATTCTCAAGAGGAGTGGACTCAGCTCCTCACTCACGAGAAAATGGCTGGTCACCGGGATGCCCAGTCCCATGCTTTAAGCAAATCAAATCAAAATAATTGCAAAAAAAACTCCCCCAGGATTGTTGTTAGTTGGAGGCACCCGTTGTTTTGGACAAGCCATGGATTGATGTTTGTTGGTGGTGGGGGAGTATAAACTTTACCATTCTGCTTGGGAACCGCCTATAATGTGTGTAGCATGGAAGATATCGAGATCTCTTGGTTGTTATGTTGACAATGAAAGTATACCACTCAAAATATTATTTATCTCCATTTCAAAAATCGAGCTCTGGCACCTCTACAAATCCCTGCTTCCCTCTGCGATGGACCTATCTACTTACTTTTATGTTGAGTCATCATCCTCTTATTAAAAGGCACCAGTTGGAGAGCACCGCTGTCATTTGCATCCATTACTATTAATTTATATTGGGTATGACTATGACTGGATCTCTTTTACCATGAATTACAATGTCTAGTCAGTCCTTGATCTTCAAAGGTGCTCTGCATTTATATTTTGCGGTCTCAGAAAGGGCTAGCGAGATACCATCTTGTTATATCATATTATGATTGTTTTGAGAAAGTGTTGTCATCCGAGATTTATTATTATTGCTCGCTAGTTGATTATGCCATTGATATGAGTAAACATGAGACCTAAATGTTATTGTGAAAATGGTTAGTTCATAATCTTTTCTGAAAACTTGAATGCTGGCTTTACATATTTACAACAACAAGAGCAAATAGAGTTTGTAAAAGTTTTTATTTCTCACTTTCAGTTTGTCAACTGAATTGCTTGAGGACAAGCAAAGGTTTAAGCTTGGGGGAGTTGATACGTCTCCATCGTATCTACTTTTCCAAACACTTTTTCCCTTGTTTGTGACTCTAACTTACATGATTTGAATCGAACTAACCCGGACTGACGCTGTTTTCAGCAGAATTGCCATGGTGTTATTTTTGTGCAGAAATAAAAGTTCTCGGAATGACCTGAAACTTCACGGAGATTATTATTGGAATTAAAAAAAATACTGGCGAAAGAATCAAGGCCAGGGGGCCCACACCCTATCCACGAGGGTGGGAGGCGCACCTGCCCCCCTGGGCGTGCCCCCTGCCTTGTGGGCCCCCTGGTGCTCCACCGACCTCAACTCCAACTACATATATTCACGTTCGGGGAGAAAAAAATCAGAGAGAAGGATTCATTGCGTTTTACAATACGGAGCCGCCGCCAAGCCCTAAACTCTCTCGGGAGGGCTGATCTGGAGTCCGTTCAGGGCTCCGGAGAGGGGAATCCGTCGCCATCATCATCATCAACCTTCCTCCATCACCTATTTCATGATGCTCACCGCATTGCGTGAGTAATTCCATCGTAGGCTTGCTGGACGGTGATGGGTTGGATGAGATTTATCATCTAATCGAGTTAGTTTTGTTAGGGTTTGATCCCTAGTATCCATTATGTTCTGAGATTGATGTTGCTATGCTTAATGCTTGTCACTAGGGCCCGCATGCCATGATTTCAGATCTGAACCTATTATGTTTTCATGAATATACGTGAGTTCTTGATCCTATCTTGCAAGTCATTAGTCACCTACTATGTGTTATGATCCGGCAACCCCGAAGTGACAATAATCGGGACCACTCCCGATGATGACCATAGTTTGAGGAGTACATGTATTCACTAAGTGTTAATGCTTTGGTCCGGTACTCTATTAAAAGGAGGCCTTAATATCCCTTAGTTTCCAATAGGACCCCGCTGCCACGGGAGGGTATGAAAAAAGATGTCCTGCAAGTTCTTTTCCATAAGCACGTATGACTATATTCGGAATACATGCCTACATTACATTGATGAATTGGAGCTAGTTCTGTGTCACCCTATGTTATAACTGTTGCATGAATAATCGCATCTGACATAATTATCCATCACTGATCCAATGCCTACGAGCTTTTCACATATTGATCTTTGCTTAGTTACTTTTCCGTTGCCACTATTACAATTACTACTGTTACTTTTGCCACCGTTATCATTACTTTCATACTACTTTGCTACTAAATACTTTGCTGCAGATATTAAGTTATCCAGGTGTGGTTGAATTGACAACTCAACTGCTAATACTTGAGAATATTCTTTGGCTCCCCTTGTGTCGAATCAATAAATTTGGGTTGAATACTCTACCCTCGAAAACTGTTGCGATCCCCTATACTTGTGGGTTATCAGTAGCTACTTTTGTTCTTGAGGTCACGGGATAAATCATGTTGCAAGTAATCATGCGAATTTGATATGTGTTTGATATTTTGGTATATGTATGTTCTGATTCCCTTAGTGGTGTCATGTGAACGTCGACTACATGACACTTCAGCATATTTGGGCCTAAGAGAATGCATTGTGGAGTAGTAAATAGATGGTGGGTTGCGTGAGTGACAGAAGGTTAAACCCCAGTTTATGCGCTATTCCGTAAGGGGCCGATTGGACCCAAAAGTTTAATGCTATGGTTAGAATTTATTAATAATACTTTTCTCGTAGTTGCGGATGCTTGCGGGAGGGTTAATAATAAGTAGGAGGTGTGTTCAAGTAAGAACAGCACCTAAGCACCGGTCCACCCACATACCAAATTATCAAAGTAGCGAACACGAATTAAACCAACATGATGAAAGTGACTAGAGGAAATTCCCGTGTACCCTCAAGAACACTTTACTTATCATAAGAGACCGTTTTGGCCTGTCCTTTGCCTCAAAAGGATTGGGCTACCTTGCTGCATACTTGTTACAATTATCGTTACTTGCTCGTTACAAATTATCTTGCTATCAAACTACTCCGCTACTTACAATTTCAGCACTTGCAGACACTACCTTACTGAAAACTACTTGTCAATTCCTTCTGCTCCTCGTTGGGTTTGACACTCTTATCGAAAAGAGATACAATTGATGCCATATACTTGTGGGTCATCAAGGCTATTTTCTGCCGCCGTTGCCGGGGAGTGAAGTGCCTTTGGTAAGTGGGATTTGGTAAGGTAACATTTATATAGTGTGCTGAAATTTATTATCACTTGCCACTATGGAAAACAATCCTTTGAGGGGTTTGTTCGGGGTATCTTCACCTCGTCCGGAACCACAATTAATTGCCCCTCAACCTACTACACCTACTGAAAATATTGAATATGAAATTCCTTCGGGTATGATAGAACAACTGCTAGCTAATCCTTATGCAGGAGATGGAACCGAACATCCTGATATGCACTTGATATATGTAGAACAAATTTGTGGATTGTTCAAGCTTGCAGGTTTACCCGGAGATGAGGTGATGAAAAAGGTTTTTCCTTTATCTTTGAAGGGAAAAGCATTGGCATGGTATAGGCTATGCGATTATATTGGATCATGGAATTGTAATCGATTGAAATTGGAGTTCCACCAAAAAAATGATCCTATGCATCTAGTTCATCGTGATCAGAATTATATATATAATTTTTGGCCTCGTGAGGGAGAAAGTAGCGCTCTAGCTTGGGGGAGGCTAAAGTCAATGTTATATTCATGCCCCAATCATGAGCTCTTAAGAGAAATTATTATTCAGAACTTTTATGCTCGGCTTTCTCGTAATGATCATACCATCCTGGATACTTTTTGTGCTGGTTCTTTTATGAAGAAAACTATTGAATTTTGGTGGGATCTTTTGGAAAGAATTAAACGCAACTCTGAAGATTGGGAACTCGACGAAGGTAAAGAGTTAGGTATAAAGCTTAAGTATGATTGTGTTAAATCTTTTATGGATACCGATGCTTTTCAAAAGTTTAGCACTAAGTATGGCCTTGACTCTGAGATAGTAGCCTCCTTTTGTGAATCATTTGCTACTCATGTTGAACTCCCTAAAGAGAAGTGGTTTAAGTATCACCCACCTATTAAAGATGAAATAAAAAAACCCAGTACCAGTTAAAGAAGAAACTATACTCTATAATGTTGATCCAGTTGTTCTCACTGCTTATATTGAGAAACCCCCTTTTCCTGTAAGGATAAAGGAACATGCTAAAGTTTCAACTGTGGTTAACAAAATATATGTTAGAACACCTAAACCAGATGAACAAATTAGAGTGGAACCTAATGTTGCTATGGTTAAAGATCTCTTGGAAGAAGATATAGATGGGCATGTTATTTACTTCTGTGCAGGAGCTGCTAGAATTACTAAACCCGATAAAAGGGATAAACATAGACCAGTTGTTGGCATGCCTGTCATTTCAGTTAAAATAGGAGATCACTGTTATCATTGTTTATGTGACATGGGTGCTAGTGTAAGTGTTATTCCTTACACTTTATATCAAGAAATTAAGAAAGACATAGCACCTATAGAGATAGAAGACATAGATGTTACTATTAAACTTGCCAATAGAGACACCATATCACCTTGTGGGATTGTTAGAGATGTTGAAGTCTTGTGTGAAAAAATTAAATACCCTACTGATTTTCTTGTTCTTGGTTCCCCACAAGATGGCTTCTGTCCCATTATCTTTGGTAGACCTTTCTTGAACACAGTTAATGCTAAGCTAGATTGTAAGAAACAAACTGTCAGTGTTAGGTTTGGTGATGAGTCTCATGAGTTTAATTTTTCCAAGTTTAGTAGAAATCATCATGAAAAAGAATTGCCTAGTAGAGATGGATTAATTGGTATTGCTTCTATTGTTGTGCCACCTACTGATCCTTTAGAACAATATTTGCTAGACCATGAAAATGATTTACATATGCATGAAAGAAATGAAATAGATAAGATTTTCTTTGAACAACGTCCTCTACTTAAACACAATTTGCCTATTGAAACTCTGGGAGGTCCTCCTCCACCTAAAGGTGATCCTGTGTTTGAATTAAAACAATTGCGAAACACTTTGAAATATGCTTATCTTGATGAAAAGAAAATATATTCTGTTATATCAGTGCCAACCTTTCAGAACATAAGAAGAAAGATTATTGAAAGTTCTAAGGAAGCACTGAGCTACTATTGGATATACTCTTGATGATTTAAAGGGCATTAGTCCCACTCTATGTCAGCACAAAATTAATATGGAACCTGATGCTAAACCCGTTGTTGATCACCAACGTCGGTTAAATCCGAAGATGAAAGAGGTGGTAAGAACAGAAATATTAAAACTTCTGGAAGCAGGTATAATCTATCCTATAGCTGATAGTAGATGGGTAAGTCCTGTTCATTGTGTCCCTAAGAAAGGAGGTATAACTGTTGCTCCTAATGATAAGAATGAGCTTATTCCACAAAGAATTGTTACAGGCTATAGAATGGTGATTGATTTTAGAAAATTAAATAAAACAACTAGAAAAGATCATTACCCATTGCCTTTTATTGATCAAATGCTTGAAAGATTATCTAAGCACACACACTTTTGCTTCCTTGATGGATATTCTGGCTTCTCACAGATACCTGTTTCTCAACCTGATCAAGAAAAGACCACTTTTACTTGTCCTTTTGGAACCTATACTTATAGACGTATGCCTTTTGGTTTAAGTAATGCACCTTCTACCTTTCAAAGATGTATGACTGCCATATTCTCTGACTTTTGTGAAAAGATCATTGAGGTTTTCATGGACGACTTCTCTGTTTATGGGAAGTCTTTTGATGATTGTTTAAGTAATCTTGATCGAGTTTTGCAGATATGTGAACAAAGAAATCTTGTCTTGAATTGGGAGAAGTGCCACTTTATGGTTAATGAAGGCATTGTCTTAGGTCATAAAATTTCTGAAAAGGTATTGAAGAGGACCAAGCTAAGGTTGATGAAATTGAGAAAATGCCATGTCCTAAGGACATAAAATGTATTCGTAGTTTCTTATGTCATGCTGGTTTCTACAGGAGATTTATCAAAGACTTTTCTAAAATTTCTAGGCCTCTCACTAATGTTTTGCAAAAGGATATTCCTTTTGTTTTTTTATGATGATTGTCTAGAAGCCTTT